>CM053274.1:22105408-22258654 GCA_028583415.1 Protea cynaroides
AGATGTTTGAGGTCTTTGGGTGATTACCCACCGGTCTGCTCGGCTTGTCCCGTCTACATGGGTGTAGCATGAGCGGTTTGGAACATAATTCCCATTGCAACTTGCATTTGGGCCAGTGCATGTTGCATCTGTTGCAGCTGCTGGGCTAAATTCATCACCACTGTTGCTAACTCTGGTGGTGGAGGTGGCAAATTTGTAGGATTTGCCTGATCTGGATTTCCTAGTACATATATATTCTACTGGCTAGTTTCCTCCACATGTGGTGGTGGAATTGCAATTCGGCTCTGTCTGGTTACTCTACGTCCAGACATAATTTCTTCTGAGATTGGTGGTTCCTGAAAATCATCAAAATAGGTGAGAAATCATTTATACTTCATGTAGGCACGCTAACCGATGTAAAATTTTAAATTTTAGCTCATTTTATAAAAAAAATACTATCTTTTCTATGCAGGGTAGATGATGGGGGTCGATGGTATGTCCGACCCTCAGTATTCGACCCTGGGAATGACCTATTCTTCCCGAGAGCTAAGGGTCGATGTGAGGGTCGATGGGTATCCGACCCTCAGTATCCGACCCTGGGTTTTCTGTCAGATTCCCGAGAGCCGAGGGTCGATGGGAGGGTCGATCCGAAGGTCGATTGTCCTGGACGAATTGTCCGACCCTCAGACCAAAAATCAGACTTTTAAAATCTGATTTTGGGTTCATTCTCTGTTATTTTCCTCCCGTTTTGACTCGTTTCTCACCTCTGAGTTGCTACAGTGCCACTCAGCTATTTTGGTCAGTTTGGATCCGTGTTTCAACGTCCACATCATCTCTACAGGTATGCTTTCTCTTTTCTACCTGTTTTTAGGTTTACTTTTCTAAATTTTGGTCCAATTAACTGATATTTTTCAAATTAAACTTTTTTCAACAGTAAAAATTCAATTTTTATTGGGGGCTATTGTTATTGGTGTCTCGAGGAACGAAAGCCCTCAAAAAATTTTGAGTTTCATCGGTTGGTTATCGAGAAACTTGGATTTTTGCTCTTTTTGCCCTAATTTGTCGAAATTTTTGATTTCTTGAAATTCCTTCAAATTGGACCTCATTAGTTAAAATTTCCTATTGTATGTGTGTTGTAGGATACGTTAGAATCTACGTAAGTCCTCCTGCCCACGTGTATGGGTGACAAGTGAGGCTTTTGGTCCCTTATGTCGTTATAATGTCAAATTTCAGATTTTTATCTTATTAACCCAATATCTGTTTTTCTTTGCAGATACCATGGCTCGTACTAAGGTACCTAGAGTTCGTGATCCGCTTCGCTTCCGCTCTAATGAAGCCGAGGCACAGTATGCCCACTACACTCGTAAGAAGGTAGAGGGTGGTCGTTTGGTGAACTTGGCTGAGCTAGCCCTGTTCAATGTGGAGAGAGCATTTGGTGATATGGGTTGGCTCCGTGTCATCACTTACGACGCGTGCACCTACCCGGATTTAGTGCGACAGTTCTATTGTAATCTCCAGGTAGTGGGGGATTACAATGATGTGGATAGGGGTCACGAGCTACGCATCACTAGCTACGTAAAGGGAGTGAACATTTCTTTTGATTATCGACAACTGGCCGATCTACTGGGCATTTCCTATGATGGCCCTATGGTTTACTGTGCGACTGGAGAGCCCCAGTTTGTTTCCATGGGAATGAGCGCAGAGATCAACAGTCAGTTGCTACGACCTGATCGCTAGCAGATGAGAGCTTGTTACATGCGTCCAGCTCCACGGGTCTTCTGCAAGATTATTCAGCATAATCTGATTCCGCAAAGTGGCCATTACAAGAGGGTTTCTCAGCTGACCCAGTATCTTCTATACAGTATCTGCACTAGACAGCCCGTCTGCCTGCCGTACATCATCATGCAGACTATGATTGGTGCCACATTTCCCAGTCATAGGGGTAATCTACCCTATGGACGTATGATCACAGTCCTGCTTACCCGCCTGGGGGTTGACTTGGTGGATGAGAAGATTCAGGAGAAAACCTTCTCGTCGCCTCTAGATTGGGAGGCTATATGCAAGATGGGCATGCGGGATGCCCAAGTTAGTGACGAGGAGAGGAACGAGATGGTGCGCCCTCACACTCGCATCGAGATGGCAGACGTTGAGGCAGCTTCTGCCGCTGCTAGAGCTCATGCGGATCCTATCGATGATGTTGACTGCATGTATATGGATGTCGACTCGATACCACCGCCTTCACCTACGCTTGCGGCTGGAGTTGGTACTACTTCTGCGGTGGATCCTGTACCTGAGACTGGTCCTTCTTATGCGGCTAGTCCTTCACACCCACCTTCTGATATGATGGAGATGTTGCATGAGATCAGAGTGGCTCAGCCAGATCTGATCTGAGGATGGAAGAGTTGCTGGACGCCCTGCATCGGACTGATCAATGGGTGGCTGATCTCACAGCTAGTCTTCAGACAACCCAGACTCAGATAGCCTGGTTGACTAGAGTCTACGCTGAGGATTATGACAGGGATCATGAGGCACCGCCTCCTCCTTCACCTCCAGCTTCTTGATTGTATTTATTTTCTTTGTTCTACAGAGTAACTGTCCGGGTTGTGGACTGTACTCTGCTTTAGCTATGTATATACGTTTGTTTCGTTCTCGTTGTATGTAAATTGTTTTCCCTTTAATAGATGCATTATTCTCTTTTTAAATTTGGTCTCAACTATCACTTGTGCTTATAATGTGTTGATATTACTATTTTTACTTTTATCCTATCTCAGTTCACAATTGTCTTGAATGTATGCTAGTTCAGCGGACAAGGCCTGAGATGCTCTGATACCAAGTTGTCACACCCCAATTCTGCACTATTCAGAATGGTGTGATCAACCGCTAACAAACCTACGGTTCAACTAGGATCTCAAGTAGGCTATATCCGTGTTATCTAAACTCCATACATCCACATAAATAATCAGAGTAAATAAAATAAATGGCGAAAGTCTTATAATAAAATGAACTGAGAATCTATTGTGATATCAATATTTAAATAACAAATTATTCTGTATCGATTAAGACATAAATAAATATCAAATACTTGTCTTTAATAAATCCAAATAAATAAAACTAAAAATCTAATCAAATACACATGAGTTGCACTCGCAAGAGATGTCATGTGTATCCACTTCATCTTCAGCTACCATCGCTGCGACGTTCCCGTACACAAGAGCATTTATATAATCTTCAACGGTTGTACCTGCATCATAAACTAAAATATTCGACGTCGAAAAGGGTGAGCACACATCACGACTTAGTGAGCAAACAAAACAATGCAACAATACATATGTATGCAATCAATTCATATCTTTGGTCTGGTTTTACGTTTGCACTGTGCTATAGAAAGGATAGGTGGCCACCGCACCTCTATGCACGAGAGTGTGGATACGCCCGATGACTTTCACCATCGCCCACAACACCCAAATGAACATTGTACAATGAAGGTCACATTTATCGATGCACAACTCCATACCAACAAATGAACCCCTAATGGCTAGGGCTGCAAATGGGGCTCGCTACTAACCAATCCTAATGTCAAACAATGTATCCAAGGCCCCACCCCAGCATCCCTCAGAGCACCCGTAGATAGAGCTAAGGCCCCCCGACAGAGTATAGGACTCAAGGACCGAGACCCTCCTTGATGCCCTATGTCACAATAATTCTGCTAAGGTAATGGCGATACGACGATCCTAATGCACAAGACTTGAGTTAGAGATAGAGCTAAACTGTCCGGATCAAACACCGCATAACATCTCCCCTGATGCCGTACTCGCATCAAGCACACTAACCACACACATTTATTCACATGCCTATTCCTAGCATCAATCATCATCATCATGTTATAAATAAACAAAATTAAATATGCATGAACAGTAATAGCAGGAATATTGGATGACATGTTGAATGCACATTACAAGCATATTCGCATAGAATCATGCATGGCATTGGACTCAAGAAATAAAAAGCAGTTTGTTATTAACCAATTAGTTTAGGTCTTGTTTCCTCACCTTAGCTTGTTATTAGATCCACTTCCTAGCTTTATAATCACCTTTATACTGTTAATATATTGCTAGAAGACCTAACAAAGTCGATAAAATTTAATTAGAATTAATTCCGATTTTAAAAACCATGCTGTTAACTTAGGGTCGGAGGTAGGGTCGGAGTCATGATCGACCATGGTTGCGACCTCCCCAATCTGGACATCCCGAACACTGAGGGTCGATTCTCAGGATCACATAGGGTCGGATGGTCATCGACCCTCTGTGCGACCCTCAGTGTATTTTGTTAAATTTCCTTCCTTTTAATCCATTCTAAGTGTTTGGGGTCCTATGGTTTGCTCCTACAGTCCATTCAACATTTATTCCATGGTCTAGAACCATGAATCATCCACCTGGATAACTTTCATGTAATCTCCCATGGTTTTCCATGAAAACCTAACCATGGGTTAATGGTTTGGGTTCTCCGAGATCATACTGACCTCATTACCTAACCTAAGGTCTGTAGAACTCATGGAATTAGTAGCCATACCTGAGAATATTACTCTTTCTCTGCAACTCTTTCCCTTTTTGCTTTCTTCTTTTCCTTGTTTCTCTTCTTCTCCTTTTCCTTCTCTTCCCTTTCTCTCAATTCAATTAGGGTTGTAAAAGGAGTGAAAGAGACTTAGGGACATCCTTTAAATAGAGTAGAAACATCCTAAAATAAGTCCCTTTGAGATTAGGAAAGAATCCAAATAAAAAATTAGCAAATTTCCTAATTTCACTATCAGCGGCAATTGAGGGTCGATGGGAGGGTCGATGATCCCGTCGACCCTAGGTTCCTAAGATGTCCGAACCTCCCTGTAAAATAGAGGGTCTGACTTTCTATTTTGGGGGGTCCTACCCTTCTTAGTTGGGGATGCGACCCTCCCCTTAATTTGAGTGTTTTAGGGTCGATTTGATACCTAGGATCTCGATCTCCTTCACGCCCTTGGTCCATTTGACTCGACCATGATGGGTAAACTTGGTTCAAGGTGATAAGACCGGGTTAAATTGACACAGGTCTTACATCTAAGGCCCCCCGGTAGAGTCAGAGACTACAAGGATCGAGACCACCTCCCCTGATACTCTACGACGTAATAGTTCTGCTAAGGTAATGGCAATACGACAATGCTAATGCACAAAACTTGAGTTAGAGATAGAGCTAAAGTGCTGAGACCCATCAAAGGTTAACGTTTATTGATGTCCCCATCACACCTCCCCTGTTACTTGCTCGCATCAAGTACACCAACCACACACATACATTCACATGCCTATTCCTATCATCATCATCACCATCATGTTATAAACAATAAATTAAATATGCATGAACAAATAATAGAAATATTGGATGACATGTTGCATGCACATACAAGCATACACGCATAGAATCAATATGACATTGGACTCAAGAAATAAAAACAGTTTGTTATTAATGAATTAGTTTAAGGTCATGTTTCCCCACCTTTGCTTGTTTGTAGATCCTCTTTCAGGCCTTAAGAATCACTTTTATATCAATATTATATTGCTAGAAGACCTAACAAAGTCGATAGAATTTAATTAGAATTTATTCTAGTTTTCACAGCTCGCTGTTAACTAGGGGTCGATGCCTAGGGTCGGAGGTTCCATCGACCCTAGGTGCTACCCCTCCTTTCCTGAACTTCCCGAATGTTGGGGGTCGATGCTAGGGTCGGAGGTTCCATCGACCCTAGGTGTGACCCCCCATGGTTTGAGTCAAAAATATCAAATTTCATCCATTCATTCATGTTTAGGGTCCTATGGCTTCCTTCTATAATCCATTGCATACATGTTCTATGGTTTAGAACTATTCTTTATTCACCTACATGGTTTCAATGATCTCCTCCATGGTTTCCATTGAAACCTAACCATGGATAGGTGATTTGGGTTTCTAATAAGTCATACCCTCTTCATAAACCATTCTAAGGTCTTAAATAAATCATGGGGAATGTATTCATACCTTAGGATTGCTGAGATTCAGAGTTTCCTCTGAATTTCTTCCTCCTTGGTCTTCTTCTTCAATTCTCTTTCTCTTCTCCTTCTCTTCCTTCTCTTCTCTTTCTCTCAATCCAATCAGGATTGTAAAAGGAGTGAAAGAGGCTTAGGGACGTCCTATTTATAGAGTAAAACCTCCCAAAATAAGTCCTATTGAGGTTAGGAAAGGTTCCAATTGAAATTAGGAAAGTTTCCTGATTTTCCGTTCGTGCTGTTTTTCTCGATTACCGGGGGTCGATGGGGGGGTCGGACAATTCATAGACCCCTGCGACCCCTAGTCATGGGTCGATGGTGGGGGTCGATGGGAGGGTCGGACCTACCTGTTAAAACCTGCGACCCTACCCTCATTTTGACTATTTTTGAGTAAATTTTCATATTGGGTCTTGGTTTTTCTTCACACACTTGGTCCACTTGGCTCGACCATGATATGTAGATGGGTCACGACACGAAATGTAAGGTTAGAACGGGTTCGTGGCGTGCGGGTCTTACACCCTTCATGCATGCCTTCTGCATATAGGTAGTCATCCCAGTCAAGGTATTTCACCCAACTTATCGCATCCTAAACTTCAATGAAGAAACTAACTCTGAAAACCTGTGCCCAAATTTGGACAACATGGAAGAAGTCAGAGAATCGACAACATTCAAAGTGGCTGAGTATCATTAGGACACAGCTCACCATTATGACAAGACGGTGCACCCAAAGGTATTTAGGGTCGAAGACTTGGTCCTCAGGAAGATGACAGTCTCAGAGCCGACCAACTAAGGAATGATGGCCAAGAATTGGGAAGGGCCGTGTAAGCACCCCATTTTTGCTATCCTCAACAGAAGTGAATCCACACGGCATGTTTCTGGCTTTTAACCCAAAGGTTTGTGATTCTGTAATGAACCCCACAGTAGGGTCATAGGATATTACCTACTTGGATACATAGGTCGTGAAATTATTTTCAAAATGAGATCGGAATCATCAAATTCTGGCATCAAACATGGAAGGTATCACAGTTTGAAAGTGCAAAGGCATTTACATAATTATCGTATGATGCATGCATTATCATTTAAACTTCAAATCATCATTGGTCATCTGATATCGGAATCAGATGATTCAAAGGCCAATATTCCTTATTTTCAGTCCTCTTCAAAGTGGAAATGAAAAATCCTAGGGAAAGGTTACCGGTGGGCCCCATGTAAGCTTTCATGCAAAATTATCGATAGAACTTCAAAGCTTCGTATCTTTGCCGTTCTATGTCAGATTCAGATGATTCAAAGGCCATTATTCTTCATTTGTGATGTTCTACAAAGTGGACGTGAAAAATTCGATACAGAAGTCTCTAAAGGTTCCCATGCAAAATTACATATGGAAACGGTCATTTAATCTATGAAAATTCATATTTTGGTCACCCCACATCCAAATCAGGTGATTTCAGTTTGAATATGTTCCATTTTTAGTACTCTTACAAAGTAGACGTAAAGGATTTTCACTAGAAGTCTCCGAAGGATCCCATGCAGAATGATTAGTCAAATTATCGATAATTGGCCTGCTTAAACTTCAAAAATTCATAAGTTGGCCATTTTATTTCCAAATTAGGTGATTCAATTTCCATTATTCCTCATTTTTAGTGTTCTACAAAGTGAACATAGAAAATTTAGAATAAAGATTATCGAAAAATACCATGTGGAATGGTGGCAGAAATGGATTATGAAAAGATAGAAAAAGTCAACTTTGATCCAAACTAGCTCAACCCAACTTAGTCTAACTCAGCCTGGCCCAGCTCAGACCAAGTCACGTTGGCCCATATGCATGTATTTCTTTTATATATATATATATATATATATATATATATATATATATATATATATATATTATAGGAATGAAAAAAAAGGCCGAGAAAAAGAAAGAGAGAAAAGAGAAGAGAGGCCATGAGAAAAGAGAGAGAGAGATGGGAGAAAAGAAAAAACGTGGAGAAGGAGATTTTCTAGAAAGGAGAAAAGGAAAGAAAAAAAAGAAAGAAAGATTGAGAAGGAGAGAAAATGTGAGGGAGAGGAATGAGATCCAAGAGAATGAGATTAAGGAAAGAAAAGGAAAGATTGAGAAGGAGAGAAAATGTGAGGGAGAGGAATGAGATCCAAAAGATTGAGATTGAGGAAAGAAAGGGAAAGATTGAGAAGGAGAGAAAATGTGAGGGAGAGGTTTTTCGGTTTTAGGTAATAAGAAGCCGTAAGATTAGATCGAAAAAAAAAAAGGATTTTTTCTAAAAGGAAAAATAAAAAAAAAACAGAAGGGAGATAGAGAAGAAGATTAGGAGAAGATAGTATCCGATTAGGGAGAGAGGGAGTCGAGGGGAACAGAAAAGGAGGGAGATTGATCGGGGAAAGAACTAGAGTTTCAAAGATCGAGAGAACGCAGTGGAGCTAGTCAAAATCGAAATAGAATAAGAAGGTGAAGAAGAAGAAAAAGAAGAGAAGAGCAAGGAGAACCTACGAGCATCCGGGTAAGCTGCCTCCACTTCTATTTTTCTTCTATTGTTTTGTTTAACTACAGCCCAACATCTCTTACCATCGAACCTGCTCCTTTCATTTAGCTAGCTGCAACTGCCCCCATCAAAAACCTCATGATCAAAATCTTCTTACCCCTTGTTATCCCCACTCATAACACCTGTTCAATCTTTATTCATTAACCTATACAGCCAGCCTTGCACACCAATACCATCTACCACCGAATACAAATCCCCATCTCATAAACCAATCCACTCTACCAAAACCCCTAAACAGCATTCTACTCACCGACATACCAGAATCTCACTACCTCATACCATCTGGCCAAACCTATCAACCACCTGCAGTCCTGACTCGTAGCCAACATACCTGCTTTCCACTTGTATCCATGAACCAATACCTGAACTTAATCGATCCCCTGCTATACCATATGTTGAAAACCTCATGTAAACCCCCCATTAATTCGACCATGATTTGGAATTTTAATGGGATTGATCCCACCATGATTTGAAATTTTAATGTGATTGATTCAGCCATATATTTGAATTTTAATGAGATTAATCATGGTTATGATCTGGAATTTTTTAAGTGATGACAATGGTTTTGATCTAGAATTTTTTAAGTGATGATAATGGCTTTGATTTGGAATTTTTTTAAGTAATGATATGGCTGTGATCTGGAATTTGTTAAGTGATGAAATATGGCTTTGATCATGAATTTTGTTTACATGATTAGCTATCCCATGATCATGAACTTCTTTGTTGTGATTAATTTCTATCAATTGATGATGAAACTTTGATGAAAATTATTAGCAATTGATCTTGGAATTTTAAGTGATTTAATATTGGCCATTGATCTTAGATGCTTTAATGTTCAAATCTGGACCACTGATCTTAGATGTATTGATGCTTGAATCTGAACCATTAGATCTTGATCATGAGTGTTATAGAGGAATCTGAACCATTAGATTTTTTAACATGGGTGTCTTAAAGAAATTTGATTGGTTAGATCTTGATCATAAGTGATTTAAATGAATCTGAACGGTTAGATTGTGATTTTAAATGTTTTGAATCGTTGGATTTTCATCAAGATTGATTTAAATGGAAATAAACTATTAGATTTTCATCATAAGTGTTTTGAGTGAATTTTAATCCGTTGGATCTCAATTTGAACATGATATACATTATCTGAGCCAATATTTGTGCATTTATGATGTTTATATTGCTATATTTTTGCATGCATTACCATGTTTAGATGTCTATTGTGATATCTTGCTATTTTGAGCCTTTCCATGTATAAAAATGTCATTTCTAGATCTTACCATGCTTAGAAGATAGCATACAAGATCTTACCTTTTTGGATGGTTCATACCATATTTGGATTCTATGTTTGGTGCTTACCATATTGACATATAGATGCACATTTTAATTTCTTACCATTTTTAGGTCTTACCATGCTTAGAAAATAGCATATAAGATCTTACATTTTTTTGGATGGTTCATGCCATGTTTGCATTTTATATTTGCTACTTACCATATTGACATATAGATGCATATATTAATTTCTTGCCATTTTTTAAGTCATACCATGCTTAGAAAATAGCATATAAGATCTTACCTTTATTTGGTTAATTTTTTCATATTTGCATTCTATGTTTGGTATTTGTCATATTGACATATAGATGCATATATTGATTTCTTGCCATATTGGGTCTTGCCATGCTTAAATTAGCATATTAAGATCTTGCCATATAGGTTCTTTGCTTATTTGCATTACATGCCATATTAAGAGATTTTAACAATCTTGTTTTATGTGTATTTCTTGCCAAAAATGTATTATATGCCATATTTAGATGAATAATTTATTTTTGGTAATAATTTAATTTATGTAACACCTAAGTTGAACTGCCATATATGCACACTTCTAGAAGACAATCTAGGCATGGGGACGTGCATTTAGGTACCCACATTCTTGGGAATGATATAAGGAGAAATAATAAAAATCTTAATAAAGAAAGGCAATGCTTTGCCAAACCTTCCAAATTTAGAGCTTAGGATGAAAAGGGTAGCGCAGGACGATTTCTGCCCCTCAGTAAACCCAAAACCTAGAACAGGTTCTAAATCCTAAACCTAGAATCGGTTCTCAACCCTAAACCTAAAATAGGTTCTCAATTCCTAAACTTAGAACAGGTTATTTCAATCATTTTCAAATTATGCGGATTTTGATTCCTAGGTCAAACCCTAGGATACGTAGGCTATTTGGGAGAAAGCCAAATTCGGATCCATACCTTACTCCACTCGGACTATCCATAGATCCACTTGGATATCCACCCATCATTCTGAACTATGCGGATTTTGATTTTTTGGGCAAACCCTAGGATACGTAGGCCATTTGAGAGACACCCAATTCAGATCCACACCTTAGTCCACTTGGACTATCCATAGATCCACTAGGATATCCATCCACATTTTGACCCAAATAGGGTTATCCACGTTCTAACCCAGAAAGGGGTATCTATATTTCAATCTAAATAGGGTTATCCACATTCAGACCCAAAAAGGGTCCATTCATGGATCCACTAGAACTATCTATCAGTTCATAGGGGCTATCCAGATCCTAACGCATAGGATTTCTCATCCTTTCAAGCATAAATTTCAACTTGTACAATGAACTTAATTATGCACAAGCATAATTCACAGCCATAAAGTTTAATCACACCTGAACTATGATGGTGAACCTGATTTTTGAAATAATTTCGTCATACGTAGGCAATCTGATGGATACAGATTCGGTTCATTGATATCAAACCACTTGGTTTGGTTCATTTTAATAGATAGAGTTTAGCATAGGAAAGGTATAGGAGACCGATTTCGATCGAGCTGTTTGGGTGCCTAACCCCTTCCCATAATCGTAACCTGACACTTACCCAATCTTTGAGGGATCAGAAATCCAATCTAACGGTCATGAGTCAATTGAAGTTTGACCTTAGGATGAGATTTCACATTTCTAAGGTCCTAGACCTTAATCTAGGTGGCGACTTCCAAAAAAAGATTAGGATCTTTGTCCTCACAGTGACGACTCCGCTGGGGATACAAACGTCAAACTCTTAAATGAAAACTTTCCTTGTGTGAATTGGATGCTAGCTCTTAGGATACTATATTTATCCTTGTATGATATTGTTTTGGGGAGAATGGGTTCAGTCACACATTCGTGCGAGTAGCCGAATCGGGTCCCATGCATATGGAGCAGTCCGCTAGGCGAAATACACAACCTTGGCCTGTACTTTGTGAGATCACGATCGACGAGCAGCCTCTAACAAGCATTTCTTGGGTCCACCTAGGAATGCGTTAGGCTACTCCACGTCGCTTGATTCTTGCAAAATAGTATATAAAGGGATTGGGGGCCCATTATTCATCGTGCATTCGGTGATAGGTTACCTCGTCCTTGTCAAAGTGGCATTTTCTGTCCTAACCCAGATTGTATCCCAATGATTGTTATTTTTGGTTCATCCCTGAACCGACACAGTAAAATCTACTTAACCATGACATCCATGTTCAAGACGTCAAATTTCTGCCCGTTTTTGTCCTCGATTAGTCAACAGGTTAGAATTTACATGATGAGCATCTTGAACTCTCACCCATTGGGAGTATGAGGTATGTATACACCTGTTCTACATCATAGTAGAGGGTCACTATACACCCTCCATTAAGTAAGCT
This sequence comes from Protea cynaroides, assembly GCA_028583415.1. NCBI lineage: Eukaryota > Viridiplantae > Streptophyta > Magnoliopsida > Proteales > Proteaceae > Protea > Protea cynaroides. The sequence continues at coordinate 22,117,662 of CM053274.1, forward strand.
CGATGTGTCGAATCTCTCATTGTTAACTCGTCGATTTTAAAAAATGAGCAGAAAATCCCTGTCAAGACATAGATACCATGGTTAAAAAGAAATTTACTAGTTTGTTCATCCATGAACCACTTTTGCTAACCATCCCTAATAAGGACAACGGATTAATATATCCATTTCAATTTTGTTGAATTCGGTAACCCAAGTGGCTAGACCTTGGTACCAATGATTATCTATTTTTGGAATCACGAGGTCCAAAGACTGAACACATGGCTTAACCAAATTCAACTAAATTGACTCAGATAATGTTTACCCAATTGCCCTTATTAGGGAGCTAACTTTGTTTGGTTAAGTCATTTTTTATTGTGCATGTGACTTCTTCCATTCCTCTAAATGTCTAGAATCTTGATATTTCTCTATTGGATTTCAATGTCTTTGGAAAAGAGAATCAAACTGCAACCATATCCACCCTTTTAAGGTGAGAGGCCCCTACAATTAGGGAATTGTCTTGATCTCCCACCTTGAGATCCATCCATGTTATCTTTCTAAATGAATCAATGGAAGTCATGAATTTAGATCTTGATTTAACATCAAATTTTGTAAGAAAGAAGGCAACCAGATTTGAGAACACAATCAGTAACTCAGCCAATCTGACCCAATAGAGCATTCAGTTCAGGCAGCGATAAGCACTTATACCTGAAAAAGTTTATAATATTCCCATACAGTTAGTCCCTGGGCTTACTCAAATATCATATTTAGTTCATCTCATAATCGAGGAGAGTTTTAATCCCTAGGAAAATCTAATCACCATTCTCCATTCACCTCTGAAATAAGGAGTGATTCAATCCCTAGGCAAATCAAATCATCATTCTCTATTCACCTCTGAATTAAGGAGAGATTCAGCCCCTAGGCAAATCCAATCACCGTCCTCAATGTACCTTAGAATTAATGAAAGATTCAGCCCCTAGGCAAATCCAATCATAATTCTTGATTCATCTTTAACTTAAGGAGAGATTTAGCCCCTAGGTAAGTCCAATCACCCTTCTTGATTCACCTTTGAATTATAGAAACATTTAGCCCTTAGGCAGGTCCAATCATCATTTTGGTCATCCAAAATTAAGGAAAGATTCAGCCCCTAGGCAGATTCAATCAAATCCAGTTCATCTTAGAATCAAAGAAATATTCAGCCCCAAATTCAACCACCGTTTTTGGTTCATCTCAGAATTGAAGAAGGGTTTAAACCCTAGGTAGGTTCAATCATCACCTCCCAGATCATGTTAGAGTGGAGGACACATTTGGCCCCTAAGATTTTTCACCCTTCACCTCCTATATAGGTTCCGGTCCATGTCGGAACTAGAAAAAGTTCCATTCATCTGAATTCAATTAGCCACTAGGCTTATCCAACCATCAACTTTAGTTAGGGTTCCAGTTCATGTCGAAACTAGGAAAAGTTCCATTCCTCTGAATTTAATTAGCCACTAGGCTTATCCAACCATCAACTTTAGTTAGGGTTCCAGTTCATGTCGAAACTAGGAAAAGTTCCATTCCTCTGAATTTAATTAGCCACTAGGCTTATCCAACCATCAACTTTGGTTGGGGTTCTAATTCATGTCGGAACTAGGAAAAGATCCATTCATCTGAATTCAATTAGCCACTAGGCTTATCCAACCATCAACTTTGGTTAGGGTTCTGATTCATGTCGAAACTAGGGAAAGTTCCATTCATCAGAATTCAATTAGCCACTAGGTTTATCCAACCATCAACTTTGGTTAGTGTTCTGATTCATGTCGAAATTGTGAAAAGTTCTATTCATCTAAATTCAATTAGCCACTAGGCTTATCCAACCATCAACTTTGGTTAGGGTTCCGGTTCACATCGGAACTAGAAAAAGTTCCATTCATCTGAATTTAATTAGCCACTAGACTTATCCAACCATCAACTTTGGTTAGGATTTTGATTCATGTTAGAACTGAGAAGAGTTCCATTCATCTAAATTCATTTAGCCACTAGACTTATCCAACCATCAACTTTGGTTAGGGTCTGATTCATGTTCGAACTAAGAAAAGTTCCATTCATCTGAATTCATTTAGCTACTAGGCTTATCCAAACATCAACTGTGGTTCAGATTCTAATTCATGTTGGAACTAAGAAGAGTTTCATTCATTTGAATTTAATTAGCCCCTAGGCTTGTCCAACCGTCAACTCTAGTTTAGGTTCCGATTCATGTTGGAACTAAGAAATGTTCCATTCATATGAACTTAGTGTGAGCATGAGTTAGCCTCTAAGCCTGTTCAACCATTACCTCTGATCCATGTTTCATTTCATAAAGGAATCGAAGAGAATTTTAGTCATTTCAACTCAATCAATCCATCATCTCTAGCAATTAGAGTCTAATCCATGATTGTCATCCTTGGCCTCTATCAATCGGAGCCCAACTCAAGCAATCTTTGCCTCTAGCAATTACAGCCCAGTCCATGACTGTCAATCTTGATCTCTATCAATCTGAGACCAATTCAAAGTCAATCTTGATCTCTATCAATTAGAGACAAGTTTAAAGTTAAGCTTGTCTCTATTAATTGGAGATCGATTCAAAATCAATCTCTGACTCTGTCAATTAGAGCCCGATCCATGTCCTTCATAGCCCAGTGCTACAAGTTAGGATTGCTCGTCAGGAATGGCGAATGAGAAGCATTCCTCATTGCCTGTCAGTAAAGATCAATTCCAGATTCTGGAGTCATCAGGAGACCATGAAACTTCAGCTATGATAGTGCTATCCCATCTCGGGCATTTCTGCCCCATTGGCCAAGGAAATGCTAGAATCCAAAGAGTTGCCCTCATATTTCTCATTATTCAAAGAAAAGGAATGAAATTTTTTCGAGCAGTAGGTTAGACCAAAGAAGAGATCCAATGTACCCTAGGCTAGGATAAGAACCAGAATTAAGGCTAGGGAATGGTCCAATGATGAAACCCTTTACCCCTAAACTAGGGCATGAACCATATTGAATTTGGACCCAAATTGAGTGCGGTCCAATGAGCAAAGCCAATGAACCCTGAAGGGGGGCATGAACCGGATTCGCCTTGGGCCTGAATTGGGTATGGTTTAGGAGGAAAGCCCTTGATCCCAAGGCTGGTCATGAACCAAATTGACATTGGATCCAAATTGAGTGCGGTCTAATGAGGAAAGCCCTATGTGGGGCATTAACCGGATTGACCTTGGGCCTGAATTGGGTATGGTTCAATGAGGAAAGCCCATGACCCCTAAACTGGGGCATGAACCAGATTGAACTTGGACCCAAATTGGGTACGGTCTAATGAGGAAAGCCCTTGAGCCCTAAGTTGGGCATGAACCATATTGACCTTGGACCCAAATTGAGTATAGTCTAATGAGGAAAGCCATTATGCCCTAAACTGGGGCATGAACCAAATTGACCTTGGACCCAAATTAAGAGTGGTCTAATGAAGAAATCCATCGAACCCCCAAGCCGAGGCATAAACTAGTCTAATCTTGGACTCAAAATGGTGTAGTGCAATAGCGATACCCCTTGGTCCCCAACTTTGGGCACAAGCTAGATAGATTTTGAACTCAACTAGAAGCGGTCCATTGATGAATCCACTAAACCCCAAACTGGGGCATGAACCAGAGTAACCTTGAGTTTAAAAAGAAATAGTCCGGTTATGAATGGATCCCAAACTGGAAAAAAAAAACAAGGTAAGAATTGTATGGAACCGTAAAAGGTAGGCATCTTGCACCTATTGATAGAGGGGCATGATGAGTCCTACTGTTAGAGGTCTGAAGGAAGATTTATTCCCAAAATGACTGAAGTGGTCATCGAAGACGTTATGCCCAACTGGAGCCGCTTAGATGAACTAGTTGTTTCAACTTTCTATTATCGGTATTCGATAGGTCATCCATGTCTAGGTCCAAGATTGATATGCTTGTTGACAAGTCTAGTCCAATCTGCCCAGTAAATAAAAGAAAATCACCCCGTTTGGGATTTCAATCTCTGTGCTTTGTCTCTTCCATACATTTCCTCCAAGTTTCATACATCCTCCTATTCTACGTGTGCAGTCAATTCTGACTCTGAAGATGATTGAAACGATGAGCCATCTCTTAAACTTCTATGCCTCCTAGCCTCTTAAGAAAGAAAGGTCCAACCCATCTGGGAAAGCTTTAAATGATCAATCGAGAGACATAAGAGTACTCTCAAGAAACATGTATTGGAGAAGTTGCTATTTGTTCTACCTATGAAAAGATTCCAAGGAAAGCATTAGATAGTAACAGATCATATCAACAGGTCAACCAATCAGTACAAATGAGTGGAGGACAGATGTGCCACCAAAAAGATGGAAATACCAAAGTTCTTACAAAGTGCATCATCTGCAAGCAAGAGATATATGATGAATGATCAATCTCAAAATCAAAGAATGAGGTCATAAGAATACCAAAAAAAAAAAAGAAAAAAAGAAGAAAATTCAAGCCTATGTTTTTTCTACATCAATAATGGGAGGTAGGCACATCAGATAGAAGGTGATGATTAACTTCCAGAGGACAACACATGGATTCACCATTCAGATAAAATCAGATCTAGATGAGCAGTCACAAATATTCATAAAGTTTACAGAAGATCAGAGTACTAACTATGGTAATGATGTTCTATCTGATTAGAAATGTTTGGAAGAAGAAGACTCAAATCCAATATTGAAAGTCATGATTCAACTTTGCGATTAAGCGAAGCACTGCATTATGTGGCCTCCACATAAAAAAAAAAAGAGAGGAAGAAAAAAGAAAAGAAAATAGTAAGATGTTGAATGGAATTGGAGTTCGACAGTAAGCCAATTGTCCCTCTCACTTCAAGAGGATGGTAGTTTCAATCAAAGCCTGATACCAAGTTCGATAGTTCATCAAGATTCACAACATGTTGGACCTGACTTTTGATTTTGGCCAATTACATCTCGCCTTTAGAGGAGATGATCTCATCACTTCTTCATCATCAGAAAAAGATTTCTCATCGACATTAGACTCTCTCTCCCGTCTATCAATTTGACGGCCTTCCAAGGAGTCTCTATCACAAGTCCTTCTTTTAATTGTCAATTTTTATGGCATTGTATCTCGTGATCATGTCATCATTTTATGTACAAATTCATAAATCTGGCTGAAGCTCTCATCTATCGTTCCTTACATCCGACGGCTTCCCAAGGTTCTTACAAGCCCTTCATTTCTCAAGCCAATAAAATGGGATCCGATAAGATAAACCCATTCTACATAAACAACCAAACACTCTCCCAATGGTAGACCCATGTGGACAGTTTCACATCAGTCCTCCCAGACCTTCAACATCAATACATGTCAACAAACTTAAAGGTTTCAGGCCTAGATATGATCACGACTGATTCGGCATCTTGATGCAACTTGTTGAGACACGTGTTCCATCTGAACATCTCCAAGGAAGGAAAACATAATTCGGCACCATTTTTAATTTTGGTGTGGGACTACATTTCCCTAAGGTCATTTTTAGTGATAATTCAAATAGCTGCCTGCCTATCAATGCGTGTAGGTGTCAACTTAAACAGTGGGGCAAGGCTACCCATTTGTCATGAAAGTCATGCCGTTCGGATTTCCCCTAAGGGTTTCAAACCATTGGATAGGACCATAATTTTGGCAATATCCACACCATATTAAGACTCTTTGTTCAACCCAAGATGGGGTTTGCAAAAAAGAAAAAGGGGAGAACAGAAACTTCAGCAAGGAAAAGCAACCCAAGAAACCTCAATGGGCAACTCATAATACCTTAGTGGTGATAATCGACCTGATGCAACCCTAAAGCATTACCCACATTGGCCCTTCATAGAAAAATTCAGTGGTTCATGTAGACAAGTGCCATACCCAGTCTACCCTCTATAAGGAAAGGAACCCCTCTTGCGCTCCAGTGAATCATACCCAAAGGAGTTGAACAAACCATCGTCTGTTTGCCTTTTGGGCTCCATAACATTGCCTTTCAATAGAATTCTATCTTCAAATCATTTTGTCACGTTAGGGAGAGAGAAAATTCTCATGGCCTAGTTATGGATGTAGTAAAATTCATCAAATCATCAGTTCCCTCATTTTTTAAGATTCAAGAAGGGCTTATCTAAGAAATCACTTTCTGCAATCAATCTAACAATCTTCCCTTAACCTTGGAAGCATGGTCAAATTCTGGATGCAATCCAGATTCATCCTAGTTCTAACTCTGTTAGATTGCCCGTTTCCTTCTATCTTGCCCCTAGCACACTATAGTAGCGGTCTGTCACAACATGCAGACACTAGGGCAGAGATATACCCTATGTAGAGGAATTGAACTTAATCATGAGCATTACATCTAGGATCCATTGTCTAGTCTGAAGTCACTAACTTTCCTAGTCAATAGAAGTAGGTCTGTCCAAGTTGGTTTTTTTACCAATTTCATAGTTCTCCCAATCCTGTTGATGAAGAAAATCTAATGTGGTCACTCACCTGTTAGGATTTGGTCACCAAATTCTCTGAAGGAACACTTCGAATCATTTGCTCCTCGTGCCTACTTTGGGACCATGGTTCATTCATCTTTCAAAATTGGCACAACAATGTTGCAAAGCCCTGAGCTTTTCATGAGCGTAGATTAAGGGCCAAACCCATGTCACATTTCATCGTCACTTGGCTGTTCTACCAATTTGGTCTACCATAGTGCACAGTCAAAGAACTTAGTTGAACAGATGCCCCTCAACATTTTAACACCAAGGTCAATCAATAAAATCACTTTGGTTAGAGACTGTCAAGTTCCCTTATTCTTGTCCAAAATCCTCGTTAGAGTTTTTTTTTTCAATCCAAAATCCAACAACAGCAATGTTGGCTGAAGAAAATCATCACTTTCAAATTCATGGAACCCTTCCAAGGGAGCAACCAAGTCATCACTACCATGCTGAAATTGAATCAAACTTGCAGTACCAAGTCATAAATGGCAAATTTCAAATCTAAGTATTATGCCAGCAAATTCCATGACACCATTTCCATTTATGCCATGTTTTATGCCTTCACCAATAGAGCAGGGGCAAAATCCTTGGAAAATTGCCAAGGAATTCACCAGAATTTCAAATATATCCAGCACTCTATAGGTTTAAAGTCAATAGACTTCCAAAATGGGTCAGATTTCAACCCTCAAGGTTCAAATTCAACAAAGACTTCCTGTATGGGTCACTTTCGAGCATCCTAAAGGTTCATAGCAGCAAAGTTACTTAAGAGGATATTCTAGTTTCCATTCCCGAAGGTTCATAGCTATAGAGCTTCCAAGAAAGATATTCCAATTTTCAATCTTGAAGGTCTAAAGCTGGTAGAAACTTCAAAGATGAGTCATTTAGTATCACCCTACAAGTGACCTTCTGAGTTCTTGCTCATTTCAGAATCAATAGCAAATTCCTCACCCTAAAAGTGACCTTCTAAGTTCTTGCTCATTTCATAATCAAATGCAGAGCCCAAGCTCATTTAACGATAAAATCAATCTCAGCCCATAAGTAAAACAAATGCAGAGCCCTAGCTCATCCAAAGTTCAAATCATTATCAGCCTATTAGTGAATCAAATGTAGAGCCCTAGCTCATCCAAAGTTCAAATCAATCTCAGCCTATTAATGAATCAAATGCAGAGCCCTAGCTCATCTAAAATTCAAATCAATCTTAGTCTATAAGTGAATAAAATGCAGAGCCCAAGATCATCCAAAGATCATATCAATCTCAGCCTATAAGTGAATCAAATGCAGAGCCCTAGCTTATTCAGAAAATCAATCTCAGAATCTCAATCAAAAGAGCCTCAATTCAATCAAAAGGAAAGACAATAATTCCTCCATCCAGACAAATCAAAGCTGAGCCCAAGCTCGTGCAAACCAGCCTTGTATTCATTGCTAGCTCCATACAAGAAGAGGTTCCAAGCCTACAAACCAGCCTTGTATTCATAGCCTAGCTCCATACAAGAAGAGGTTTATCAGCCTAAATGGATCAAGTCGGGTTCAAGCCCGCGCGTACCATGAGTCTCACCTCAGCAAGAAGAGGTTCCAGTCGGATTCAAGCCCGCGCGTACCTTGCATCATGAGTCTCACCTCAGCAAGAAGAGGTTCCTAGCCTTCAATTGAGCCTTGTATTCACAGCCTAGCTTCATACAAGAAGTGATTTATCAGCCTACAAATAGATCAATTCAGGTTCAAGCCCGTGCGTACCACCTTGCATCATGAGTCTTACCTCAGCAAGAAGAGGTTTCCAACCTACGAATGAGCCTTGTATTCATAGCCTAGCTTCATACAAGAGGAACAATTATGAATCTTCCAAGAAGAACAAACCTTCTTGCCAGTCGAACTACGTTCTGGGCTTGATTTCTAGGACAAATTACCCTAAGTGCAGCCCAATAAGCAATCTCACTCATACCCAAAAATGTGGTTTTCTTGTCTTTAGCCTTTAATTGGTAACAATCTCAACTAAAGTGGGGCAACTGTAAGCACCCCATTTTTTCTATCCTCAGCATAAGTGAATCCCCATGGTATGTTTCTGGCTTTTAACCCAAAGGTTTATGATTCAGTAACCCACAGCAGGGTCAAAGGATATTACCTACTTGGATGCATAGGTCATGAAATTATCTTCAAAATGAGATCGGAATCATCAAATTCTGACATCAAACAAGGAAGGTATCACAATTTGAAAGTGCAAGGGCATTTACGTAATTACGTATGATGCATGCATTATCATTTAAATTTCAAATCATCATATCTTGGTCATCTAATATCGGAATCAGATGATTCAAAGGCCAATATTCCTTATTTTCAGTCCTCTTCAAAAGGGACGTGAAAAATCCCAGGCAAAGGTCACCGGTGGGCCTCATGCAAGCTTTCATGCAAAATTATCGATAGAACTTCAAAGCTTCATATCTTTGCCGTTTTACGTTAGATTCAGATGATTCAAAGGCCATTATTCTTCATTTGTGATGTTCTACAAAGTGGATGTGAAAAATTCGATACAGAAATCTCTGAAGGGTCCCATGCAAAATTACATATGAAAATGGTTATTTAATCTTTGAAAATTCTTATTTTGGTCACCCCACATCCAAATCAAGTGATTTCAGTTTCAATATGTTCCATTTTTAGTACTCTACAAATTGGACGTAAAGGATTTTCGATAGAAGTCTCCGAAGGATCCCATGCAGAATACTTAGCCAAATTATCGATAATTGACCTTTTTAAACTTCAAAAATTCATAAGTTGGCCATTTTATTTTCAAATGAGGTGATTTAAGTTCCATTATTCCTCATTTTTAGTGTTCTACAAAGTGAACGTAGAAAATTTGGAATAGAGGCTATTGAAAATTCTATGTGGAATGGTGGCAGAAATAGATTATAGAATGATATAAAAAAGTCAACTTTGGTCCAAACCGACTCAACCTAACTTAGTCCAACTCACCAAATTCCCCTCAAACCAATCCCGACCAAGTCACGTCGGCCCATATATATATATATATATATATATATATATATATATATATATATATATATATGTATATATATATTTATATAATGTATAATATATTATTATATAATATAAATATATATATATATATATATATATATATCTTTTAGGTATATTATATTTTATATATTAATACATTTATTTATATATATATATTATAGGAAAGAAAAGAAGAGGCCGTGAGAAAGAAAGAGAGAGAAGAGAAGAGAGGCTGTGAGAAAAGAGAGGGAGAGATGGAGAGAAAAGAAAAAACGTGGAGAAGGAGATTTTCTAGAAAGGAGAAAAGAAAAGAAAAAAAAGAAAGGTTGAGAAGGAGAGAAAACGTGAGGGAGAGGAATGAGATCCAAGAGATTGAGATTGAGGAAAGAAAAGGAAAGATTGAGAAGGAGAGAAAACATGAGGCAGAGGAATGAGACCAAAGAGATTGAGATTGAGGAAAGAAAAGGAAAGATTGAGAAGGAGAGAAAACGTGAGGGAGAGGGTTTTCGGTTTTAGGTAATAAGAAGCCGTGAGATTGAGATTGAAAAAAAGAAGGATTTTTTCTAAAAGGAAAACACGTAAAAAAGAGAAGGGAGATAGAGAAGCAGATTAGGAGAAGAGATCGTATCCAATTAGGGAGAGATGGCGTTGAGGGGAACAGAAAAGGAGGGAGATTGATCGGGGAAAGAACTAGAGTTTCACAATCGAGAGAACCCAGTGAAGCTGGGCAGAATCGGAATAAAAGAAGAAGGTGAAGAAGAAGAAGAAGAAGAGTGGAGCAAGGAGAACATACGAGCATCTAGGTAAGCTCCCTCCACCCTCCACTTCTATTTTTCTTCTATTGTTTTGTTTAACTACACCCAACATATCTTACCATCGAACCTGCTCCTTTCATCTAGCTGGCTGCTACTGCCCCCATCTAAAACCTCATGATCAAAATCTTCTTACCCCTTGTTATCCGCACTCATAACACCTATTTAATCTCCATTCATTAACCTATACAGCCAGCCTTGCACCCCAATACCATCTACCACCGAATACAAATCCCCATCTCATAAACCAATCCACTCTACAAAAACCCCTAAACACCATTCCACTCACCGAGAAACCAGAATCTCACTACCTCATACCATCTGGCCGAACCTATCAACCACCTACAGTCATGACCTGTAGCCAACATACCTACTTTCCACCTGTAGCCATGAACCAAGACCTGAACTTAATCGATTCCCTGCTATACCATATGTTGAAAACCTCATGTAAACCCCCTATTGATTCAACCATGATTTGGAATTTTAATGTGATTGATCCGACCATGATTTGAAATTTTAATGTGATTGATTAGGTCATATATTTGAATTTTAATGAGATTAATCATGGTTATGATCTGGAATTTTTTAAGTGATGATAATTGTTTTGATCTGGAATTTTTTAAGTGATGATAATTGCTTTGATTTGGAATTTTTTTAAGTAATGATATGGCTATGATCTAGAATTTTTTAAGTGATGAAATATGGCTTCGATCATGAATTTTGTTTACATGATTAGATTCTATCCCATGATCATGAACTTCTTTGATGTGATTAATTTCTATCAATTGATTATGAAAATTTGATGAAAATTATTGGCAATTGATCTTGGAATTTTAAGTGATTTAATATTGGCCATTGATCTTAGATGCTTTAATGTTCAAATCTGGACCACTGATCTTAGATGAATTGATGCTTGAATCTGGACCATTAGATCTTGATCATGAGTGTTTTAGAGGAATCTGAACCATTAGATCTTTACTGTAAGTGTCTTAGAGGAATCTGAGCCATCAGATTTTTTATCATGGGTGTCTTAAAAGAAATTTAAGTGATTAGATCTTGATCATAAGTGATTTAAATGAATCTGAATGGTTAGATTTTGATTTTGAATGATTTGAACCGTTGGATTGTCATCAGGATTGATTTAAATATATTTTAATAATTAGATTTTCATCATAAGTGTTTTGAGTGAATTTTAATCTGTTGGATCTAAATTTGATCATGATATACATTATCTGAGCCAATATTTGTGCATTTATGATGTTTATATTGCTATATTTTTGCATGCATTACCATGTTTAGATGTCTATTGTGATATCTTGCTATTTTTAGCCTTTCCATGTATAAAAATGTCATTTCTAGATCTTACCTTTTTATATGGTTCAAACTATATTTGCATTCTATGTTTGGTACTTACCATATTGACATATATATGCACATATTAATTTCTTACCATTTTTAAGTCTTACCATGCTTAGAAAATAACATATAATATCTTACCTTTTTTTGAATGGTTCATGCCATGTCTGCATTCTGTGTTTGCTACTTACCATATTGATATATAGATGCATACATTAATTTTTTCCCATTATTTTTAAGTCTTATCATGCTTAGAAAATAGCATTTACGATCTTACCTTTATTTGGATAATTTTTCCATATTTGCATTCTATGTTTGGTACTTGCCATATTGACATATAGATGCGTATATTGATTTCTTGCCATATTAGGTCTTGGTATGCCTAGATTAGCATATTAAGATATTGCCATATAGGTTCTTTCCTTATTTGCAATACATGCCATATTAGGAGATTTTTAACAATCTTGCTATATGTGTATTTCTTACCATAAATATATTATATGCCATATTTAGATGAATAATTTATTTTCGGCAATAATTTAATTTATGCAACATCCTAGTTGAACTGCCATATATGCACACTTCTAGAAGAAAATCTAGGCGTAGGGACGTGCATTTAGGCACCCACATTCTTGAGAAGTGTAAAATGGGAAATAATAAAAATCTTAATAAAGAAAGAGAGTGCTTTGCCAAACCTTCCAAAATTAAAGCTTAGGATGAAAAGGGTAGCTCAGGGTAATTTTTGCCCCTCAGTAAACCCTAAACCTAGAACAGGTTCTAAATCCTAAACCTAGAACAGGTTCTCAACCCTAAACCTAGAATAGGTTCTCAATTCCTAAACCAAGAACAGGTTATTTCAATCATTTTTGAACTACGTGGATTTTGACTACTAGGTTAAACCCTAGGATACGTAGGCTATTTGGGAGAAACCTAAATTTGGATCCACACCTTAGTACACTCCGACTATCCATAAATCCACTTGGATATCCACCCATCATTTCGAACTACATGGATTTTGATTCCTAGGGCAAACCCTAGGATACGTAGTCCATTTGGGAGAAACCCAAATTCGGATCCACACCTTAGTCCACTCGGACCATCCATATATCCACTGGGATATCCATCCACATTTTGACCCAAATAGTGTTATTCACATTCCAACCCAGAAAGGGTTATCCACATTTCAACCCAAATAGGGTTGTACACATTCAAACCCAAAAAGGGTTATCCATTCTTAAATCCACTAGAACTATCTATCAGTTCATATGGACTATCCAGATCCTAACCCATAGGGTTTCTCATCCTTTCAAGCATAAATTTCAACTTGAACAATGAACTTAATCATGCACAAGCATAAATCACAGCCATAAACTTTAATCACACCTAAACTACAATGGTGAACCTGTTTAGAATAATTCAGTGATATGTAGGAAATCTGATGGATACAGATTCGGTTCAATGATATCAAACCACTTGATTAGATTTGGTTTAATAGATAGAGTTTAGCATAGGAAAGGTATAGGAGACCGATTTTGATCAGGCAGTTTGTGTCACACCCCAATGCTGCACCATTCAGAACGGTGTGATGAACCTCTAATAAACCAATGATTCAACCAGGATCTCTAATAGGCGGTATCCATTAAAAATAAAACCATGCACGTCCACAACCAAAATAAGAATAAATACACAATAGCGGAAGTCTTATAGTAAATGAACTGAGAACTCTAAATGTAATAATCATAATTAAAATATCAAGTTATTGTTGTATCAACTAAGACATAAATAAATAAAATATCAATTACATCCTTTTATAAATTTAAATAAAATTCTAATAGAATACGCCTGAGTTACACTCGCATGAGGGGTCATGCGTATCCTCTATGTCTTCAGCTTCCATTGCAGCAATACGTGCATACACCGGAGCATTCATATAATCTTCAATTGTAGTACCTGCATCACCAACTAAAAATATTCGAAGTCGAGAGGATGAGCACACATCATGGCTCAGTGAGCAAACAAAATAATACAACAAACATATGCATGCATTCAATTCATATCTTTGGTCTGGTAAATAAGTTTGCAATGTGCTATAGAAAGGATAGGTGGCCAAAGGTCACGTTTATTGACGCCGCACCTCTGTAAACGAGTGTGCAAAGCCGCCCAAAGGTATCGTTTATTGTCGACCCACATGCACCCTCCATGGACAATGTACATGCAAAGGTCACGTTTATTGTTGTACCCGTTGCCCATACCAACACGTAAGCCCCTGCTGGCAAGGGCTCGCAAACTGGGCTCGCAACTAACCAGTCCTAATGCCAATCAGTGTATCCAAGGCCTCACCCATCATCCCTCAATACGTCCATAGAGATAGGGCTAAAGCCCCCCGGCAGAGTCAGAGACTACACGGTCCGAGATCACTTCCCCTCATACCCTACGACGTAATAGTTCTGCTATGGTAATGGCAATACGACGATGTCAGTGGACAAGACTTGAGTTAGAGATAGAGCTAGAGTGTTGAGGCCCCGCCTATGACACCTCCCCCTGATACTCGCTCGCATCAAGCACACCAACCACACAAATACATCCACATGCCTATTCCTATCATCATCATCATCATCATGTTATAAACAATAATTAAATATGCATGAACAGTAATAATAGAAATATTGAAAGACATGTTAAATGCACATAAAAATCATCCACGCATAAAATCAATCATGGCATTGGACTCAAGAATAAAATAGTTTATTATTAACCAATTAGTTTAGGTCTTGTTCCCTCACCTTTGCTTAATTGTAAATCCTCTTTCAAGCTTTAAGAATCAACTAAATATCAATATTATATCACTAGAAGACCTAACCAAGTCGATAAAATTTAATTAGAAATAATTCTAATTTTAAAAAGCATGCTGTTAACTGGGGGTTGATGCCAGGGTCGGTGGTTCCATCTACCCTGGGTGTGACCACCCACAGTCTAGACATCCCGAACACTGGGGGTCGATTGTTAGGGTCTGGTAGGGTCGATTGGCCATCGACCCCCGTGTGACCCCTTATGGGTTTCGTCAAATTTTCATCCTTCAGTCCATTCCTTCGTGTCTGGGGTCCTATGGCTTGCTTCTACAATCCATTCCGTACATGTTCTGTGGTCTAGAGCCGTAGTTCATTCACCTATATGGTTTTTATCATTTCCCCCATGGTTTTCCATGAAAACCTAACCATGGATGGATGATTTGGGTTTCTCCTAGATCATTCCCTCTTCAGTATCCATTCTAAGGTCTATAGAATTACATGGAGATAGTACCCATACCTGAGAATTAGGCTTGTCTCTCTGAAGCCTTCTCTTTGATCTTCTTCTCCACTTTCCTTCTCTTCTCTTTCTCTTCTCCTTCTCTTTTCTTTCTCTCAATCCAATTAAGGTTCTATAAGGAGTGAAAGAGGCACAGGGATGTCCTATTTATAGAGTAGAAACTCCCAAAATAAGTCCCATTGAGATTAGGAAAGAATCCCATTAAAATTTTGAAAGTTTCTAAATCACGGTTTTTGTCATCAAATTGGGGGTTGATGAGGGGGTCGGAGATCCCATCGACCCCTGGTTCTAAAATGTCCGACACTCGATTAAAAACTCAAAGTCTGACTTTTATAATGGGGGGGGGGTCCGACCCTACCTTGCTGGGTATGTGACCCTCCCCCTATTTTTAGTGTTTTTGGATCAGTTTAATACCTGGGATCGTGATCTCCCTCATACACTTGATCCATTTGGCTCGACCATGATGGGTAGACCTGGTTCAAGGTGGTAAGACCGGGTTTGTTCGATACGGGTCTTACAACTCCCCCTCTACTTATAAAAATTTCATCCTCCAAATTGTACATACATTCTGAGTCAAATAAATGAGGATATTGCCTTTGCATAGCATTCTCTTCTTCCCATGTGATCTCTTCCATATCTCTACTTCTCCAGGTGACCTTAACATAATAGATATCACGGTTGCGTAGTTGTTGAAACTTCCAACTAGTGATTTCAGTTGGTGCTACTTCAAATGTCAAATCTTCAGTCAAATCAGGTAGATCTACTGTCAGAATGTGCGTTGGATCCTTGACATACTTCTTCAATAAGGAAATATGAAATACGTCATCCACACTTGACATAGATGGTGGTAGTGCTAACTAGTAAGCCACTTTCCCACGCTTAGCTAGAATTTCATATGGCCTGACATACCTCGGACTTAATTTCCCTTTCTGTCTGAACCATTTTAATCCTCGTATAGGCGATACTTTTAAGAATACTTTATCACCTACGACGAATTCAAGGTCTAGGCGTCGAGTATCTGCATAATGCTTATGAAGATTTTGAGCTGTTCTCACTCTTTCTTTGATAATGTCGACCACTCGACAAGTCTCTTCAATAAATTCCGGTCCAACAATACTACGTTCCCCAACTTCATTCCAAAACAAAGGAGTTCGACACTTTCTGCCATACAATGCTTCATTGGGTGACATCTGTATAGTAGCCTGATAGCTATTATTATAAGCGAACTCAATCTGTGGTAACTTTTCATCCCATGATCCTTAAAAATCAATTACACATGCTCGAAGCATATCTTCTAGAATCTGAATTGTACGCTCTGATGGTCCATCTGTCTGTGGATGGAATGCAGTACTAAACTTCAATGTTGTACCCATATCCTTTTGCAATCCTTCTCAAAACTTTGAAGTAAATCGTGGATCTCTATCGAACACAATACTTTCAGGTACACCGTGTAATCGCATAATGTTATCCACATACAGCTTAGCTAACCTCTCCAGTGTATACTAAGGTCGTATAGGTATAAAGCGAGCTGTTTTAGTCAGGCGGTCTACAATCACCCAAATTGTGTCAACTACTCGAGGAGTCAATGGTAATCCCGTGACGAAGTCCATAGTGATGTAGTCCCATTTCCATGCTGGTTCCAGTAAAGGCTATAATAGTCTTGCCGGTCTTTGTCGTTCAGCCTTTACTTTCTGACAATTTAGGCATTGAGACACGAACTTAGCTACATCTTCTTTCATTCCTCTCCACCAATATAATTTCTTCAGATCACGATACATTTTTGTACTTCCAGGATGTATCGAATAGATGGTGGTATGGGCTTCTTTCACCAATCGGTGTCTAATGTCCAAGCTTTCTGTTTCGGGTACACATAATCTTCCTTTGTACTTTAGTACTTTTCCTTCGTCCAAGGTGAACTCAGGGTTAGTCCTACCTTTTTCAATGTCCTCTTGTACCGTTCTTAGGTAATGGTCTGATTTGATAGCTATCTTTACTTCATCAACTATATCCGGTATAATCTTCAATGCGGCGAACATATTTGAAAACCGATGAATAAACTTTTGGTTGGCTGATCCATCTTGTGCATCTATCACAAACTGCTCATTATCGTGCTTGAATACCATTTTGTTAGTACACATTGCGGCAGTTGTGCTAACCTCACCCTCAGATTTTATCATTGCCTTTCTACTCAACACATCGGCTACTACATTAGCTTTCCCTGGATGATACTGGATATCACAATCATAGTCTTTCAATAGTTCCAGCCATCTTCTTTGTCTCATATTCAGCTCCTTCTGATTAAATAGATAAGTAAGACTTTTATGGTATAATTTAATCTGAAACTTCTCCCAGTAGAGATAATGTCTCCATATTTTGACAGCATGTACTACTGCCGCTAGTTCAAAATCATGTGTAGGATAGTTCTTCTCATGTGTCTTCAGTTGTCTTGAGGCATAAGCAATTACTTGTTCTCCTTGCATGAGTACACATCCTAATCCCAGTCCTGACGCATCGATGTACAAGATAAATGGTTGTCTTGGAATTGGGATGGTCAAGATTGGAGCTGATATCAATCTAGCCTTCAAGGTTTGGAAACTCTTCTCGCATTTGTCCGTCCAAACAAACTTCTTGCCCTTCTTAGTCAAACTGGTAAAAGGTACGGCAATTCGGGAATAGTCTTCCACAAATCGTCGATAATATCCAGCTAGACCCAGAAAACTTCTAATTTTTGCAACGCTCTTCGGTGCTTCCCACTTTAGAATAGCCTCGATCTTGCTGGGATCCACTTTAATTCCTTCAGCGGATACTACATGGCCTAGAAATGCGACTTTCTTTAGCCAAAACTCACACTTTGTAAATTTGGCGTAGAGCTTTTCCTTCCGTAGTCGCTGCAGAGCGGTTTTTAGATTCTTAACATGCGTTTCCTCGTCCTTGGAGTAGACTAGTATATCATCAATGAATACAATAATCGACGTATCCAACATGTCGTGGAAAACCCGGTTCATAAGTTCCATAAAGGTTGTTGGTGCGTTTGTCAATCCAAAAGACATGACCAAAAATTCATAATGTCCATATCTGGTCCTGAATGCTGTCTTGGGGATATCACCATCCTTAATCTTCACCTGATGGTAGCCTGACCGAAGATCAATCTTTGAGAACACTTTGGCACCTTGCAACTGATCGAACAGGTCATTGATCCGAGGCAATGGATACCGATTCTTGATTGTCAGTTTATTCAGTTCTTGGTAGTTTATACACAAGTGAACGCTACCGTCCTTCTTCTTCACGAATAATACTGGCGCTCCCCATGGTGATATGCTAGGGTGAATGTAACCCTTGTCCAGCAGTTCTCGTAGTTGTACCTTCAATTCTTTCAGTTCAGTAGGAGCCATTCTATAAGGTGCTTTCGATACTGGTGCGACTCCAGGTATAAGATCTATAACAAACTCTGTAGCTCGGTCGGGTGGTAATCCTGGTAGTTCTTCAGAAAATACGTCTGGAAATTCACGCACGACATCAATATCTTCCATTTGTGGTGCTTCCTTGTAAGGTCAACCACAGATACTAAATATCCGACTTCTCCTTTCTTAAGGCACTTCTTTGCCCTTAGCGTCGAGAGTATGAGCTTTCATTTACGGGGAAGTTTGATTCTTGAAAAATTAAACGCTGCTCCTTCCTTGTCAGCTTCTTTTCAGCACACAATAAGTTTGCAGAATGCCGAACTAACCAGTCCATTCCCAAGATGACGTCAAAGTCTGCCATCTCAAGTTGGATCAAGGTCGCATCCAAGGTCTTTTCACCAATCAGAACTGGACATGGTCCATAACCTTTTTCAAACTCCACTTCCAATCCCATAGGTGATCGTACAAGGAGTTTATTGTCTAAGGATTTAAGGGGTAGATTTAACTTCTTTCCAAACGTCACAGATATAAAGGAATGAGTAGCTCCTGAATCAAAGAGTACTCTGGCGGGAATGCCATTAATAGGTACGATACCTGTGATTTGTCTTGGTTTAGTCAACATACTCAAACAATGTAATACAACCAACTAAAAATGTAAGTCATACCTGTGACCACATCAGGCGATGCGGCAGCATCCTTAGATGTAAACGCGTAAACTCGTCCTTGATGTAGCTGTTTCTTGGGCTTAGGACATTTTATCCCTTCAGTAATTGGCTTCAGTAATACCTGTCCCACTTGATTGCAGTTAAAACATTTTATCCCTTCAATAATTGGCTTCTGTTGCTGTTGAGCTACGGGAGTAGTCTTGGTTGCAGCGGTAAAGCCTTGAGCACGGAAGGGTTTGGATGTCTTGTTATTCCCTCCATTATAAGAATTTCCAGCTGGCCTTTTTATACCTTTGTTTTGCATGAAATAACTCTCCTTCTGGCTCGATTCTATAACTCGAGCAATTTGTGCCCCTTCATTATAGATTTTCTTTTCATGTCCCAGAACGTGCTCGCAGATGCTTCCCCTAAGTCCCATGACGAACCTTCGGGTCTTTGTGTTTTCCTCTTGCATACTAGTGGTTGCAAAGAAGAACAGCTCTTCATAACGCTGTTGATACGCATCCACAGTCATCTGCCCCTTATATAAACTCAGGAACTCTCTTTCCATAGAATCTCTGAAACTTCTCGGAAAGAACATCTCAAAGAACGCCTCTTTATAAATATCCCAAGTCAGTTGGGCGTGCTTTGTAAGTAAATACGTCCTGGTTGACCTCCACCGATGGTGTGCATCTCCTTTCAGCATAAAGGTAGCGCACAACACTTTTTCTTCTTCATTTAGTGTCATCATCATAAAATTTCTATCCATTTCATCAACCTAGTGCGCCGGCCATAAAGGATTTGTTGGCTTGCCATTAAACTCTCTGGGTTTCAGTTTCAGAAAATGCTCCACCAGTCTGGAGTGGTCTAATGGCTGCGGGACATACGCTCCATACATAGGTGGTTGGTATTGATATCCACCCTGAGCTATCTCAGGATTTTGTACATGAGCTTGCATGATAGGAGTCTGAGGTGCGTGGGGTGCTATGTTACTCCCCCCTGGTGCTGTGCTTGCCTGTCCTGCTGGCAATGGAGGTGTCTGTGCAGCTGGAGGAGTTATGCCTATGGCAGCTTGTATAGTAGCTTGTACCTGTTGCATTTGTTCCAGCTGTTGGGCCAAGTTCATTACGATCGTGGCCAAGTCTGTAGGTGGAGCTGGCAGATTGGTAGAATTTTCCTACCCATTTTTGACGGACGGTGCCGTGTTCATGTTCCCTTGTGTTCCCGGTTGTGTCTGGTTATCTTCCCCCACAGGTGGTGGTGGTGGAATATAGTTACGGCTCTGTCTGGTTACTCTGCATCCCGCCATTAATTAATCTGATAGTGGGATTGTCTGAAATCATTGAACACGAGAGACATTCATTAAATATTTTAAAACCACTAACCAATGCAAATTTCAAATATTTCAGATCATTCTGTCGAAAATGTTATGTTTTCACTGCAGGGTCGATGGTGGGGGTCGATGGGTGTCCGACCCTCAGTCTGCGACCTTGGGAAATCACCCATTCATTCTGAGAGCCAGGGGTCGATGTGGGGGTCGGAGGATGTCCGACCTAGGGTGCGACCCCTGGTTCTCTGTCAGATTCCCGAGAGCCGAGGGTCGATGCGGGGGTTGATTTTTTTAATCGAATTTTCCGACCCCCGGACTAAGAATATGATTTTTAAGTTTCGATTCAAAGTCCATTTCCCATTCTTTCTTCTCCGCTTCGACTCAACTCGTCCCTCTGAGTTGCTACAATAACAACTCCGATCTGTTGGTGGTTTGCACTCCTTGTTTCGTCGTCTACACCTCCGCTACAGGTATGTCTTCTACCTTTTCATGTTTTTAGGTTTCTTTACCTAGGTTTTTGCTCATTTATCTCATATTTTTCAAATTAAACTTTTTCCAACCATAAAAATTTGACTTTTATTGGGGGCTTTTGTTGTCGGTGACTCGAGGAATGAAAGCCCTCAAAAATATTTGAGTTTCTTCGGTTGGTTATCGAGAAACTCAAAATTTATGCTTTTTGCCCTAATTTTGTCAAGATTTTGAATTTCTTGAAATTCCTTGCAATTCAATCTAATTAGTTAAAATTTCCGACTGTATGAGTCTCACAAGATAGTCTAGGATCTATGTAAGTCCTTCTGCCAACGCGTATGGGTGAAAAGTGAGGCTTTTGACCAATTTACGTCGTTATTATGTCAAAATTTTGGGATTTTACTCTCTACTAATCCATTATTTGTTTCTCTTTCTTATTTGCAGATACTATGGCTCATACTAAGGTACCCAGAGTTCGCGACCGTCTTCGCTTCCATTCCAATGAAGCCGAGGCACAGTATGCCCACTATGCTCGCAAGAAGGTAGAGGGCGGCCGCAATGTGGACTTCGCTAGCATATCCTTGTTCAATGTGGAGGGGGCCTTTGGTGATATGGGATGGCTTCCCATCATCACCTATGACGCGTGTACCCGTCCTGACTTGGTACGCCAATTCTACTGTAATCTCCAGGTGGTGGGAGATTACAATGATGTTGAGAGGGGTGGTGAGCTTCGGATCACCAGTTACATCAAGGAGGTTGATGTTTCCTTTTATTATCGGCAGCTGGCCGACTTGTTAGGCATTTACTATGATGGCCCCTTGGTGTTCTGTGCTCCTTGAGAGCCCCAGTTCTTTTCTCTACGGATGAGGGTTGAGATCGATCGACAGCTCGTTAGACCTGATCGCTGGGAGATGAAAGCGAGTTATCTACGTTCAGATCCATGGGTATACTGCAAGATCATTCAGCATAATCTGATACCACAGAGTGGACACTACGAGAGGGTCTCCCAGTTGACCCAGTACCTGCTGTACTACATACACACTAGGCAGCCCATCTGCCTTTCCTACATCATCATGCGTACGATGATCAGTGCCACGTTTCCTAGTCACACTGGCAACCTTCCTTATGGACGTATGATCACTACCTTGCTTACCCGCCTGGGGGTTGATTTATTGGATGAGAAGATTCAGGAGAAATCCTTCTCATCGCCTCTGGATTGGGACGCTATTTGCAAGATGGGCATGTGGGATGCCCAGGTTAGTGATGAGGAGAGGAACGCGATGGTGCGCCCTCTCACTCGAGTGGAGATGGCGGACGCTGAGGCAGCAGCAGCAGCAGGGGAGCAAGGGTTCATGGGGACGATGACGACCGGCTATACATGGATGTAGATGCCATACCTCCTCCATCACCAACTCAAGCTACTAGAGCTGGTCCGTCTTCTTCACCTGGTCCTTCGCATGCAGCTGGTCCTTCGTATTCTCCATCTAATGACATGATGAAGATATTGCATGAGATACGAGAGGCTCAGCGTATGTCTGACCTAAGGATGGGAGAGCTTAGGGATGCTCAGCGTGTGACTGACCAGCGGATGGCTGATCTCACAACTAGTGTCCAGACGACCCAGACTTAGATAGCTTGGTTAACTAGAGTCTACGCTGAGGACTATGATAGAGACCGTGAGGCACCGCCTCCCCCATCACCTCCAGCTTCTTGATGTACTTCTTTTATTTCTCTTTTTGTATTTCAATGTAACTGTCCGGACTATGGACTATTCTCTGCTTTAATCATATATATAAAAACATTTGTTCTTCCTTTTGGTTGTATATAAATTTGTTTCTCATTTAATAGATGCATTATTCTCTTTCAGTTTAGTCTCAAACAACACGCATATGGTGTGTTATTATTACATCTTTTAAATTTTTATCCTATCTCAGTTCATGACCCTTTTGTGGAAGTATACGGTTTCACAGATAAAGCCTGAGATGCTCTGATACCAAGTTGTCACACCCCAATTCTGCACCATTCAGAACGGTGTGATGAACCGCTAATAAACCAACGGTTCAACCAGGAACCCAAATAGGCACTATCCATTAAAAATAAAACCATGCACGTCCACAACCATAATCAGAATAAATACACAATAGCGGAAGTCTTATAGTAAATGAACTGAGAACTTTGAATGTAATAATCATAATTAAAATATCAAATTATTGTTGTATCAACTGACACATAAATAAATAAAATATCAATTACATCCTTTTATAAATTCAAATAAAATTCTAATAGAATACGCATGAGTTGCACTCGCATGAGGGGTCATGCGTATCCTCCAAGTCTTCAGCTTCCATTGCAGCAATACGCGCATACACCGGAGCATTCATGTAATCTTCAACTATAGTACCTGCATCATCAACTAAAAATATTCGACGTCAACAGGATGAGCACACATCATGGCTCAGTGAGCAAAAAAAATAATGCAACAAACATATGCATGCATTCAAATCATATATTTGGTCTGGCAAATAAATTTGCAATGTGCTATAGAAATGATAGGTGGCCAAAGGTCACGTTTATTGACGCCACACCTCTATATAGGAGTGTGTGAAGCCGCCCAAAGGTAACGTTAATTATCGACCCACATGCACCCACCATGGACAATGTACACGCAAAGTTCATGTTTATTGTTGTACCTGTTGCCCATACCAACACGTAAGCCCCTACTGGCGAGGGCTCGCAAACTGGGCTCGCAACTAACCAATCCTAATGCCAATCAGTGTATCCAAGGCCTCACCTAGCATCCCTTATTACGTCCAAAGAGATAGGGCTAAAGCCCCCCGGCAGAGTCAGAGACTACACGGTCCGAGACCACTTCCCCTCATACCCTATGACGTAATAGTTCTGCTAAGGTAATGGCAATACGTCGATGTCAGTGGACAAGACTTGAGTTAGAGTGCTGAGGCCCCGCCTATGACACCTCCCCCTGATACTCGCTCGCATCAAGCACTCCAACCACATACATACATCCACATGCCTATTCCTATCATCATCATCATCATCATGTTATAAATAATAATCAAATATGCATGAACAGTAATAATAGAAATATTGGATGACATGTTGAATGCACATAACAATCATACATGCATAAAATCAATCATGGCATTGGACTAAAGAGTAAAACAGTTTATTATTAACCAATTAGTATAGGTCTTGTTTCCTCACCTTTGCTTGATCGTAGATCCTCTTTCAAGCTTCAAGAATCAACTAAATATCAATATTATATCACTAGAAGTCCTAATAAAGTCGATAGAATTTAATTAGAATTAATTTTGATTTTAAAAGGCATGTTGTTAACTGGGGGTCGATGGCAGGGTCGGAGGTTCCATTGACCCTGGGTGCGACCACCCACAGTCTAGACTTCCCGAACACTGGGGGTCAATTGTTAGGGTCTGGTAGGGTCGATTGGCCATCGACCCCCCGTGCGACCCCTTGTGGGTTTCGTCAAATTTTCATCCTTCAGTCCATTCCTTCGTGTTTGGGGTCCTATGGCTTGCTTCTACAATCCATTCCACACATGTTCTTTGGTCTATAACCGTAGTGCATTCACCAATATGGTTTTTATGATTTCCCCTATGGTTTTCCATGAAAACCTAATCACAGATGGATGATTTGGGTTTCTCCTAGATCATTCCCTCTTCACTATCCATTCTAAGGTCTGTAGAATTGCATGGAGATAGTACCTGTAAGACCCGTGTTAATCTAACCCGGTCTTACCACCTTGAACCAGGTTTACCCATTATGGTCGAGTCAAATGGACCAAG
The DNA here is from genome assembly GCA_028583415.1 of Protea cynaroides. Classification (NCBI taxonomy): domain Eukaryota; kingdom Viridiplantae; phylum Streptophyta; class Magnoliopsida; order Proteales; family Proteaceae; genus Protea; species Protea cynaroides. Next base: position 22,142,280 of record CM053274.1, read on the forward strand.
GGCGTAAAGGAGATCGAGATCCCAGGTATCAAATCGACCCCAAAACACTAATTTTTAGGGGAGGGTCGCATACCCAACTAAGCAGGTTCGGACCTCCCAAAGCAGAAAGTCAGACCCTCGATTTTGAAGGGAGGGTCGGACATCTTAAGCCCTAGGGTCGACGGGATCATCGACCCTCCCATCGACCCTCGGTTGTATCCGAAATTAAAATTTTGAAAATTTCCTAATTTTCGATTGGGATTCTTTCCTAATCTCAGAGGGACTTATTTTAGGATGTTCCTACTCTATTTAAAGGATGTCCCTAAGCCACTTTCAATCCTTTCACAACCCTAATCGAATTGAGAGAAAGAGAGGAAGAAGAAAGGGAAGGAAGAGAACTTAGCCAAAAGGAGAAGAATTTTAGAGGAAAAGTAATCTTTTCAGGTATGGATACTAATTCCATGAGTTTCTACAGACCTTAGGTTAGTTAATGTTGAGAGTGTGATCTCGGAGAAACCCAAACCATCAAGCTAAGGTTAGGTTTTCATGGAAAATCATAGGAAAGTGCATGAAAGCTATCTAGGTGGGTTATACATGGTTTTAGACCATGGAATGAATGTAGAATGGAATGCAGGAGCAAGCCATAGGATCTCAAGCACGAAGAATGGATTAAAAGAGGGAACTAGACCAAAGTGCACCAAGGGTCGCACCGAGGGTCGATGACCATCCGACCCTAGGTGTTCCTGACCATCGACCCTCAGTGTTCGGGAAGTTCAAAGTTAAGGGAGGGTCGCACCCAGGGTAGATCCTGACTCTGACCCTACCTCTGACCCTCGGTTAACAGAGTAGTTTTTAATTCTGAATAAATTCTAATTAAATTCTATCGACTTTGTTAGGTCTTCTAGCAATATAATAACACTGTAAAGGTGATTCTAAAGCTTGAAAAAGTATCTTATAGCAAACTAAGGTGAGGAACCAGAACTCCAAACTAAATTGGATTAATAACAAAAACTGTTTTCTATTTCTTGAGTCCTATGCTATGCTTGATTCTATGCGAATATGTTTGTAATGTGCATACAGCATGCCATCCAATATTTCTATTACTTGTTCATGCATATTTACTTTATTGTTTATAACATGATGATGATGATGATGATAGGAATAGGCATGTGCTTGTATGTGTGTGGTTGATGTACTTGATGCGAGCGAGTATCAGGGGAGGTGTGATGAGAACGTCAATAAACGTTAACCTTTGGCGGGTCTCAGCACTTTAGCTCTATCTCTAACTCAAGTCTTGTGCATTAGCATCGTCGTATCGCCATTACCTTAGCAGAACTATTGTGTCGTAGAGTATCAGGGGAGGTGGTCTCGGTCCTTGTAGTCTCTGACTCTACCGGGGGGCCTAAGCTCTATCTCTATGGACATTTTGAGGGATGCTGGGGTGAGGCCTTGGATACACTGTTTGGCATTAGGATTGGTTAGTTGCGAGCCCAGTTTGCAGCCCTCAATAACAGGGGCTTACGTGTTAGTATGGCGCTATATAGCAATAAACGTAACCTTTGTTATATAATGTTCATGGTTGGGTGCATGTGAGTTGACGATAAACGTGATCTTTGGGTAACGTCACACACTCGTGTGTAGAGGCTGGTTCAATAAACGCGACCTTTGGCTACCTAAACCTTTCTATTGCATACTGTAAACTTTAAACCAGACCAAAGATATAAATTGATTGCATGCATATGTATTGTTGCATTGTTTTGGCTACTCACTGAGCCGTGATGTGTGCTCACCCCTCGACGTCAAATATTTTTAGTTGATGATGCAGGTTATACCATTGAAGACTATATGAATGTGTCTACGTACGAGAACATGGCAGCAATGGAAGTTGGAGCTGAAGAGGATACACACGACTCCTCTTGCAAGTGCAACTCGTGTGTATTTGATTAGATATTTTATAGGTTTCTTTATTGGATTTATTAAGACATGTATTTGATGTTTAAATATTTATGTCTCAGTTGAAAACAGAATAATTTGCTATTAAATTATTGATATCATCTTAGTTCTCAGTTCATGTTATTATAAGACTTCCGCTATTGTGTATTTACTCTGATTATGATTATGGATGTGTGTAAGTTTGGATAACGCGGGGATAGCCTATTTGAGATCCTGGTTGAACCGTTGGTTTATTAGCGGTTCATCACACCATTCTGAGATGTGTGGAATTGGGGTGTGACAGTACCCATACCTGAGAATTAGGCGTGTCTCTCTGAAGCCTTCTCTTTAATCTTCTTCTCCACTTTCCTTCTTTTTTCTTTCTCTTCTCCTTCTTTTTTCTTTCTCTTAATCCAATTAGGGTTCTAAAAAGGAGTGAAAGAGGCCTAGGGACATCCTATTTATAGAGTAAAAACCCCAAAAATAAGTCCCATTGAGATTTGGAAAGAATCCCATTGAAATTTGGAAATTCCAAATCACGATTTCTGTCGACAGACTGGGGGTCGATGAGAGGGTCGGAGATCCCGTCGACCCCTGGTTATAAAATGTCCGACCCCCAGATAAAAACTCAGGGTCTGACATTTATACTCGGGGGTCCGACCCTACCTTGCTGTGTATGCGACCCTCCCCCTATTTTTAGTGTTTTTGGGTCAGTTTAATACCTGGGATCGTGATCTCCCTCACGCACTTGATCCATTTGGCTCGACCATGATGGGTAGACCTGGTTCAAGGTGGTAAGACCGGGTTAGTTCGATACGGGTCTTACAGTTTGGGTGCCTAACCCCTTCCCATAACCGTAACCTGGCACTTACCCAATCTCCGTTGGACCAGAAATCCAATTTAATGGTCATGAGTCAATCGAAGTTTTACCTTAGGGTGAGATTTCATATTTCTAAGGTCCTATACCTCAGTCTAGGTGGCAACATCTAAAAAAAGATTACGATCTTTGTCCTCACAGTCCGTATAATGTTTTCTAGATAGGTAACCTTGGATCATACACCCTAGCCACTCTAGTAGGGGAAGAAATTCCATGCACTTGGCATGTGACCAACCTGCGTAAGTACTACCAGTGAGCCTCCTTCGACCAAGGTTCAATTAGGCTACTCTTAACTTAGTTTTCTTTTCAGTCATGTTGATAAATCAGTCTAGGTCCTTACATAAACTTTTCTTTTCAAGCACATAGCAGCACATTGTAAGCCGACTTGCAAGGGCCACCCGCTCATTATAGATTTTAATTCAATAAATATTTTGAGTTGCAACAGTTGAGCAATACGACATCCTACATTTTCTCCTAGCCATTCCATTTGGTCCAATCTGCCTATTCAAATCCACAAGCAGGTCTGAATAGCACATAGCTCATACCTGAATCTACCTACTCAAATCCACAAGTAGGTCTGAGTATCACAAAGATCATACTTGAATGTGCCTACTCAGATCCACAAGCAGGTCTGAGTAGCACATAGATCATACCTGAATCTACCTACTCAGATCCACAAGCAGGTTTGAGTACCAAGCATATCATACTTGAATCTGCCTACTCAGATCCAGAAGCAGGTCTGAGTAGCATGCAGTTCATACCTAAATCACCCTACTCAGATCCATAAGCAGGTCTAAGTAGCACGTAGATCATACCCAAATCTACCTACTTAGATCTACAAACAGATCTAAATAGCATGCAAAGCACACTCACATCTGCCTAATCAGAGCTAGGGATAGGTTAACCATCATTGGGTTTACAAACAACAGTAGTTCCAACACTTAGATATTCTGTCAAAGACTTTATAAGTGCACTCAGCCTAGGTGGTGGCAAGCCCAACTATGCTTTAGGGGTATGATAAGGTAACACTCACATACAACAATCAGTAAGTAAATAGAAGTAGAATGAGTAGAAAGAGAGCTTCATAAATATTCTTAAAAATTTTATAAGGCCTCAAGTGGCCGAATTGAAGAAAACCCTAGGGGCAGATACAAAAGAAAGAAAAGACAAGAAGGCTTTATGCTTTAGGTAGTTGCAGGAGGAGGGTCTTTCTGAGTCGAGTGGTTAGCACTCAGAGGGATGGAAGCAAAGGCATCAGTAGATAGGAGCTCCTTGGCCTAATCTGTGGGCTGGGCAATCGTCTGCTCTATAGGGGATCCCCAGCACCCTCTTTAGTTAGTTGGGTCTAAGAAGGAGCCTTAAACATGGGTAAGTCAGGTGAGCGTTCCTCCCTAGTAGTGCCCTCGATGGAAGCTAAGCCAAGGTTCTTCCCCTCATCAACAAAGGATAGGCAGGTTGAGTAGTCAGCCACCACGCCGTACTCATCGAGACAAGACCATAGGTACAGCTATCCCTCTTTGAAGTAGCCACTAGCAGCATCTTTTATTGCCTAAACATATACCTCAGACCAGCGGTACACAACGATGACCTCTTCTCTGTAAAGCTTCTCCCGCTGCTGTATCCGTTAGAGGCTCTCCTTAGCTTTGGTCACCTCAAAGGTGGCCAACTGTACCTTTTCCTTAACAGACTTGAGATTGCCCTCTGCCATGCACAGCTTGTTTTCTAGCTGATAGAGCTCCCGTTACATTTGGTGGAGCTTTACTTGCTCCCCAATTAACTCCCCTTTAGCCCCCTTGGCCCTATCCTGAGCCACCGACAGTTTCTAGCAAAGGCTCATGCATTCAACCACCATCTTATCCATCGCTAAGGCCTAGGCATCATAGGCCTCTTTGGTTTCCTTATACTTGGTGTTGGCCGCTAAAATCTTGCAGTTTGCCAACTCCAACCGTCTACAAACATTGCCAGAAGTGGAGTTCGCTTAATGGACAGGCATTGACAAAAGCCGAAGCCTGGGCGCATCGAGCCCGGGTCTAGTCCGTGGGAAATTTCATGCTCAAAATTCGATGAACCATGAAAAAGAATGCAGGTGGGTGGGTTGGTCTAGGGAGGAGTCGGGAAAGAAGTCTTCAATCTCGTTTGAGATTGTTTCGCTTATAGATCCAGGTGATCTAGGTTGGTCATACAACTAAAAAAAGGTTCACAGGGCCTGCCTTAGCATATGAAAGGGAAGCCTCCACCTCAGCATTTACATTTGAAGAATCCTAAGCCGAACAAACATCTCCAGGTTTTCCTGAACCAAGATATCATCATAATATCACGGTGAGGAGGCCTAATCTTTGCTTGAAGTCCCAATCTCTCTGTAAGTCTTGTAAAGACCTATATATTTTTATTTTCTTTCTTGTTGAATGAATTATAAATAGTATAAAAAAATAAACGTTTAGCAATTTGGATTTCTCCCTATGTTGATTGAACATGCCCATCCATTAGGGCAATTCAATACCAATAATACGGTATTTAGTTGTTAAAGTCGGGCTGCTCGCCCGCGGAGGAGGCCTAAACCAAAAGTTCTTCCTACTCATTTCGTGGCTGATCTATGACCACCCTCCTCTCGAGGCCCTTTATTCCTTGTTCCATCACGCGCATGCTGTCTCCTACTACAGCAGGGTTCGCCAGGCGCAGGTGTCTCCAAAAGGCTGTTAAGATAAATCGACGGTCGCGAAGGTCGTTCTCTACATGCTGTTTCTCCTCTCCAACTTGAGCGAGCCTTTTTGCGATATCCATAGTTCATCAACCGTGCTAATAAAAAAATTATTTGATTTTCTTTTAGAGCACGAAGGCTTATCTAGCCTAGAAGAGAAAATCGAACGGATAGAGCAGATAGTCCAACTACAGAACTTCTTCTTTTTCATTACTTCCATGGTCGTGCCTCATGGCACTGCAACACCCGTACTATTGAAATGGTTCATCACTAGAGATGTTCCCACAGGTTCCCCTTCTTCCATTGGTACTATAATTCCTATTCCTATCCCTTCCTTGCCACGGTTAAACTACACTAAGTAGAAGGTATACATGCGCAGGGACGAGTGACAGGGAAACATACCCTTTTGTCATACTAGTAGCACTGTTGGATGGCCTCCCAATCCGTCCAGCCTCCATGTGCTCAATGTCCGGGGTAGTTGGGACTTCTCCACCAGGGCCTGAACCACCCGGCAGCTCTCAAAAACTGATTCATCTTCGTTGATCCCAAACTTGACTACAAAGGGGGCATCACGGGCCTTAGTATTGTTGGCCCCCTTCCCGCCTCTTGCCTAGAACCTTTGCCAGTCAGTTTCTGACTAATCGGCTCTTGGTACGACCCGCATAGATGTCCTTCTTGGGACCCTTCATCAGATCAACAGTTTCTTTGGGCAGAGACATTGACTTCTACAAGGTCGGAGCTGTGTGTCCAACCGCCTCATCATGAGGTACACCCAAGGCACTGACCTGCAGTCCACCTCTTTTCTGGTAGATGTCGGCTGGGAGGTCCCTTCACGACTTGGCCGCCTTGTTGTTAGGACCATCCCCCTCCACTAGGATGCGATTGCCTTTGCCAGTGTCGTGGCCCACCTGGGCACGAGTAGTCACCCATCCAGGGCTACCAGTACTGCTGTCAGTTGGCTTGGTCTTGGGCATGGCTACCTTCACTGGGGCCTTGACTTGTTCCCGCTTGGCTAGCCGAGCATCCTCCAGGTTCTTGTCAATTCTTCCCATGAAAATTTTACTACAAAATCCAAAGAAAAACACAAGTTAGAGCAAAATCTCATATACTAGGAATTCTCAGCTACTATTTGGGAACCATATCTAGCAGCTGTACTCAGCCAAAATTTCTGGCTTCGTTAGGAAGAATAGGGAACAGTCTGACCCATCTTCACTAGATGAAGGGTCTCTGCCTCTTCATGAGACAACACCTGATTCTTATTAAAGTCAGACGCGATCACCAAGTTCCAAATGTTTGACAAGGGAATTTGAGGGTTACCCTCCCTTGAGCAGACAAAGATAAACTTTTGCCGCCAACCATGGATGGAAGAAGGTTTTCTAGAGATCAAGGGCTACGACTTGGCATTCTATTGACTGAAGTAATACCACCCTGTCAAGGTGTTGGATTTCTTTTCCAAAAAGTTGTTGAATTAGAAGAGGGGGCGGAATGAGTTGATAGTCGACTCTTTTCCTAGTCAACTCACAGAGATGATGAAAGAGAACATGCACCTCCACCCATTGGGATCCAGTTGGGAAAGAGCAATGTAGTAGGCCTTCAGACTGCCTAGGACTATGGGATGGATGGTTAACTTTAGCCCAGACTTTAAGGCATGCTCGTACATGCATATATCAGACTCGTTCACAGAACAAGTTGGCTCATCAGTAGTCGGTGCCGTAGAGCCACGAAGGAGGGAATCTGATACTCGGCTTGCAGTTGGAGTAAAGCTGCCTCCGAGTACACCATGCTCTCAATTTTTGAAGCTAGAATAATGTTAGGTAAATTTACCAGCCACCCAATAGGACGTTGCCACATGAAAGATTGTATCCACATAAGGCGCCAGACGGAGGAGCAGGTCCACTTCTAATGCCCTCTCAGCATGACGTAAAGGAGTGGGCCATTAGTCATATACTAGCCTAGCCACTTCCATATGGGCTCATCTGGCTCATTTAACCGTCCCTAAGAACTAAACGATAGAAGGGGATCTCCACCATCACTAGGGGAAGAAGCAACTTTACAGCTAAGCACTATTGACTATAAATGGCCACCAAATCCCAAGAATAAAGGTACGTAATATTAAATACTCATGCTCCTAGGGATTCGAGCTCTGACACCTCGGTCTGAGAATCCCTCACTTAACTAGAAATATTTAAGTGGGATTGGACACCAAGCCCATTGACTGTTCATAGATTCCTGACTTTGGCATCGGAGTGGACCTAGGGCCGTAGGCCCGCCTCCCCTTTGCCTTGTGTTTTGCCTTGCTAGTCCAATCAGCATAGTGGGCCGTAGTTACGGATTCTGGATGAAACAACTTGGCGCCCACCATGGGGCCTTGAGAGATTCAAAGTTTGAAGAGAAACGTCAAAGCACACATTCATAGAAGCATGAGCCCTCAAAGAACAAGAAGGCACACAGTCAACCTAAACCTGTCAGTGATCAAAGGAGCAGCTATGAACCTTCAAGCAACAAGCATTGCGAACCCTCCATGTATGAGGGAGAAAGGGAAAAGGGCCATAGAGCCAGCCCCAACAGCATCAGAGGCCTATGTCACTTATGAGCAATTTGATGTGATGGCTCAGCAACTAGAGACCTTAGAACGATTCATCCAAGGGGTCCAAAGCCCGGCTAAAGGAGCTACTTCTCGACCTCCCATTGGAGTCGTTCCGCCCTTTAATCCTAATGCATTGGCAGAACCCCAGCGAGAGCCCTGCCAAGCTAAGCAACCTGGAAATAGAGCCACCCAAGGTGCGGCAGAAAGAGTAGCCATCTCACCAGGAAGTGGGACTAGTTCAACCTCATAGCACGGAAGAATACCCATCAGGGATAGGGTCAGACCCCTACCCAGGGTCAAGATTTGACTGAATGGAGGCCTGTTGGAAGAACCTTTAATCCCACACCACATACCGATACCAAAGGTCGACATGGGTGCGAATGACAAAGGTAAGACACCCATGGACCTAGAGGTTGCCACTGGAATCAAAGATCAGCTTATACTTTTGCAGTAGAAGGTTGAGACCATGTAAAAAACTAGAGCATCGCTAGATGAGGAAAGGGAACAGGTAATCCTCTTACTAATATTCTTATGAGGATCCCCCTTCCCAAGCGTTTTAGTATGTCGTCAGTGAAATCTTATGATGGATCAACCGACCCTGTAGAACACTTGAACAACTTTGTAGGCGCTATGGTTCTCCATGCCAATCCGGATGCAATCATGTGCAAAGCATTCCCTCTCACTCTAAAGGGCGCAACAATAATGTGGTTCAATAATTTGCCCCCAAGGTTGGTTGATTTTTTCAAAACAATGGGTAGGCTATTTTGGATGCATTTCCAGGGAAGCAGGGTGCAACGAAAAACTTCCACACACCTCATGAATATGAAGCAGAAACCGGGCGAGTCTCTATGCGCATTCCTCACTTGGTTCAACTTAGAAGTACTCTAGCTAAAGGACATTGAAGAACCAGTTCACTTTGCCATACTCAGGGTGGTAGTAACAGATGAAAACCTTCAAGAAGGAATCGGCTGACCTGCAGAAACATTTGGCTCGATGCGAAAAGTATGTGACTGCCAATGAGGTTTATAAGTCTAACAAGGGTATGACCGATGCTCCAAGCAAAAGGGTGGAGGAAAGAAGAGATCAAGGGTGTCCAGGAGAATCTAAAATATTAATAAGAGAAGAAGCTAAAGCTCGAGACCCCTCAGAATGTTCATTGATTACACTCCTCTGAACAAGCCCCTCGGAGACGTCTATACACTCATTGCCAATGATGGGTATCTCCAAAGACCCCCAAAAATTGTCACCAAGGCAAAGAGAAGGAACCCAAATAAGTACTATCCATACCATCGTGACATTGGTCACACCACAGACGAATGTTGGAATCTACATACTGAGATTGAGGACCTAATCAGGAGGGGATATTATGGTCAGTATATCAACCACGATGCGCCCAGAATTCTAGCACCTCCTTAAAAGATAAGAGGATGCCACCTCCACTACCGTGGGAAAGGACTCCCATGAGGGAGCCAAGGAGAAATGAAAGGAGAGAGGTCAGGAGAAAAGATAGAAGAGCTCCTCCAAGAGAGGAAAGACATAGAGAAAGGGCAAAAAAAAAGAAGGTATCGGGATCCACTCCATGAGCATGCGCCTTTGCAGCAGGAGGGGCTACGGGAGAAAGGTCCCATTCTACCTTAAAGGGATGTGGGGGTCATCCACACTCAATTCACTTTCCAACTAGACCTACATCACCACAAGTTCATGAAAAGAGAAGGACCCTTAATACGATGGAAACTAGAGGTAGGCCTTTTGTAAGGACAAAGATCGTAATCTTTCTTGGAAGTCGCCACCTAGATTAAGGTCTAGGACCTTAGAAATGTGAAACTTAACACCAAAGTAAGAGTTCAATTGACTCATGACCCTTAGATTGGATTTTTGGTCCATCAGAGATTGGCTAAGCATCAGGTTACGATTATGGGAAGGGGTTAGGCACCCAAACCGCCCGATCGAAATCGGTCTCCTATACCTTTCCATGCTAGACTTTATCTATTAAACTAAACCAAACCAAGTGGTTTGATATCATAGAACCGAATCTATATCCATCAGATTACCTACGTATCATGGAATTATTCCAAAAATCAGGTTCACCATCATAGTTCAAGTGTGATTAAAGTTTATGGTTGTGATTTATGCTTGTGCATGATTAAGTTCATTGTTCAAGTTGAAGTTTATGCTTGAAAGGCTGAGAAACCCTACGGGTTAAGATCTGGATAGTCCATGTGAACTGATAGATAGTCCTAGTAGATCTAAGAATAGATAACCCTTTCTTGGTCTGAATATGGATTGTAAATCCAGTATTGAACTAACCGGTTTTACCACCTTGTACCAGGTCTACCTATCATGGTCGAGCCAAGTAAACCAAGTGCCTGAAGGAACCACAAGACCAGGTATGAAATCAACCCAAAAACAGTCAATTATGAGCTTGTGGTCGCATGCCTAAACAGGTGTGACCGACCCCACCTCAAAATAGTCCAACCACATGAATTTTGGTCGTGTGGTCGGACATTTCAAAAGGTAGGGTCGACGGATTCTGCAACCCCACCTCCAACCCCACGGAACCCAGTCAGAACCGAAAATTAGAAACCTTCCTAATTCGAAGGGGGTTCTTTCCTAACCTCATTGGGGCATATTATGGAGGGTTTTTCTCTATAAATAGGATGTCTCTTAACCTCTTTCACTCTTTTAGAACTCCAATTCAAAGTGAGGGGAAGAGAAGAGAAGGAAGAGAAGAAAAATTAAAAAAGAAGACTAAGGAGGAGGAAAATTCAGACAAAACTCTGAATCTTCAGCAAGCTCAAGTTATGAACATATTCCCCATGTTAAATTGAGAGCCTAGAATAGTTCATGACGAAGATAGGATTTAGGAGAAACCCAAATCATCCATTCATGGACAAATTCTAAGAGAATCTATGGGGGAAATTGGGTGGAAAATGGGTGGTGTATAAAATAGTAGTTTTTAGCCATAGAACAATCATAGGAAGGACCATGATGATAAGCCAAAGGAATCAAACATGAAGGAATGGAATTAAAAGTGAAAGGTCGACCATAACCCGTGTGGTCGTGTAAGACTCGTATCGAACTAACCGGTCTTACAACCTTGTACCAGGTCTACCTATCATGGTCGAGCCAAGTGGACCAAGTGCGTGAAGAAACCACAAGATCAAGTATGAATTTAACCCAAAAATAGTCAATTATGAGCGTGTGGTCGCATGCCTAAATAGGTGTGACCGACTGCACCTCAAAAGAGTCCAACCACACAAATTTAGCTCGTGTGGTCAGACGTAGGGTCACGGATTTTGTAACCCCACCTCCGACCCAGCAGAACCCAGACAGAACCAAAATTAGGAAACCTTCCTAATTCAAAAGGGGTATTTCCTAAACTCATTAGGGCATATTATGGAGGGTTTTCCTCTATAAATAGGACGTCCCTTAGCCTCTTTCACTTCTTTAGAACACTAATTGAAAGTGAGAAAAGGAGAAGAGAAGGAAGAAAAGGAAAATTAAAGAAGAAGACTAAGGAGGAGGAAAATTCAGAGAAAACTCTGAATCTTCAGCAAGCATAAGGTATGAACCTAATTCCCATGATTAACTAAGAGCTTATAATAGTTCATGAATAAGATAGGATCTAAGAGAAACCCAATTCATCCACCCATGGACAAATTCCAAGAGAATCCATGGAGGAAATTATTGTGGACAATGTATGGTGTATAAAATTATAGTTTTGAGTCATAGAACAATCATAAGAAGGACCACGATGATAAGCCAACGGATTCAAACATATATGAATGGAATTAAGATTAAAAGGTCGACCCTAACACGTGTGGTCGTACGTGAGGTCGCATGATGTTCGACCCCACAAGACCCACATGTCTAACCAAATGCCCTCAGGAAGTTTCCACAGAGGGTGTGGTCGCTCGTGGGGTCGGAGTATGTCCGACCCTACCCTGTGACCCCACACCCTGTGGTCCCAGAAACTGAGACCCCAAGTGCTGCCCCACCTGTGACCCCTCAGTTTTTGTTAGTCTAAACACATGGGAATTAATTCTAATTAAAATCTGTCAACTTGTTCGGTTTTCAAGTGATTTAAAAGTGATTCATAAAGCTTGAACGAGGATCTACTATTAATCAAAGGTAAGGGAACAAGACCTAAACTAATTGTCTAATAATAAACTATTTTTGTTTATTGAGTCTAATGCCATGAATGATTCTATGCTTGTATGTGTGTAATGTGCATTAACATGTCATCCAATATTTCTACTATTAATTTTTAAGCATATTAATTTTTTTTATTTATAACATGATGATGATGACGATGATAGGAATAGACATCTAAATGTTTGTGTGTGGTTAGTATACTTGATGCGAGTAGGGCATCAGGGGAAGTGTGATGCGGTGCGATCCTAAACACTTGAGCTTTATCTTTACTCAAGTCTTGTCCACTAACATCGTCCTATCACCATTACCTTAGCAGAACTATTACGTCGTAGGACATCAAGGAAGGTGGTCTCGGACCGTGTAGTCTTTGACTCTGTTAGGGGGCCTTAGCTCTATTTCTATGGACATATTGAGTGATGCTGGGGTGAGGCCTTGGATACACTGTTTGACATTTGGATTGGTTAGTTGTGAGCCTAGTTTGCAAGCCCTCGCCAATAGGGGCTTACGTGTTGCTATGGGTAGGGCATCAGGGGAAGTATGATGCGGTGCGGTCCTAAGTACTTTAGCTCTATCCCTATTCCATGGTGGGGTAGATGTGGACGAAAATGGTGTTTAATCCATTGGGTTGCCTTACACACCCGTGTATAGAGGTGCGATGGCCACCAATCCTTTCTATTGCACATTGGAAACTTATGAACCAGACCAAAGATATGAATTGAATGCATGCATATGTTTGTTGCGTTGTTTTGTTTGCTCACTAAGCCGTGATGTGTGCTCACCCTTTCGACGTCGAATATTTTTAGTTGATGATGCAGGTACTACTATAGAAGACTATATGAATGCTCCGATGTACGGACATGCTGCGCCGATGGATGCAGAAGCTATGACGGAGTCGCATGATTCATCGTGCAAGTGCAACTTATGTGTCTTCGATTACATTTATAGTTGGATTATTAAGAACATGTAATTGATTAATTTGTTTTATTTTATGTCTTAGTCATTTGAAGATAATTGAATAATTTGTTTATGTTATCACTGTTAGACTCTCAGTTCATTAAGTATTAAAGACTTTCGCTATTGTGTATTTATTTTGATTATGGTTGTGGATGTGTATGGTTTAAGCAAAAAGGATACATCCTATTCGAGACCCTGGTTAAACCGTTGGATCATAGATGGTTCATCACACCATTCTGGTTGGTATGGAATTGGGGTGTGACAACTTGGTATCAGAGCTCTCAGGCCCAATCTATTAAACCTATATACTTCTACAAAAAAGTTCGTGAACTGAGTTAGGATGAAATTTAAAATCTTTAATAAGAACACACTATAAGCACCTGTGTTGTATGAGACAAAATTAAGAAAGAGAATAATGCACTATTAAGATGTGAAACAAGTTTCATATGCACATCGAATAAAAAGCAATATATATACATATCCAAATCAGAGTACGGTCCACAATCCGAACAGTTACTCCGTAGTACAAGGAAAAACAAAAAGAAAATATGCATCATGGAGCTGGAGGTACTGGAGGAGGAGGTGCCTTACGATCCCGGTCATAGTCCTCAGCATAAACTCTAGTCAGCCAGGCTACCTGAGTCTGGGTCACCTGGAGACTAGCTGTCAAATCGGTCATCCACTGATCAGACGTGCGTTGGGCATCTAGAAGCTCTCCTACTCTCCCATCAGTCACGCGTAGAGCCTCCCTAATCTCACATAGCAGCCCCATTACATCATCAGATGGTGGGTGTGAAGGACCAGCTGTATGTGTAGGAACCCAAGATGGGCCAGCTCTAGTGGAATGCGGTGGTGATGGATGAGGTATAACGTCTACATCCATATACATATGAACATCATCCTCAGCATCACCCCCATGGACCCTTGCTACTGCTGGTGCTACCACTGCTGCCTCAACGTCTGCCAACTCTACCCGAGTACCAAGACGCACCAGAGCATTCCTCTCCTCATCACTGACTTGTGCATCTCGCATCCCCATCTTGCTGATGGCCTCCCAGTCAAGGTCAGAAGAGAAGGTATCCTCATGAATCCTCTCATCCAATAAGTCAACATGCAAGCGTGTAAGCACGGTAGTGATCAAATGCCCATAGGGCAGGTTGCTTACCAGACTAAGCGTCGTAGCACGGATCATCGTCCTGATGATAATGTATGGCAGGCAGACGGGCTGCCTAGTGCAGATCCAGTACAAGAGGTACTGGGTCAATTGGGAAATCCTATCATAATGCCCACTCTGAGGAATCAGGTTCTGCTAAATGATCTTGCAGTACACCCGAGGTTCCGATCGTAGGTTGATTGCCTTCATCTCCCAGCGATCCCCTCTAAGAAGCTGGCGATCAATCTCTGCACGCATCATCAAAGGTAAGAACTGGGGTTCCTTAGGTGTACAGTACACCAAGGGGCCATCCTTTGATATGCCTAGGAGATCAGCCAACTCCTGGAAGTTAAAGGAAACTTCCACCCCTTTCACACAACTGGTGATCCGTAGCTCCCTACCCCTGTCTGTTTCATTGCGATCACCCACTACCTGGAAGTTGCAATAGAACTGCTTCACCAGAGCAAGCCAGGTGAAAGCCTCATACGTTATCACGGGAAACCAACCCATGTCCCTAAAAGCCCCCTCCACATTAAACAATGCTAGACTAGCCAAGTTTACACAACGACCCCCTTCTACCTTTTTACGCTCATAACGAGCATACTGAGCCTCTGCCACATTAAAGGGGAAACAAATGGGATCATGAGCTCTGGGAACTTTGGTGCGAGCCATGCTATCTGCAAAGACACATATAAATAGAAAGGATATTAGTTATAGAGCAAAACTCAAAATTTTGGGCATTATAACGGCATGATTTGGCCAAAATCCTTACTTTTCACCCAAACAGTTGGGCAGGAGGACTTACATATGTTCCAAACCACCCTGCAAAGCTCATACAGTTGGAAATTTAAACTAGGAAGGTCGAATTTGAAAAAATTCAACAATTTGGAAAAAGCCCTAAAAATTAGGTCAAAAATGGAAATTTTCAAATTTCTCAAAAACTAACTGATGAAACTCAAATTTTCTTGAGGGCTTTCGTCCATTGGGTGGCCAATAGCAAAAGCCCCCAATAAAAATCAAATTTTTACGATTAGAAAAAGTTTAATTTGAAGAAAACGATGTAAATGGAGAAAAACCTAGTTTTGAAAGCTTAAAAATGAAGACCAGTAGAGAACATACCTGAAGGAATGAAGCGGAGGTCATGAATGGAAGAAAGAAATCACCAAGCACAAGTGGTCGACACTGTAGCAACTCAGTGGAAGCGAGTTGAGTTGAGAGAAAAAGGAAAATGGGAAATGACTACAAAAATCAGGTTTAAAAACCTGATTTGGGGTCGTGGGGTCACATAATTCGAATAAATGTGTGACCCTACGACTGACCCTAGGCTCTTGGTGAGCTGACAGGGTTTTATGAGGTCGGATACCCTATGGTAGGACACAGTGCGACCCTACCATCGACCCTACGATAGAAAATTCAGTATTGTGACTGAATGACTTGAAAATTTTGAATTTTACATTGATTAGTTGGATTTTGACTCGGGAATTACTTATAATGATTGCCTCACATGTTTTATGAATTTTTTTCAGACACTACGACCACCAGAATAGGAAATGGCTGGGTGAAGAGTAACTAGGCGAGGTCGTAACACAATTCCACCACCACCACCTGTGGAGGAAGACAGCCATGAAAATCCAGAAGCACAAGAGTATCAGAATATGGCAACACCAGGAGCTAATGGCCAGGAAAATCCTACAAACTTGCCAGCCCCACCTACAGATTTGGCTACAGCAGTTATGAACTTGGCACAACAGCTGCAGCAAATACAACAGGTGCAAGGCTATATGCAAGCTGCTATAGGAATGGTCTTTCCAACTGTACATACTACACCTATGCTAGTCCGACAAGCTAGTACTGTACCAAGGGGTAGCAACACAGTACCCCAAGCACCTCAAATGCCAGTTGTACAAGCTCAAGTACAGAACCCTGAGGTAGCCCAAGGCAGCTACCAGTATCAACCACCTATATATGGGGCCTATGCTGCATGTCAGATGGACCACTCTCGATTGATCGAGCGTTTTCTGAAAATGAAACCTAAGGAATATAATGGCAAACCAGCAGATCCTTTGTGGCCAGCTCATTGGATTAACGAGATGGAAAGGAATTTCATGATGATGATAGTTAATGAGGAGGAGAAAGTACTGTGTGCAACATTTATGCTGAAGGGCGATGCACACAACTGGTGGAAGTCTACTCGGACCTATCTGTTAACCATGTACGCCCAATAGACCTGGGCTATCTATAAAGAGGCATTTTTTGAGAAGTACTTTCCCAAAAGTTTCAGAGATGCTATGGAAAGAGAGTTTCTGAGTCCATATCAGGGACAGATGACGGTAGATGCATACAGCATTATGAAGAGCTGTTTTTCATTGCTCCCTCTAGCATGCAAGAGGAAAATACTAAAACCCGAAGGTTCGTCATGGGATTTAGGGAAAGCATTCGAGAGCATGTTTTGGGGCTAGAAAAGAAATTTTATAATGAAGCAATGCAGATTGCTCGAGGACTAGAATCGAGCCAGAGGGAGAGCTACTTTGCTCAAAATAGAGGTATCAAAAGGCCAAATGGAAATTCTTATAACGGAGGGAACACAAAGACATTCAAACCCTTCCGCACTCAAGGATTTAATGTTGCAGCCAAGACTACTCCAACAGTCCAACCTCAACAAAAGCAAAATAATGAAGAAGTAAAATGCTATAACAGCAATCAAGTGGGACATTATTCCAGGGAGTGTCCTAAGCCCAGGAAGCAGCTACAGCAAGAAAAGGTTTATGCAGTTACATCTGAGAATGCTGCCGCATCGCCTAATGTGGTCACAGGTATGACCTAAACCTTTCATTTTTGTATTACCTCGTGTGAGCATGTAGACTAAATTAAAACAAATAACATGTATCGTACCTATTAATGGCATACCCACTAGAGTACTCTTTGATTATAGAGCTACTCATTCTTTTATATCTGTGACATTTGGAAAAAAGCTATATCTACCCCTCAGATCTTTAGATTACAAATTACTTATACGATCACCTATGGGATTAGAAGTGGAACTAGAAAAAGGTTATGGACCATGTCCAGTTCTTATCGGTGAGAAGATTTTGGATGCAACCTTGATTCAACTCGAGATGGCAGACTTTGACGTTATCTTGGGAATGGATTGGTTAGCTCGGCATTCTGTAAACCTATTATGTGCAGAAAAGAAGCTGACATTTAAAGACAAGGAAGGAGCAAAGTTTGGTTTTGCGTGAACTGAACTACCCCATAAACAAAAACTCATCCTCTCTGCATTAAAGGCTAAAAAATGCCTCAAGAAATGAGGAGTTGGGTATCTAGCATCGATGGTCGACCTCACCAAGGAAGTACAACGAATGGAGGATATTGATGTTGTGCGTGACTTTCGAGATATATTTCCTGAAGAACTACCAAGACTACCACCCGACCGAGCGACAGAGTTCGTTATAGATCTGATACCCACAGCCGCGCCAGTATCTAAAACACCCTATCGAATGGCTCCTACTGAACTGAAGGAACTAAAGGTACAGTTACAAGAATTACTAGACAAAGGTTATATCAGACCTAGCATATCACCATGGGGAGCGCCAGTATTGTTTGTGAAGAAGAAAGATGGTAGCGTTCGACTGTGTATAGACTACCGGGAATTGAATAAGCTTACAATCAAGAATCAATACCCGTTGCCTCGGATTGATGACTTGTTCGATCAGTTGCAAGGTGACAAGGTGTTCTCCAAGATTGATCTTCGATCAGGATACCATCAGTTGAAGATTAAGGAAGGTGATATTCCAAAGACAGCATTCAGAACAAGATATGGACATTATGAATTTTTAGTCATGTCATTTGGATTGACTAACGCACCCGTAACTTTTATGGAACTCATGAATCAGGTATTCCATGATATGTTGGATACATCAGTCACTGTGTTTATTGATGATATATTGGTCTACTCCAAGGACAAGAAAACTCATGTCATGAATCTAAGAGCCGCTTTGTAGCGACTAAGAAAAGAAAAGCTTTACGCCAAATTTACAAAGTGTGAGTTTTGGCTAAATGAGGTCGCTTTCTTAGGCCATGTTGTATCAGTTGAAGGAATTAAAGTGGATCCTAGCAAGATTGAAGCCATTGTGAAATGGGAAGCACCTAAGAGTGTTGCATAAATTAGAAGTTTCCTAGGTCTAGTTGGGTATTATCGACGATTCGTGGAAGATTACTCCAGGATCGCCGTACCTCTCACTAGTTTGACTAAGAAAGGAGAAAAGTTTGTTTGGACCAACAAATGTGAGAAAAGTTTCCAAACATTAAAGGCTAGATTGATATCTTCTCCCATCTTGACTATTCCTATTCCAGGACAACCATTTACCTTGTACACTGACGCATCCGGATTGGGTTTAGGATGTGTACTTATGCAAGGAGAACAAGTAGCTGCGTATGCCTCAAGACAACTGAAGACACATGAGAAGAACTATCCCACTCATGACTTGGAATTAGAAGAAGTAGTACATGCTGTCAAGATATGGAGACATTATTTGTATGGAGAGAAATTTCAGATTAAATTAGATCATAAGAGTCTCACTTTTCTTTTTAATCAGAAGGAGTTGAACATGAAACAAAGAAGATGGCTGGAATTATTGAAGGAATATGATTGCGATATCCAGTATCATCCAGGAAAGGCTAATGTAGTTGCTAATGCGTTAAGTAGAAAAGCAATGATAAAATCTCAAGGAAAGATTAACACGACTGTGGCAATGTGTGTTACAGGAAAAGTATTCCATCATGGTAATGAACAGTTCGTGATAGATGCATCGGGTGGATCAACCAACCAAGGGTTTATTCATCGGTTTTCAAATATGTTTGCCACATTGAAGATTGTACCTGATATAATAGATGAAGTGAAAGCCGCTCTTAAATCAGACCCTTATCTGAGAACAGTACAAGAAGACATCGAAAAAGGAAGGACTATTCCTGAGTTCACCTTGGATGAGGAAAAGGTACTGAAGTACAAAGGAAGAGTATGTGTTCTTGAAATGGAAAACTTGGACATTAGACACAGACTAATGAAGGAAGCTCACACCACCGCTTATTCGGTACATCCTGGAAGTACAAAGATGTATCATGATTTGAAGAAATTATATTGGTAGAGAGGAATGAAAGCAGATGTAGCTAAATTCTTGTCTCAATGCCTAAATTGTCAGAGGGTAAAGGCTGAACAGCAAAAACCTGTAGGATTATTGTAGCCACTGTCAGGACTGCATCACTATGGACTTCGTACCGGGTTATCATTGACTCCCCGAGTAGTTGACGCCGTCTGGGTGATTGTAGATCGTCTGACTAAGACAGCTTGCTTTATAGCTATAAGACCACAGTATACCCTGGAGAGGTTTGCCAAGCTATATGTAGATAATATTGTCAGATTACATGGTATACCTAAAAGCATTATGTCTGATAGAGACCCATGCTTGACCTCAAAGTTTAAGGAAGGATTACAGAAGGCTATGGGTACAACACTGAAATTCAGTACTGCATTTCAACCTCAGACAGACGGATAGTTGGAGCGTACCATTCAGATTTTAAAAGACATGCTTCGAGCCTGTGTTATTGTTTTCAAAGGAACATGGGATGAGAAACTATCATTGATCGAGTTCGCCCATAACAATAGCTATCAGGCTACTATACAGATGTCACCCTATGAAGCACTGTATGGTAGGAAGTGTCGAACTCCTTTGTTTTGGAATGAAGTTGGTGAATGGAGTATTGTTTGACCAGAATTTGTTGAAGAGACATGTCGTGTAGTTGACATTATTAAGGAAAGAGTTAGAACAGCTTAGAATCATCAAAAACAGTATGTAGATACTCGACGTAGAGACCTTGAATTTGTCATAGGTGATAAGGTATTCTTGAAAGTATCACCTATGAGAGGTTTAAAACGATTTGGACAAAATGGGAAGCTAAGTCCGAGATATGTCGGGCCATATGAGATTCTAGCTAAACATAGAAAAGTGGCGTATCAGTTAGCACTACCACCATCTATGTCAAATTTGCATGATGTATTTCATATCTCATTATTGAAGAAGTATGTCAGAGAACCAACACTCGTTTCAATAACGGATCAACTAGATCTAACTGATGATTTGACATTTGAAGTAGCACCAACTGAAATCACCAGCCGAAAGGTTCAACGTCTATGCAACCATGACATTTATTATGTTAAGGTTACTTGCAGAAGCCTAGATATAGAAGAGAACACATAGGAAGAAGATAATGCTATGCGAAAGCAATATCCTCACCTTTTCGACTCGGAAGGTATGTGTAAATTTCGAGGACAAAATTTCTAATAAGAGGGGGGGAGTTGTAAGACTTGTATCGAACTAACCGGTCTTACGACCTTATACCAGGTCTACCTATCATGGTCGATCCAAGTGGACCAAGTTCGTAAAGAAACCACAAGACCAAGTATGAATTCCACCCAAAAATAATAAATTATGAACATGTGGTCACATGCCTAAACAGGTGTGACCGACCCCACCTCAAAAGAGTCCAACCACACAAATTTAGGTCATGTGGTCGGATGTAGGGTCACAGTTTCTGTGACCCCCCTCCGACCCTACGGAACCCAGACATAATCGAAATTAGGAAACCTTCCTAATTCGAAGGGGGGCTTTCTTATCTCATTAGGGCATATTATGGTGGGTTTTTCTCTATAAATAGGATGTCCCTTAGCCTCTTTCACTCCTTTAGAACCCTAATTGAAAGTGAGAGAAAGAGAAGAGAAGGAAAAGAAGGAAAATTGAAGAAAAAGACTAAGGAGGAGGAAAATTCAGAGAAAACTCTGAATCTTCAGCAAGCATAAGGTGTGAACCTAATTCCCATGATTAATTAAGAGCCTAGAATAGTTCATGAAGAAGATAGGATCTAGGAGAAACCCAAATCATCCACCCATGGACAAATTTCAAGAGAATCCATGGAGCAAATTACTGTGGACAATGGATGGCATATAGAATTATAGTTCTGAGCCATAGAACAATTATAGGAAGGACCATGATGATAAGCCAAAGGATTCAAACATGAAGGAATGGAATTAAGAATGAAAGGTCGACCATAACAAGTGTGGTCACACGTGGGGTCGCATGATGTCCGACCCCACAAGACCCACATGTCTGACCACATGCCCTCTAGATGTTTCAAGGGAGGGTGTGGCCGCATGTGGGGTCAGAGTATGTGCGACCCTACCCTGCGACCCCACATGTCACACACCAATTCTACTACAACCAGAATGGTTTGATGAACAGTCAATAACCAACGGTTCAACCAGCATTTCACAATAGGCTATCCTACATATGATAAACCAAAACACATTCCACATTAATCAGAGGTAATAAAATAAATCGCAGAAGTCTTACAGATAATGAACTGAGGTCTAATCATGATAAATAATTAATATTCTATTTATTTTCAAGTAACCAAAACATAACTTAATACATATTACAATATCTAAATACGAAAACTAAACACTAAATGTATCCACCGTTGAAACGCTCGATTAACGAACCATGTTCGTTCTCCACAACTTGCTCATTCATAGCCTCCACCTGTTCATATGTTGGTGTGTAGACAAAATCTTCAATCATTATACCTGCAACATCAGAAACTAAAAAGAATTACGCGCGCGAGGTTAGCTCTCCAACTTGAGCTCAGTGAGTAAACAAAACAATGCAACAATACATATGCATGCAGTCAATTCATATCTTTGGTCTGGTTTATTGTTTGCAATGTGCAATATAAATGTTTAGGTGGTCAAAGGTTATGTTTATTGACCCCGCCTCTATACACAAGTATGTGACGCCGCCCGAAGGTAACGTTTATCGTCGACTCACAAGCACCCAAATCATGAACATTGTACAACAAAGGTTAACATTTATTGCTGTACAGTGCCATAACAACACTTAAGCCCCTGTTGGCGAGGGCTGCAAACTGGGCTCGCAACTAACCAATTCTAATGCCAAACAGTGTATCCAAGGCCTCACCCCAGCATCCCTCAGAACGCCCATAGAGATAGAGCTAAGGCCCCCCGATAGAGTCAGAGACTACAAGGACCGAGACCACCTCCTCTGATAATCTACGATGTAATAGTTCTGCTAAAGTAATGGCGATACGACGATGCTAATGCACAAGACTTGAGTTAGAGATAGAGCTAAAGTGCTGAAACCCGCCAAAGGTTAATGTTTATTGACGTCCCCATCACACCTCCCCTGATACTCGCTCGCATCAAGTACACCAACCACACACATACATTCACATGCCTATTCCTATCATCATCATCACCATCATGTTATAAACAATAAAGTAAATATGCATGAACAAATAATATAAATATTGGATGACATGTTGAATGCACATACAAGCATACACGCATAGAATCAATATGGCACTGGTCTCAAGAAATAAAAATAGTTTGTTATTAATTAATTAGTTTAGAGTCTTGTTTCCTCACCTTTGCTTGTCTATAGATCATCTTTCAAGCCTTAAGAATCACTTTTATATCAATATTATATTGCTAGAAGACCTAACAAAGTCGATAGAATTTAATTAAAATTTATTCTAATTTTTACAGCTTGCTGTTAACTGGGGGTCGATGCCTAGGGTCGGAGGTTCCATCGACCCTAGCTGCTACCCCTCCTTTCCTGAACTTCCCGAATGCTGGGGGTCGATGCTAGGGTCGGAGGTTCCATCGACCCTAGGTGCGACCCCCCATGGTTTGAGTCAAAACTATCAAATTTTGTCCATTCATTCATGTTTGGGGTCCTATGGCTTGCTTCTATAGTCCATTCCATACATGTTCTATGGTTTGGAACTATTCTTTATTCACCTACATGGTTTCAATGATCTCCTCCATGGTTTCCATTGAAACTTAACCATGGATGGGTGATTTTGGTTTCTTCTAAGTCATACCCTCTTCATAAACAATTCTAAGGTCTTAAATAAATCGTGGGGGAATGTATTCATACCTTAGGTTTACTGAGATTCAGGGTTTCCTCTGAATTTCCTCCTCCTTGGTCTTCTTCTTTAATTCTCTTTCTCTTCTCCTTCTCTTCCTGCTCTTCTCTTTCTCTCAATCCAATTAGGGTTGTAAAATGAGTGAAAGAGGCTTAGGGACGTTCTATTTATAGAGTAAAACCTCCCAAAATAAGTTCCATTGAGTTTAGGAAAGGTTCCAATTAAAATTAGGAAAGTTTCCTAATTTTCGGTTCGTGCTGTTTTTCCCGATTTGCGGGATCGATGGGGGGGTCGATGGGGGGTCAGACAATTCATAGACCCCTGCGACCCCTGGTCACGGGTCAATGGTGGGGGTCGATGGGTGGCTCAGACCTGCCTGTTAAAACCTACGACCCTAACCTCATTTTGACTGTTTTTGAGTAAATTTTCATATTGAGTCTTGGTTTTCTTCACACACTTGGTTCACTTGGCTTGACCATGATATGTAGACGGGTCACGACATGAAATGTAAGGTTAGACCGGGTTCGTGGCGTGCGGGTATTACACCACACCCTGTGGTTGCAGAAACTGAGACCCTAGGGGCTGCCCCACCTGTGACCCCTCAGTTTCTGTTAGTCTAAACACATGGGAATTAGTTCAAATTAAAATCTATCAACTTGTTAGGTTTTTAAGTTATTTAAAAGTGATTCATAAGGCTTGAACGAGGATCTATTGTCAATCAAAGGTGAGGGAACAAGACCTAAACTAATTGGCTAATAATAAATTGTTTTTGTTTATTGAGTCTGATGCCATGAATGATTCTATGCTTGTATGCGTGTAATGAGCATTTAACATGTCATCCAATATTCCTGCTATTAATGTTCAGGCATATATAATTTCGTTTATTTATAACATGATGATAATGACGATGCTAGGAATAGGCATGTGAATGTTTGTGTGTGGTTAATGTACTTAATGTGAGCAGGCCATCAGGGGAAGTGTGATGTGGTGCAGTCCTAAGCACTTTAGCTCTACCTCTACTCAAGTCTTATCCACTGACATCATCGTATCTCCATTACCTTAGTATAACTATAAATTCATAGGGCATCAGGGGAGGTGGTCTCGGACCGTGTAGTCTCTGACTCTGCTGGGGGGCCTTAGCTGTATCTCTATGGACGTATTGAGGGATGCTGGGTGAGGCCTTGGATACACTGTTTGACATTAGGATTGGTTAGTTGCGAGCCCAGTTTACAAGCCCTCGCCAATAGGGGCTTATGTCTTGGTGTGGGTAGGGCATCAGGGGATGTGTGATACGGTGTGGTCCTAAGCACTTTAGCTCTATCCCTATTCCATGGTGGGGTGGATGTGGACGACAATGATGTTTGATCCATTGGGTCGGCTTACACACCCGTGTATAGAAGTGCGACGGCCACCAATCCTTTCTATTGCACATTGCAAACTTATGAACCAGACCAAAGATGTGAATTGAATGCATGCATATGTTTGTTGCATATAACCCCAGCTCTATTTATTGGTCTGAACAAGATACGACTTATTTGAACTCAATTGAATGAACTATTCCTAAACACAAAAAGAAATCTTTCTACAAGATTCCACGTATTCTATAGTTCCCTCGCTGAGTCGTGATGTGTGTTCACCCTTTCGTCGTCAAATATTTTTAGTTGATGATGTAGGTACTACTATAGAAGAATATATGAATGGTCCGATGTATGGACATGCTGCGACGATGGATGTAGAAGCTATGACGGAGTCGCATGAATTGTCTTACGAGTGTAACTTATGAGTCTTTGATTACATTTATAGTTGGATTATTAAGAACATGTAATTGATTAATTTATTTTATTTTATGTCTTAGTCATTTGAAGATAATTGAATAATTTATTTATGTTATCATTGTTAGACTCTTAGTTCATTAAGTATTAAAGACTTTCACTATTGTGTATTTATTCTGATTATGGTTGTGGATGTGTATGGTTTATGCAAAAAGGACACTGCCTATTCGAAATCCTAGTTGAACCGTTGGATCATAGATGGTTCATCATACCATTCTGGTTGGTACAGAATTGGGGTGTGACAGGTCGCACATGAGGTCGCATATTGTCCAACCCCACATGTCACACCCCAATTCCGCACACTTCAGAATGGTGTGATGAACCTCTAGCAAACCAACGGTTCAACCAGAATCTCGGACAGACGATATCCATTTTATCTAAACCTCATACATCCACATTCATAATCAGAGTAAATACAGAATAGTGGAAGTCTTATAGTAAAATGAACTGAGAATCTACTGTGATATTAATATTTAAATAGCAAATTATTCTGTATCAACTAAGACATAAATAAATATCAAATACATGTCTTTACTAAATCCAAATAATGAAAATAAAATCTAATCGAATACGCATGAGTTGCACTCGCAAGAGGAGTCATGCGTATCCACTTCATCTTCAACTTCCATCGCCGCCATGTGCCCGTACACTGGAGCATTTACATAATCTTCGACAGTAGTACCTACATCATCAACTAAAAATATTTGATGTCGAGGGGTGAGCACACATCATGGCTCAGTGAGCAAACAAAACATTGCAACAATACATATGCATGCAGTCAATTAATATCTTTGGTCTGGTTTTAAGTTTGCAATACGCAATAGAAACGTTTAGGTGGTCAAAGGTTAACGTTTGTTGTCCCCGCCTCTATACACAGGGTGTGGAAGTTCACCCAAAGGTTAACATTTATTGTCGTCCCCATCCATCCTACCCTAACATTGTACAACAATGGTTAACGTTTATTGTTGTACAGTGCCATACCAACACATGAGCCCCTACAGTAGAGGGCTTGCAAACTGGGCTCGCAACTAACCAATCCTAATGCCAAACAGTGTATCCAAGGCCTCACCCTAGCATCCCTCAGAACGTCCATAGAGATAAAACTAAGGCCCCCCGGTAGAGTCAGAGACTACAAGGACCGAGACCACCTCCCCTGATACTCTACGACGTAATAGTTCTGCTAAGGTAATGGCGATACGATGATGCTAATGCACAAGACTTGAGTTAGAGATTGAGCTAAAGTGCTGAGACCCGCCAAAGGTTAACGTTTATTAACGTTCCCATCACACCTCCCCTGATACTCGCTCGCATCACGTACACCAACCACACACATACATTCACATGCCTATTCCTATCATCATCATCATGTTATAAACAATAAAGTAAATATGCATGAACAAATAATAGAAATATTGGATGACATGTTGTATGCACATTACAAACATATTCGCATAAAATCAGGCATAGCATTGGACTCAAGAAAATAAAGACAGCTTATTATTAACCAATTAGTTTTTAGGTCTTGTTTCCTCACCTTTGCTTATTTGTAGATCCTCTTTCAAGACTTAAGAATCACTTTTATATCAATATTATATTGCTAGAAGACCTAACAAAGTTGATAGAATTTAATTAGAATTTATTCTAATTTTTACAGCTTATTGTTAACTAGGGGTCGATGGCTAGGGTCGGAGTTATGATCGACCCTGGGTGCGACCACCCCTATTCTAGGCTTCCTGAACACTGGGGGTAGATGCTCAAGGTCTGGTAGGGTCGATTGGCCATCGACCTCCCATGCGACTTCCTATGGGTTTTGTCGATTTTTCTTCCTTTAGCCCATTCTTCGTGTTTGCGGTCCTATGGCTTGCTCTAACAGTCCATTCCACACATGATCTATGGCTTAGAACCATGATTCATTCACCTATTTGGCTTTCATGATTCCCCCATGGTTTTCCATGAAAACCTAACCATGGGTTGATTGTTTGGGTTTCTCCGAGATCAATCCCTCTTCATTATCTACTCTAAGGTCTTTAGAAACTCATGGAAATAGTATCCATACCTGAGAAGATTACTCCTTCTCTGCAACTCTTCTCCTTTTGCTTTCTTCTCTTCTTTCCTTCTCTTCTTCTTCTCTTCCTTCTCTTTCTCTCAATTTAATTAGGGTTCTTAAAGGATTGAAAGAATCTTAGGGATGTCCTATTTATAGAGTAGAAACTCCTAAAATAAGTCCCATTGAGATTAGGAAGGAATCCCATTGAAATTAGGAAAGTTTCCTAATTTCAGTTTTTACCGAGTACTAGGGTTCGATAGGGGGTCGGAAATCCCGTCAACCTCTGGTCCTTAAAATGTCCGACCCCCCATATAAAACTGGGGGTCTGACTTCTATACTAGGGGCGTCTGACCATCCCTTGCTGGGTATGTGACCCTCCCCTTATTTAAGTGTTTTTGGGTCAGTTTAATACCTAGGATCGTGATCTCCTTCACACACTTGGTCCATTTTACTCAACCATGATGGGTAGACCTGGTTCAAGGTGGTAAGACCGGGTTAGTTTGATACTGGTTTTACAACTCCCCCCTACTTATAAAAATTTCATCCCCGAAATTGTTCATACCTTCAGAGTCAAATAAATGAGGGTATTGCTTTCGAATAGCATTCTCTTCTTCCCATGTAATTTCTTCCATGTCTCTACTTCTCCAAGTAACCTTAACATAATAGATATCTCGATTGCATAGTCGTTGAACCTTTCAGCTGGTGATTTCAGTTGGTGTTACTTCAAAGGTCAAATCATCAGTCAAATCAGGTAGATCTACTGTTAGAACGTGCATTGGATCCTTGACATACTTCTTCAATAAGAAAATATGAAATACGTCATGCACACTTGACATAGATGGTGGTAGTGCTAACTGGTAAGCCACTTTCCCACGCTTAGCTAAAATCTCATATGGCCCGACATATCTTGGACTTAGTTTCCCTTTCTGTACAAACCGTTCCAATCCTCGCATAGGCGATACTTTTAAGAATACTTTATCACCCACGATGAACTCAACATCTCTGCGTCGAGTATCTACATATTGCTTCTGACGATTTTGGGCTGTTCTTACTCTTTCCTTGATGATGTCGACCACTCGGTAGGTCTCCTCAATAAATTCTGGTGCGACGATACTACGTTCCCCAATTTCATTCCAAAACAATGGGGTTCGACACTTTCTACCATACAGTGCTTCATAGGGTGACATATGTATGGTAGCCGGATAGCTATTGTTATAAACGAACTCGATAAGTGGTAACTTTTCATCCCACGATCCTTTAAAATCAATTACACATGCTCATAGCATATCTTCTAGAATCTGAATTGTACGCTCTGACTGTCCATGTGTCTGTGGATGGAATGCAGTACTAAACTTCAATGTTGTACCCATAGCCTTTTGCAATCCTTCCCAAAACTTGGAAGGATTTATAAACTCGAGGAACAAAAGCCCTCAAAAATATTTGAGTTTCATCGGTTGGTTATCGAGAAACTCAAATTTTTCTCTTTTTGCTTTAATTTGTCAAAATTTTTTATTTCTCACAATTTCTTCAAATTGGATTCCATTAGTTAGGATTTCCTATTGTGTGAGTGTTGCAGGATATGTTAGAACCTACGTATGTCCTCCTGCCCATGTGTATGGGTGAAAAGTGAGGCTTTTGGCCAACTTACGTCATTATGATGTCCAAATTTCAGACTTTTCTACCCTACTAACATATTATCTATTTTTCTTTCTTATTGTAGATCCCATGGCTTGTACCAAAGTATCCAGAGTTTACGATCCTCTTCGTTTTCGTTCCAGCGAAGCTGAGGTACAGTATGCCCACTACGCTCGCAAGAAGGTAGAGGTAGGTCGTAAGTTGAACTTGGCTGAGTTAGCCCTGTTCAATGTGGAGAGAGCATTTAGTGATATGGGATGGCTCCCTGTCATCACTTACGACGCGTATACCTGCCCTCACTTCGTACGCTAGTTCTATTGTAACCTTCAGGTGGTGGGGGATTACAATGATGTGGAGAGGGGTGATGAGCTGTGCATCACGAGCTACGTCAAGGGAGTTGACATCTCGTTTGATTATCGGTAGCTGGCCGACCTACTGGGCATTTCCTATGCTGGCCCCATGGTTTTCTATGCCCCTGGAGAGCCCCAGTTCTTCTCTCTTCAGATGAGGGCCGAGATCGATAGTCAGCTCATCCGACCTGATCGCTGGCAGATGAGAGCATGCTATCTGTGTTTGGATCCACGGGTGTATTGCAAGATCATACAACATAACCTGATACCGTAGAGTGGTCATTACGAGAGGGTCTCCCAGCTGACCCAGTATCTCCTATACTGTATATGCACTCGGCAGCCCGTCTGCCTTCCATACATCATTATGCGTACCATGATCACTGCCACGTTGCCCAATCACACCGGCAACCTTCCTTACGGACGCATGATCACTACCTTGCTTACCCACCTGGGGGTTGATTTAGTGGATGAAAAGATTCAGGAGAAGTCCTTCTCATCGCCTCTAGATTGGGAGGCTATTTGCAAGATGGGCATGCAAGATGCTCAGGTCAGTGATGTGGAGAGGAACGCGATGGTGCGCCCTCGCACTCGCGTAGTGATAGCTGATGCTGAGGCAGTTGCCGCCGCCACTGGAGTTCATATGGAGCCTGCTGGTGATGATGACCGTCTGTACATGGATGTGGACTCCATACCACCACCTTCACCTACACATGCTGCTGGAGCTAGTACTTCTTATGCCGCTGGTCCTTCTCATGCGGCTGGTCCTTTACACCCACCTTCTGATATGATGGAGGTATTGCATGAGATCAGAGAGGCTCAGCGCAGATCTGATCTAAGGATGGGGGAGTTACTAGACGCTCAGCGTGTGAGAGTGGATGAGCTATTAGACGCCCAGTGCATATCGGACACGCGGATGGGAGAGCTCATAGAGGCTCAGCGCCGGTCAAACATGCGTATGGAGGAGCTTTTGGGTGTCCAACGCGTGACTGATCAGTGGTTGGCTGGTCTCACAGCTAGTCTTCAGACGACCCAAACTCAGGTAGCCTGGTTAACTAGGGTCTACGCTGAGGATTATGACAGAGATCGTGAGGCACCGCCTCCTCCTTCACCTCTAGCTTCATGATTGTATTTATTTTCTTTTTTTGTACTACAGAGTAACTGTCCGGGTTGTGGACTGTACTCTACTTTAGCTAGTTATATACGTTTGTTTCTCTCTCATTGTATTTAATATTGTTCCCCCATTAATAGATGCATTATTCTCTTTTCAATTTGGTCTCAAACATCACTTGTGCTTAGCGTGTATTAATATTACATTTTTACTTTTATCCTATCTCAGTTCACAATTTGTCGTGAAGGTATGCTAGTTTAGTGGACACGGCCTGAGATGCTCTGATACCAAGTTGTCACACCCCAATTCAGTAAACTTTAGAATGGTGTGATGAACTACTAGCAAACCAACGGTTTAATCAGGATCTCAGACAGACGATATCCATTTTATCTAAACCTCATACATCCACATTCATAATCAGAGTAAATACACAAGAGCAGAAGTTTTATAGTAAAATTGACTGAGAATCTACTTTAATATTAATATTTAAATGGCAAATTATTCTGTATCAACTAAGACATAAATAAATATCAATTACATGTCTTTACTAAATCCAAATAATGAAAATAAAATCTAATCGAATACGCATGAGTTGCACTCGCAAGAGGAGTCAGGCGTATCCACTTCATCTTCAACTTCCATCGCCGCCATGTACCCGTACACTGGAGCATTTACATAATCTTCGACAGTAGTACCTGCATCATCAACTAAAAATATTCGACGTCGAGGGGTGAGCAAACATCATGGCTCAGTGAGCAAACAAAACAATGCAACAATACATATGCATGCAGTCAATTCATATCTTTGGTCTAATTTTCAGTTTGCAATGCGCAATAGAAAGGTCTAGGTGGTCAAAGGTTAACGTTTATTAACCCCGCCTCTATACACAGGGTGTGGAAGTCCGCCCAAGGGTTAATGTTTATTGTCGTCCCCATCCACCCTACCATAACATTGTACAACAAAGGTTAACGTTTATTGTTGTACAGTGCCATACCAACACGTGAGCCCCTGCTGGCGAGGGCTTGGAAACTGGGCTCGCAACTAACCAATCCTATTGCCAAACAGTGTATCCAAGGCCTCACCCGAGCATCCCTCAAAACGTCCATAGAGATAGAGCTAAGGCCCCCGGGTAGAGTCAGAGACTACAAGGACCGAGACCATCTCCCCA
Source organism: Protea cynaroides (assembly GCA_028583415.1). Classification (NCBI taxonomy): domain Eukaryota; kingdom Viridiplantae; phylum Streptophyta; class Magnoliopsida; order Proteales; family Proteaceae; genus Protea; species Protea cynaroides. The sequence goes on from CM053274.1 coordinate 22,173,752, forward strand.
GATACTCTATGACGTAATAGTTCTGCTAAGGTAATGGCGATAAGACGATGCTAATGCACAAGACTTGAGTTAGAGATAGAGCTAAAGTGCTGAGACCCACCAAAGGTTAACGTTTATTGACGTTCCCATCACACCTCCCCTGATACTCGCTCGCATCACGTACACCAACCACACACATACATTCACATGCCTATTCCTATCATCATCATCATGTTATAAACAATAAAGTAAATTTGCATGAACAAATAATAGAAATATTGGATGACATGTTGTATGCACATTACAAACATATTCACATAAAATCAGGCATGGCATTGGACTAAAGAAAATAAAAACAGCTTATTATTAGCCAATTAGTTTGTAGGTCTTGTTTCCTCACCTTTGCTTGTTTGTAGATCCTCTTTCAAGCCTTAAGAATCACTTTTATATCAATATTATATTGCTAGAAGACCTAACAAAGTTGATAGAATTTAATTAGAATTTATTCTAATTTTAACAGCTTATTGTTAACTGGGGGTCGATGCCTAGGGTCAGAGTTATGATCGACCCTGGGTGCGACCACCCCTATTCTGCGCTTCCCGAACACTGGGGGTCGATGTTCAAGGTCTGGTAGGGTCGATTGGCCATCGACCCCCCATGCGACCCCCAGTAGGTTTTGTCGATTTTTTATCCTTTAGCCCATTCTTTGTGTTTGGGTCCTATGGATTGCTCCTACAGTCTATTCCACACATGATCTATGGCTTAGAACCATGATTCGTTCACCTATATGGCTTTCATGATTCCACCCATGGTTTTCCATGAAAACCTAACCGTGGGTTGATGGTTTGGGTTTCTCCGAGATCATTCCCTCTTCATTATCTACTCTAAGGTCTTTAGAAACTCATGGAAATAGTATCTGTACCTGAGAAGATTACTCCTTCTCTGCAACTCTTCTCCTTTTTCTTTCTTTTCTTCTTTCCTTCTCTTCTTCTTCTCTTCCTTTTCTTCTCTTTCTTTCAATTCAATTAGGGTTCTTAAAGGAGTGAAAGTGGCTTAGGGACGTCCTATTTATAGAGTAGAAACTCCTAAATTAAGTTCCATTGAGATTAGGAAGGAATCCAATTGAGATTAGGAAGGAATCCAATTGAAATTAGGAATGTTTCTTAATTTTAGTTTTTATCGAGTATCGAGGGTCGATAGGGGGGTCGGAGATCCCGTCGACCCCTGGTCCTTAAAATGTCCGACCCCCCATGTCACACCCCAATTCCGCACTATTCAGAATGGTGTGATGTACCGCTAACAAACCAACGGTTCAACCAGGATCTCGAGTAGTCTATATCCGTGTTATCTAAACCCCGTGCATCCATAATCATAATCAGAGTAAATACACAATAGCGGAAGTCTTATAATAAAATGAACTGAGAACCTATTGTGATATCAATATTTAAATAAAAAATTATTCTGTATCAACTAAGACATAACTAAATAAATATCAAATACATGTCTTTAATAAATCCAAATAGATAAAAGTAAAAATCTAATCGAATACACATTAGTTACACTCGCAAGAGATGTCATGTGTGTCCACTTCATCTACAGCTACCATCGTTGCAACGTTCCCGTACTCTGGAGCATTTATATAATCATCAACGGTTGTACCTAGATAATCAACTAAAAATATTCGATGTCGAAGGGTCAGCACACATCACGGCTCAGTGAGAAAACAAAACAATGCAACAATACATATGCATGCAATCAATTCATATCTTTGGTCTGGTTTTACGTTTGCACTGTGCCATAGAAAGGATAGGTGGCCACCGAACCTCTATGCACGAGAGTGTGGATACGCCCGATGACTCTCACCGTCGCCCACAGCACCCATAATGAACATTGTACAATGAAGGTTACATTTATCGATGCACAACTCCATACCAACAAATTAACCCCTGATGGCTAGGGCTGAAAACGGGGCTCGCTACTAACCAATCCTAATGTCAACCAATGTATCCAAGGCCTCACCCCAGCATCCCTCAGAGCAACCGTAGAGATAGAGCTAAGGCCCCTCGGTCGAGTATAGGACTCAAGGACCGAGACCCTCCTTGATGCCCTACGTCGCAATAGTTCTGCTAAGGTAATGGCGATACGACGATGCTAATGCACAAGACTTGAGTTAGAGATAGAGCTAAAGTGCTGAGACCCACCAAAGGTTAACGTTTATTGACGTTCCCATCACACCTCCCCTGATACTTGCTCGCATCACGTACACCAACCACACACATACATTCACATGCTTATTCCTATCATCATCATCATGTTATAAACAATAAAGTAAATTTGCATGAACAAATAATAGAAATATTGGATGACATGTTGTATGCACATTACAAACATATTCACATAAAATCAGGCATGGCATTGGACTAAAGAAAATAAAAACAGCTTATTATTAGCCAATTAGTTTGTAGGTCTTGTTTCCTCACCTTTGCTTGTTTGTAGATCCTCTTTCAAGCCTTAAGAATCACTTTTATATCAATATTATATTGCTAGAAGACCTAACAAAGTTGATAGAATTTAATTAGAATTTATTCTAATTTTAACAGCTTATTGTTAACTGGGGGTCGATGCCTAGGGTCAGAGTTATGATCGACCCTGGGTGCGACCACCCCTATTCTGCGCTTCCCGAACACTGGGGGTCGATGTTCAAGGTCTGGTAGGGTCGATTGGCCATCGACCCCCCATGCGACCCCCAGTAGGTTTTGTCGATTTTTTATCCTTTAGCCCATTCTTTGTGTTTGGGTCCTATGGATTGCTCCTACAGTCTATTCCACACATGATCTATGGCTTAGAACCATGATTCGTTCACCTATATGGCTTTCATGATTCCACCCATGGTTTTCCATGAAAACCTAACCGTGGGTTGATGGTTTGGGTTTCTCCGAGATCATTCCCTCTTCATTATCTACTCTAAGGTCTTTAGAAACTCATGGAAATAGTATCTGTACCTTGAGAAGATTACTCCTTCTCTGCAACTCTTCTCCTTTTTCTTTCTTTTCTTCTTTCCTTCTCTTCTTCTTCTCTTCCTTTTCTTCTCTTTCTTTCAATTCAATTAGGGTTCTTAAAGGAGTGAAAGTGGCTTAGGGACGTCCTATTTATAGAGTAGAAACTCCTAAAATAAGTTCCATTGAGATTAGGAAGGAATCCAATTGAGATTAGGAAGGAATCCAATTGAAATTAGGAATGTTTCTTAATTTTAGTTTTTATCGAGTATCGAGGGTCGATAGGGGGGTCGGAGATCCCGTCGACCCCTGGTCCTTAAAATGTCCGACCCCCCATGTCACACCCCAATTCCGCACTATTCAGAATGGTGTGATGTACCGCTAACAAACCAACGGTTCAACCAGGATCTCGAGTAGTCTATATCCGTGTTATCTAAACCCCGTGCATCCATAATCATAATCAGAGTAAATACACAATAGCGGAAGTCTTATAATAAAATGAACTGAGAACCTATTGTGATATCAATATTTAAATAAAAAATTATTCTGTATCAACTAAGACATAACTAAATAAATATCAAATACATGTCTTTAATAAATCCAAATAGATAAAAGTAAAAATCTAATCGAATACACATTAGTTACACTCGCAAGAGATGTCATGTGTGTCCACTTCATCTACAGCTACCATCGTTGCAACGTTCCCGTACTCTGGAGCATTTATATAATCTTCAACGGTTGTACCTAGATAATCAACTAAAAATATTCGATGTCGAAGGGTCAGCACACATCACGGCTCAGTGAGAAAACAAAACAATGCAACAATACATATGCATGCAATCAATTCATATCTTTGGTCTGGTTTTACGTTTGCACTGTGCCATAGAAAGGATAGGTGGCCACCGCATCTCTATGCACGAGAGTGTGGATACGCCCGATGACTCTCACCGTCGCCCACAGCACCCATAATGATCATTGTACAACGAAGGTTACATTTATCGATGCACAACTCCATACCAACAAATTAACCCCTGATGGCTAGGGTTGAAAACGGGGCTCGCTACTAACCAATCCTAATGTCAACCAATGTATCCAAGGCCTCACCCCAACATCCCTCAGAGCAACCGTAGAGATAGAGCTAAGGCCCCTCGGTAGAGTATAGGACTCAAGGACCGAGACCCTCCTTGATGCCCTACGTCGCAATAGTTCTGCTAAGGTAATGGCGATACGACGATGCTAATGCACAAGACTTGAGTTAGAGATAGAGCTAAAGTGCCCGGATCAAACACCGCATAACACCTCCCCTCATGCCCTACTCGCATCAAGCACACCAACCACACACAAACATTCACATGCCTATTCCTAGCATAAATCATCATCATCATGTTATAAGTAAACAAAATTAAATATGCATGAACAATAATAGCAGGAATATTGGATGACATGTTGAATGCACATTACAAGCATATTCGCATAGAATCAAGCATGGCATTGGACTCAAGAAAATAAAAGTAGTTTATTATTAACCAATTAGTTTAGGTGTTGTTCCCTCACCTTAGCTTGCTAATAGATACTCTTCCAAGCTTTAGAATCACCTTTATATTGCTATTATATTGCTAGAAGACCAAATAAAGTCGATAAAATTTAATTAGAATTTATTCTAAATTTTTAAACCATTCAATTAACTGAGGGTCGGAGGTAGGGTCTGAGTTATGACCGACCCCTGGTGCGACCCTCCCCTAATCTGGACTTCTAGAACCCTGGGGGTCGATACTCAGGGTCACATAGGGTCGGATGGTCATCGACCCTCTATGCAACCCTCTGTAGGTTTTGGTCAATTTTCCTCCTTTTAGTCCATTCTTCTTGTTTGGGGTCCTATGGCTTGCTCCTACAGTCCATTCAACATACATTCCATGGTCTAGAACCATGAATCATCCACCTATATAGCTTTTATGTATTCTCTCATTGTTTTCCATGAAAACCTAACCATGGGTTGATGGTTTGGGTTTCTTCGAGATCACACTCTCATCCTTATCTAACCTAAGGTATGTAGAAATTCATGGAATTAGTATCCATACCTGAGAAGAATACTCCTTTTCTGTAACTCTTCTCCTTTTTACTTTTTCTTCTCTCCCTTGGTTTTATTCTTTTTCTCTTCCTTCTCTTATCTTTCTCTCAATTCAATTAGGGTTGTAAAATGAGTGAAAGAGGCTTAGGGACGTCCTATTTATAGGGTGGAAACTCCTAAACTAAGTCCCATTGAGATTTGGAAGGAATCCAATCAAAATTTGGAAACTTTCCTAATTTCAATTTCTGGCGGCAACTGAGGGTCGAAGAGAGGGTTGATGATCCCGTCGACCCTTGGTTTCCTAAAGTGTCCGACCCCCTCTGTAATATAGGGGGTCTGACTTTCTGTCTTGGGGGGTCCGACCCTCCCTTGCTGGGTATGCGACCCTCCCTTTAAATTAAGTATTTTTGGGTCGATTTTATACTTGGGATCACGATCTCCTTCACGCCCCTTGGTCCATTCATCTCGTCCATGATGGGTAAACCTGGTTCAAGGTGGTAAGACCGGGTTAGTTTGATACGGGTCTTACAACTCCCCCCTACTTATAAAAATTTCGTCTCCGAAATTTTGCGTACCTTCTGAATCAAATAAGTCAGGGTATTGCTTTCGCATAGCATTCTCTTCCTCCCAAGTAATTTCTTTCATGTCTCTACTTTTCCAAATGACCTTAACATAATATATATCTCGGTTGCATAGTCGTTGAACCTTTCGACTGGTGATTTCTGTTGGTGTTACTTCAAATGTCAATTCATCAGTCAATTCCGGTAAATCTACTGTCAAGACGTGCGTTGGATCCTTGACATACTTCTTCGATAGGGAAATATGAAATATGTCATGCACACTTGACATAGATGGTGGTAGTGCTAACTGATAAGCCACTTTTCCACGCTGAGCTAAAATCTCATACGGCCCGACATATCTTGGACTGAGTTTCCCTTTCTATCCGAAACGTTTCAATCCTCGCATAGGCGATACCTTCAAGAATACTTTATCACCTATAGCGAAATCAAGATCTCGGCGTCGAGTATCTGCATATTGCTTCTGACGGTTCTGAGCTGTTTTTACCCTTTCCTTGATAATGTCTACCACTCGACAAGTCTCTTCCATAAATTCTGGCCCAACAATACTACGTTCTCCAACTTCATTCCAAAACAACGGAGTTCGACACTTTCTGCCATACAGTGCTTCATATGGTGACATCTGTATATTATCATGATAGCTATTGTTATAAGCGAACTCGATCAGTGGTAACTTTTCATCCGATGATCCTTTGATATCAATTACATATGCCAGTAACATATCTTCTAGAATCTGGATTATATGCTCTGACTGTCCATCTGTCTGTGGGTGTAATGCAGTACTGAACTTCAATGTTGTACCCATAGCCTTTTGCAATCCCTCCCAAAACTTGGAAGTAAATCGGGGATCTCTATCGGATACAATGCTCTCTGGTACACCGTGTAACCGAACAATATTATCCAAATACAGCTTTGCTAACCTTTCTAGTGTATACTGAGGTCGTATCGGTATGAAGCGAGCTATCTTAGTCAGACGGTCTACAATCACCCAAACTGCGTCAGCTACTCGAGGAGTCAGTGGTAATCCCGTGACGAAGTCCATAGTGATGCAGTCCCATTTCCATGCTGGTTTCGGTAACGGCTGTAACAGTCCTGCAAGTCTTTGTCGTTCAGCCTTTACTTTCTGACAATTTAGGCATTGAGACACGAACTTAGCTACATCTGCTTTCATTCCTCTCCACCAATATAGTTTCTTTAGATCATGATACATTTTTGTGCTTCCAGAATGTATCGAATAAATGGTGGTATGGGCTTCTTTCATCAGTCGGTGTCTAATGTCCACATTTTCTATTTTGGGCACACATATTCTTCCTTTGTATTTCAGTACTTTCTCTTCGTCCAAGGTGAACTCAGGGTTAGTCCTACCTTTTCGATGTTTTCTTGCACCGTTCTCAGATAAGGGTCTAATTTGATAGCTGTCTTCACTTCATCAATTATGTCCGGTATAATCTTCAATGCCGCGAACATATTTGAAAACCGATGAATAAATCCCTGGTTGGCTGATCCATCCGTTGTATCTATCACATATTGCTCGTTGCCATGATTGAATACCATTCCGATAGTACATATAGCTGCAGTTGTACTAACCTCCCCTTGAGATTTTATCATCGCCTTTCTGCTCAACGCATCCGCTACTACATTAGCTTTCCCCGGATGATACTGGATATCACAATCATATTCTTTCAATAGTTCCAACCATCTTCTTTGTCTCATATTCAACTCCTTCTGATTAAATAAATAAGTAAGACTTTTATGGTCCGACTTAATCTGGAACTTCTCTCCGTATAGGTAATGTCTCTATATCTTGACAACATGTAGTACTGCCGCTAACTCCAAATCATGAGTGGGATAATTTTTCTCATGTATCTTTAACTGTCTCGAGGCATAAGCAATTACTTGTTCCCGTTGCATAAGTACGCATCCTAATCCCAGTCCTAACGCATCAGTGTATTGGGTAAATTGCTGTCCTGGAACAGGAATAGTCAAAATCGGAGTGGATATCAATCTGGTCTTCAAAGTCTGGAAGCTCTTCTCATATTTATCCGTCCACACAAAATTTTCACTTTTCTTAGTCAAACTTGTGAGAGGTATGACAATCCGAGAATAGTCTTCCACAAATCTCCGATAATATCCAGCGAGACCCAGAAAACTTCTTATTTCTGCAACGCTTTTTGGTGCTTCCCACTTTACAATAGCCTCGATCTTGCTGGGGTCCACTTTGATTCCTTCAGCGGATACCACATGGCTTAGGAAGGTGACTTCACTTAGCCAAAACTCACACTTTGAAAATTTTGCATACAGCTTCTCTTTCCTTAAATGCTGTAGGGCGGTGTTTAGATTCTTAACATGGGTTTCCTTGTCCTTGGAATATACCAATATATCATCAATAAATACTATAACCGACGTATCCAACATGTCATGGAAAACATGGTTCATAAGTTCCATGAAAGTTGTTGGTGTGTTTGTTAGTCCAAAAGACATGACCAAGAATTCATAATGTCCATATCTGGTCCTGAAAGCTGTCTTAGGAATATCACCCTCTTTAATCTTCAGCTGATGATAACCGGACCGAAGGTCGATCTTAGAAAATACTTTCGCTCCTTGCAACTGATCGAACAAATCATCGATCCGAGGTAGTGGATATCGATTCTTGATTGTTAGTTTGTTCAGCTCTTGATAGTCGATACATAATCGAACGCTATCGTCCTTCTTCTTTACAAATAATACTGGTGCTCCCCATGGTGATATACTGGGTCGAATATAACCCTTGTCCAGCAGTTCTTGTAGTTGCACTTTCAATTCCTTCAGTTCAGTAGGAGCCATTCTATAAGGTGCTTTTGATACTGGTGCGGCTCCAAGTATAAGGTCTATCACAAACTTAGTGGCTCTGTCGTGTGGTAATCCTGGTAGTTCTTCTAAAAATACGTCGGGATAGTCCCACACGACATCAATATCTTCCATTCGTGGTGCTTCCTTGGTTAGGTCGACCACTGATACTCGATACCCGACTGGCCCCTTCTCAAGGCACTTCTTTGCCTTTAGTGCTGAGAGTATGAGCTTGCGTTTACGGGGTAGTTTGGTTCCCGCAAAACTGAATTCTGCTCCTTCTTTGTCTTTAAATGTTAGTTTCTTTTCGGCACATAATAGGTTTGCAGAATGCCGAGCTAACCAGTCCATTCCCAAGACGACATCAAAGTCTGCCATCCCCAATTGGATCAAGGTTGCATCTAAGGTTTTCTCGCTAATGAGAACTGGACATGGCCCATAACCTTTCTCTAATTCCACTTCTGACCCCATCGGTGACCGTATAAGTAGTTTGTAGTCCAATGTTTTGATGGGTAAGTTCAGCTTCTTTCCAAACAACACAGATATAAAGGAATGAGTAGCTCCTGAATCGAAGAGTACTCTGGCGGGTATGCCATTTATATGTACGATACCTGTGATTTGTTTAAACTTAGTCTACATGATTACACATTGTAATACAACTTAAAGGTTTAGGTCATACCTGTGACCACATCGGGTGATGCGGCAGCTTCCTCAGACGTAACAGCATAAACTCGTCCTTGATGTTGTGGCTTCCGGGGTTTAGGACACTCTCTCATAATATGTCCCACTTGATTGCAGTTATAACATCTTGGACTCTCAGTATTTGGCTTTGGTTGCTGCTGAGCTGCTTGAGTGGTCTTGGGTGCAGTAGTGAAATTCTAAGTATGGAAAGGCTTGTATGTCTTGTTATTACCTCCATTGTAAGAATTACCAGCTAGCCTTTTCACACCTTTGTTTTGCATAAAATAGCTTTCCTTCAGGCTCGATTCGATAAATCGAGCGATTTGGACAGCTTCATTATATATCATCTTCTCTAAACCTAGGATGTGCTCTCTGATGCTCCCTCTAAGTCCCGTGACAAACCTACGGGTCTTAGTGTCTTCTTCTTGCATACTAAGTGGTGCAAAGAAAAATATCTCCTCATAACGCTGTTGATATGCATCCACAGACATCTGGCCCTGATATAAACTCAGGAACTCCTTCTCCATAGAATCCTTGAAGCTTCGGCGAAAATACTTCTCAAAGAATGCTTCTTTATAAATAGCCCAAGTCAATAGGGCGTGCTTGGTCAGTAGATATGCCCTGGTAGATTTCCACCAATGGTGTGCATCACCTTTCAGCATGAAGGTGGCACATAACACCTTTTCTTCTTTAGTAATAGTCATCATTAGAAATTTTCTCTCCATCTCGTTGATCCAATGTGCTGGCCATAACGGATCCGACGGTTTATCATTAAATTCCTTGGGCTTCATCTTCAGAAATCTCTCAACCAGTAGAGAGTGATCCATCTTATTTTGGGGGTATGCCCCAAACATAGGTTGTGGATACTGATACTGAACCTGAGCTGCTTCTGGACCAGGTACTGGATCTGTGCTGCTGGTGGTTGAGGTGTTTGTGGTGCTGGGTGGTTACCCACCGGTGCTGCACTTGCTTGTCCAGTCTGCATGGGTGTAGCATGTGCGGCCTGGAACATAATTCCCATTGCAACTTGCATTTCAGCCTGTGCATGTTGCATCTGTTGTAGCTGCTGTGCTAGATTCATTACCACGATTGCTAACTCCGGTGGTGGAGGTGGCAAGTTGGTAGGATTTGCCTGGTCTGGATTTTCTCGGGGTACAACCTGCGGATTTCTTTGTGTATATATATTCTCCTGGCTAGTTTCCTCCATAGGTGGTGGTGGAACTGCATTTCGACTCTGCCTGGTTACTCTACGTCCAGACATGTTTTCTTCTGAGATTGGTAGTGCCTGAAAATCACCAAAATAGGTGAGTCAATCATTTATACTGCATGTAGGCACGCTGACCGATGTAAAATTCCAAATTTTCAGCTCCTTTTATGAAAAATATTGTCTTTTTGATGCAGGGTCGATGGTGGGGGTCGATTGTATGTCTGACCCTCAGTATCCGACCCTGGGAATGACCTGTTATTCCCGAGAGCTGGTGGTCGATATGGGGGTCGATGGGTATCCGACCCTCAGTATCTGACCCTGGTTCTCTGTCAGATTCCCGAGAACTGAGGGTCGATCTGGGGTCGATCCGAGGGTCGATGATCCTGGTCGAATTGTCCGACCCTCAGACCAAAAATCAAACCTTTAAGATCCGATTCTGGGTTCATTCCCCATCATTTCTCTCCCGTTTCGACTCGTCTCCCACCTCTGAGTTGCTACAGTGCCACTCCGCTATTTTGGTCAGTTTGGATCCGTGTTTCGGCGTCCACATCATCCCTACAGGTATGCCTTCACATCTTTACCTGTTTTTAGGTTTCCATTTCTAGGTTTTTTTCCATTTAACTTGTATTTTTCAATTTAAACTTTCTCCAACCGTAAAAATTTCAAATTTTATTGGGGCTTTTGTTATTGGGGTCTCGAAGAACAAAAGCACTCAAGAATTTTTGAGTTTCATCGGTTGGTTATCGAGAACTTGGATTTTTTCTCTTTTTCCCCTAATTTGTCAAAATTTTTGATTTCTCACAATTTCTTCAAATTGGACTTCATTAGCTAGAATTTCCTACTGTCTGAGTGTTGTAGGACATGTTGGGACCTACGTAAGTCCTCCTGCCCACGTGTCTGGGTGTCAAGTGAGGCTTTTGGCCAACTTACGTCGTTATAATGTCAAAATTTTGGATTTTCTATCTTATTAACATATTATTTGTTTTCTTTTCTTTCTTATTGGCAGATACCATGGCTCGTACAAAGGTACCCAGAGATCATGATCCTCTTCGCTTTCGTTCCAACGAAGCTGAGGCACAATATGCCCACTTTGTTCGTAAGAAAGTAGAGGGAGGTCGTATGGTGAACTTGGCTGAGTTAGCCTTGTTCAACGTGGAGAGAGCCTTTGGTGATATGTGGTGGCTCCCTGTCATTACCTACGATTCTTGCACATGCCCGGATTTAGTGCGACAGTTTTATTGTAATCTCCAAGTGGTGGGGATTACAATGATGTGGATAGGGGTCACGAGCTTAGGATTACTAGCTATGTCAAGGGAGTTGAGGTCTCCTTTCACTACCGGCAGCTAGCGGATTTGTTGGGCATTCCCTATGATGGCCCTATGGTTTACTGTGCTCCTGGAGAGCCCCAGTTCGTCTCCATAGAGATGAGGGCTGAGATTGATAGTCAGTTGCTACGACCTGATCGCTGGCAGATGAGGGCTTGCGATATGCGTCTGGCTCCACGGGTCTTTTGCAAGATTATCCAGCATAATCTGATTCCGCAGAGTGGCCATTACGAGAGGGTTTCTCAGCTGACCCAGTATCTTCTGTACAGCATTTGCACTGGACAGCCCGTCTGCCTTCCTTTCATCATCATGCGGACTATGATCAGTGCCACATTGCCCAGTCATAGGGGTAATCTACCCTATGGACGTATGATCACTATATTGCTGACCCGCTTGGGGATTGATTTATTGGATGAGACGATTCAGGAGAAAACCTTCTCGTCGCCTCTAGATTGGGAGGCTATTTGCAAAATGGGCTTGCAGGATGCCCAAGTTAGTGGCAAGGAGAGGAACGAGATGGTACGCCCTCATACTCGCATCGAGATCGCTGACGCTGAGGCAGCAGCAGCTGCAGCTGGGGTCCCTGGTGGTGCTGTCGGGGATGATGATCGTCTTTACATGGATGTGGATTCCATACCACCTCCTTCTTCTACACCTGCTGCTGGAGCGAGTACATCTTTTGCGGCTGGTCCTTCACATGCAGCTGGTCCTTCGCGTCCACCTTCTGATGTCGTGCTGAGTATGTTTCACGAGATTACAGAGGCTCAGCACGCATCGGATCTGAGGATAGTGGAGCTTCTAGATGCTCGACGTCGGACTGATCAGCGGGTGGTTGATCTCACAGCTAGTCTTCAGGCGACTCAGACTCAGGTAGCCTGGTTGACTAGAGTCTACACTGAGGATTATGACAGAGATCGTGAGGCACCGCCTACTCCTTTACCTCCGGCTTCATGAGTGTATCTTTTCCTTCTTCTTGTACTACAGAGTAACTATCCGGGTTGTGGACTGTACCCTGTTTTAGTTATGTATATACATTTGTTTCTTTCACATTGTATTAAAATTGTTCCCCCTTTAATAGATGCATTATTTTCTTTTTTTAAATTGGTCTCAAACATCACTTGTGTTTATAGTGTGTTACCATTACAGTTTTTACTTTTTATCCTATCTCAGTTCATAATTGGTCGTGAAAGTATGCTGGTCTAGCGGACAAGGCCTGAAAGCTCTGATACCAAGTTGTCACACCCAAATTCCACACTATTCAGAATGGTGTGATGAACCGCTAACAAACCAATGGTTTAACCAGGATCTCGAGTAGGCTATATCCGTGTTATCTAAACCCCATACATCCATAATCATAATCAGAGTAAATACACAATAGCGGAAGTCTTATAATAAAATGAACTGAGAACCTATTGTGATATCAATATTTAAATAACAAATTATTCAGTATCAACTAAGACATAACTAAATAAATATCAAATACATGTCTTTAACAAATCCAAATAGATAAAACTAAAAATCTAATCGAATACACATGAGTTGTACTCGCAAGAGATGTCATTTGTATCCACTTCATCTTCAGCTACCATCGCTGCAGTACTCTGGAGCATTTATATAATCTTCAACGGTTGTACTTGCATCATCAACTAAAAATATTTGACGTCGAAGGGGGAGCACACATCACGGCTCAGTGAGCAAACAAAACAATGCAACAGTAAATATGCATGCAATCAATTCATATATTTGGTCTGATTTTACGTTTGCATTGTGCTATAGAAAGGATAGGTGGCCACCACACCTCTATGCACGAGAGTGTGGATACGCCCGATGACTCTCACCGCCGCCCACATCACCCATAATGAACATTGTACAACGAAGGTCACATTTATCGATGCACAACTCCATACCAACAAATTAACCCCTGATGGCTAGGGCTGCAAACGGGGCTCGCTACTAACCAATCCTAATGTCAACCAATGTATCCAAGGCCTCACCCCAGAGCATCCCCAGAGCACCCGTAGAGATAGAGCTAAGGCCCCTCGGTAGAGTATAGGACTCAAGGACCGAGACCCTCCTTGATGCCCTATGTCGCAATAGTTCTGCTAAGGTACTGGCGATACGACGATGCTAATGCACAAAACTTGAGTTAGAGATACAGCTAAAGTGCCCGGATCGAACACTGCATAACACCTCCCCTGATGCCCTACTCGCATCAAGCACACCAACCACACACAAACATTCACATGCATATTCCTAGCATCAATCATCATCATCATGTTATAAGTAAACAAAATTAAATATGCATGAACAATAATAGCAGGAATATTGGATGACATGTTGAATGCACATTACAAGCATATTCGCATAGAATCAAGCATGGCATTGGACTCAAGAAAATAAAAGTAGTTTATTATTAACCAATTAGTTTAGGTCTTGTTCCCTCACCTTATCTTGCTAACAGATACTCTTTCAAGCTTTAGAATCACATTTATATTGCTATAATATTGCTAGAAGACCTAACAAAGTCGATAAAATTTAATTAGAATTTATTCTAATTTTTAAAACCATTCTATTAACTGAGGGTCGGAGGTAGGGCCTGAGTTATGACCGACCCCTGGTGCGACCCTCCCCTAATCTGGACTTCTAGAACCCTGGGGGTCGATACTCAGGGTCACATAGGGTCGGATGGTCATCGACCCTCTGTGCGACCCTCTGTGGGTTTTGGTCAATTTTCCTCCTTTTAGTCCATTCTTCGTGTTTGGGGTCCTATGGCTTGCTCCTACAGTCCATTCAACATACATTCCATGGTCTAGAAGCATGAATCATCCGCCTATATAGTTTTTATGTATTCTCTCATGGTTTTCCATGGAAACCTAACCATGTGTTGAAGGTTTGGGTTTCTCCGAGATCACACTCTCATCCTTATCTAAACTAAGGTCTGTAGAAATTCATGGAATTAGTATCCATACCTGAGAAGAATACTCCTTCTCTGCAACTCTTCTCTTTTTTACTTTTTCTTCTCTCCCTTGCTTCTCTTCTTCTTCTCTTCCTTCTCTTCTCTTTCTCTTAATTCAATTAGGGTTGTAAAAGGAGTGAAAGAGGCTTAGGGATGTCCTATTTATAGGGTGGAAACTCCTAAACTAAGACCCATTGAGATTTGGAAGGAATCCAATCAAAATTTGGAAACTTTCCTAATTTTAGTTTCTGGCGGCAACTGAGGGTCGATGAGAGGGTCGATGATCCCGTCGACCCTTGGTTTCCTTAAGTGTCTGACCCCCTCTGTAAAACAGGGGCCTGACTTTCTGTCTTGGGGGGTCCGACCCTCCCTTGCTGGGTATGCGACCCTCCCTTTAAATTAAGTGTTTTTGGATCGATTTGATAAATGGGATCACGATCTCATTCACGCCCTTGGTCCGTTCATCTCATCCATGATGGGTAAACCTGGTTTAAGGTGGTAAGACCGGTTTAGTTTGATACGGGTCTTACACCCCATATAAAACTGGGGGTCTGACCCTCCCTTGCTGGGTATGCGGCCTTCCCCTTATTTAAGTGTTTTTGGGTCAGTTTAATACCTGGGATCGTGATCTCCTTCACGTACTTGGTCCATTTGGTTCAACCATGATGGGTTGACCTGGTTCAAGGTGGTAAGACCGGGTTAGTTTGATACGGGTCTTACACCACAAGACACACATGTCCGACCACATGCCATCAGGAAGTTTCCTGGGAGGGTGTGGTCGCACGTGGGGTCCGAGTATGTCCGACCCTACCCTACGACCCCACACCTGTGGTCGCAAAACTGAGACCTCAGGTGCTGCCCCACCTGCGACCCCTCAGTTTCTGTTTGTCTAAACATATGGGAATTAATTCTAATTAAAATCTATCAACTTGTTAGGTTTTCAAGTGATTTAAAAGTGATTCATAAAGCTTGAACGAGGATCTACTATCAATTAAAGGTGAGGGAAGAAGACCTAAACTAATTGGCTACTAATAAACTATTTTTGTTTATTGAGTCCAATGCCATGAATGATTCTATGCTTGTATGCATGTAATGTGTATTTAACATGTCATCCAATATTCCTACTATTAAATTTCATGAATATTTAATTTCATTTATTTATAACATGATGATGATGACGATGCTAGGAATAGGCATGTGATGTATGTATGTGGTTAGTGTGCTTAATGCGAGTGGTGTATCAGGGGGAGGACGTGACACTGTGGTTCACCCTGGTCACCAGACTCTACCTCTATCTCTACTCATGTCTTGTCCACTGACATCATTGTATCGCCATTAGCTTGGCAGAACAATTACGTCGTAGGGCATCAGGGGAGGTGGTCTCGGACCGTGTAGTCTATGACTCTGTCGAGGGGCCTTAGCTCTATCTCTATGGATGTATTGAGGGATGCTGGGGTGAGGCCTTGGATACACTGTTTGACATTAGGATTGGTTAGTTGCGAGCCCAGTTTGCAAGCCCTCGCCAATAGGGGCTTACGTGTTGGTATGGGTAGGGCATCAGGGGAAGTGTCATGTGGTGTTTGATCTGGGCACTTTAGCTCTATCTCTATTCCATGATGGGTTCATGTGGGATGGCAATGGTGTTTGATCCATTGGGTGGCTTCACATACTCGTGTATAGAGGTGCGGCGGCCACCTGTCCTTTCTATTGCACATTACAAACTTATGAACCAGACCAAAGATTTGAATTAAATGCATGCATGTGTTTATTGCATTGCTTTGTTTGCTCACTGAGCCATGATGTGTGCTCACCCTTTTGACTCGAATATTTTTAGTTGATGATGGAGGTACTACTGTAGAAGACTATAGGAATGCTACGATGTATGGAAATGTTGCAGTGATGGATGAAGAGGCTATGATTGAGTCGCATGATTCGTCGTGCGAGTGCAACTCATGCGTCTTCGATTAGTTTTATTAGTTAGATTATTCAGAAGATGTAATTGATTAATTTATTTTGTTTTATGTATTAGTCATTTGAAGATAATTAAATAATTTATTTATGTTATCACTATTAGATTCTCAGTTTATTAAATATTAAAGACATCCGCTATTGTGTATTTATTCTGATTATGGTTGTGGATGTGTATGGTTTAAGAAAAAGGACACAGCCTATTCGAGATCCTAGTTGAACCGTTGGATCATAGACGGTTCATCACACCGTTCTGTTTGGTTTAAAATTGGGGTGTGACATGGATAACCCTATTTGGGTCAAAATATGGATAATCCTTTCTGGGTTTGAATGTGGATAACCCTATTTGGGTCAAAATGTGGATGGATATCTTAGTGGATCTATGGATAGTCTGAGTGGACTATGGTGTGGATCCAAATTTGATATTCTTTCAAATGGCCTACGTATCCTAGGGTTTGCCCTAGGAATCAGAATCCGCGTAGTTCAGGATCAGGTCAAAATGTGGATAAATATCTTAGTGGATCTATGGATAATCTGAGTGGACTAAGGTGTGGATCTAAATTTGGGATTCTCCCCAAATGACCTACGTATCCAAGGGTTTGCCCTAGGAATCAGAATCCACGTAGTTCGGGCATGGATAACCCTATTTGGGTCAATATGTGGATAAATATCCTAGTGGATCTATGGATAGTCCGAGTGGACTAAGGTTTGGATCTAAATTTGAGATTCTCCCAAATAGCCTACGTATCCTAGGGTTTGACCTAGGAATCAGAATCAGCGTAGTTCGGGCTAATGGGTGGATATCCAAGTGGATCTATGGATAGTCCGAGTGGACTAAGGTGTGGATCCAAATTTGGGATTCTCCCAAATAGCCTACGTATCCTAGAGTTTGACCTAGGAATCAGAATTCGCGTAGTTTGGGACTGGGTTGAAATAACCTGTTCTAGGTTAGAATGTGAGAACCTGTTCTAGGTTTAGGGTTTAGAACCTATTTTAGGTTTAGGATTGAGAACCTATTCTAGGTTTAGGGTTTATTAAGAGGTGGAAATCATCCTGAGTTACCCTATTCATCTTAAATTCTGATTTTAGAAGGCTTGGCAAAACATTCTCTTTCTTTATTAAGGTTTTTATTATTCCCATTATGCCCTTCCCAAGAATGTGGGTGCCTAAATACACGTCCCCACGCCTAATATGTTTGCTAGGTTTACAGATATGGCAGTTCGACTAGGGTGTTGCATAAATTAAATTATTACTAAAAATAAATTATTCATCTAAATATGGTATATAACATATTTATGGCAAGAAATACACATATAATAAGATTGTTAAAAATATCTCAAATATGGCATGTATTGTTAATAAGGCAAGAACCTATATGGCAAGATCTAATATGCTATTCTAAGCATGGCAAGACCTAATATGGCAAGAAATCAATATATGCGTATATATATCAATATGGCAAGTACCAAACATAGAATGCAAAATATGGTATGAATTATCCAAAAAGGTAAGATCTTATATGCTATTTTCTAAGTATAGTAAGACCTAACATGGTAAGAAATTGATGTATGCATCTATATATCCATATGGTAAGTACCAAACATAGAATGCAAAATATGGCATGAATTATCCAAAAAGATAAGAACATATATGTTATTTTCTAAGCATAATAAGACTTAAAAATGGTAATTATTAAGATTTTGCTAAATATGATAAAAATCTATATATTCTACCAAATATAGTAACTCATGGAAAATGGTAAACATAGTTGTGCACAATCCAAACAAAGCATATGAATGCTCTAAATATAGCCATTTATCCAAATATGACGTAATTTACTCAAACAATCAATTGCATGTTACAATGAATGAGACATCAAAGAAACATTTTTTGAAAAATAAAAAATTATCAAAAACATATGTTCTATGTTCTTTGAAAATATTTTAATTTTCATAAAGACATTTGGAAAGATTAATGACTCAAAAATTTCAAAATTGTGACACAAAATTTCAGATATTGGATAAACTATGAACTGCATTCAAATTTTGTCACATTACACAAGAATGAACATAAGTAGGTCTTCCGTAACTCAAATAAAGCTCTATTTTTTTCCACAAAAAGATGACCCGAGATTCTATATTTCATCTGAAGGAGTTGAATCCCAACAAAGAGTAAAAAATAGGTCAAAGATATGCCCCAGGACCGGATATGTGCACTGGTCAAGTCTGTTCCAGATTTTTGACCAGTTGCACCACAAATTCTATATAAAATTCCATACTTAATGAAAATTAACCAGACATATGTCCATGTAGAAAACTGTCTGATCTAAAATTTTATCAAGAAAAACAAGTGAAAACAGCATATTTTCTTTGTATAAAATGATCCTTTTCAATCATGCTAATCAGTATATCCTAACAGATTCAAAATCAGAGCACTAAGTACTAAAAAATCGATATCAATTCAATAAAAAATCAAAAAAAATATGAAACCAGTTCCATTTTTGAGAATATTTTCATAACTAAAAATTTCATATGATATTGATTTTCTTATTATGGCCATAAGACCCTTGTCTAGAGACATTCTGATAGAGGATTTGCATTATATTCGAGTAAAACAGCAATGTCAAAGATGAATATTTTGATATACTTTCCAATTCCAAATGAAATGAAATTTCTAGGATAGTCTTCTAACATACCAGAGAGACTCCCATAAAAGTTTGGGCTCCAAAATCTAAGAAAAACTACAAGTGATGCACGTCCTAATTTTGAATCCTAAATCTGAAAATTTCAGATTAGAAAATCACTTTATGAAACTTGTCAAAAACATCAAACATCATCATATAGCATTCAAAACTTCATCATTGAGTAGTTTAGATAAATCAACATTCATAAAAAAAGCTAGACATAGGCATCCTAATATTAATATGCATGCAATAGAGAATTCTTGATCGAGATTTAATGGAAATAAGTTTTTTTTCAAGCAAAAACAATATTCAAGCATTCTAAAGACCTCTAAATTTGTTTAGGGTACTAACCTTGAAAGACCCGCACGCCACGAACCTGGCCTAACCTTACATTTCGTGTCGGGACCCATTTACATATCATGGTCGAGCCAAGTGGACCAAGTGTGTGAAGAAACCCAAGACCCAATATGAAAATTTACCCAAAAACAGTCAAAATGAGGGTAGGGTCGCATGTTTTAACAGGCAGGTCCGACCCTCCCATCGACCCTCACCATCGACCCTCGGCATTCGGGAAAAACAGCACGAACCGAAAATTGAGAAACCTTCCTAATTTCAATTGGAACCTTTCCTAAACTCAATGAGACTTATTTTGGGAGGTTTTGCGCAATAAATTGGATGTCCCTAAGCCTCTTTCAGTCCTTTTACAACCCTAATTGGATTGAGAGAAAGAGAAGAGAAGGAAGAGAAGAAGAGAAGGAAATCTTGAAGAAAAGGCTAAGGAAGAAGAGGAAATTCAGAGGAACTCTGAATCTTAGCAAACCTAAGGTATGAATACGTTTCCCATGATTTATTTAAGACTTTAGAATGGTTTATGAAGAGGGTATGACTTAGAAGAAACCAAAATCATCCATCCATGGTTTCGTTTCAATGGAAACCATGGAGGAGATCATTAAAACCATGTAGGTGAATAAAGTATAGTTCTAAACCATAGAACATGTATAGAATGAATTGTGGAAGTAAGCCATAGGACCTAACCATAAAAGAGAGAATGAAATCTGATATTTTCAACTCAAACCATGGAGGGTCGCACCTAGGGTCGATGGCAGATCTGACCCTAGCATCGACCCTCATTGTTCGGGAAGTTCAGATTAGGGGGAGGGTCGCACCCAGGGTCGATCATGACTCCGACCCTACCTCCGACCCTCAGTTGACAGGATGGTTTTTAAAATCAGAATTAATTCTAATTAAATTCTATCAACTTTGTTAGGTCTTCTAGCAATATAATAACATTATAAGAAAGATTCTAAAACTTGGATGAGGATCTATTAACAAGCTAAGGTGAGGGAACAAGACCTAAACTAACTTGTTAAGAATAAACTGTTTTATTTCTTGAGTCCAATGCCATATTGATTCTATGCATGTATGCTTGTATGTGCATTTAACATGTCATCGAATATTTATATTATTTGTTCATGCATATTTATTTTATTGTTTATAACATGATGATGATGATGATGATAGGAATAGGCATGTGAATGTTTGTGTTTGGCTAGTGTATATGGTGCGGGTAGGGATGGTATCAACCGGTACAGCCATGACCGTTCTTCATGGGGTGTATATTGTGCCATGGTCTATTCAAGTCATGTCCACTAAGCAAGTGTTAGCGTGCTTGATGCGAGGGGAGCATCAGGGGGAGGACGTGGCATTGTGGTTCAGCCTGGTCACCAGACTCTAGCTCTATCTCTACTCAAGTCTTGTCCACTAACATCGTCGTATCGCCATTACCTTAGCGGAACTAATATGTCGTAGGGTATCAGGGGGGGACGTGGCATTGTGGTTCAGCCTGGTCACCAGACCCTAGCTCTATCTCTATGGATGTATTGAGGGATGCTGGGGTGAGGCCTTGGATACATTGTTTGACATTAGGGTTGGTTAGTTGCGAGCCCAGTTTGCAAGCCCTCGCCAATAGGGGCTTACGTGTTGGTATGGGCAACCGGTACATCAATGCTGTTTTCATGGGGTGTATATTGTCCATGGTGGGTGCATGTGGGGCGACAGCGCCGTTTTCATTGGGCATTTCCACACACTCGTGTATAGAGGTTCGGCGGCCACCTATCCTTTCTATAGCACATTGCAAACTTTAAACCATACCAAAGATATGAATTGATTGCATGCATATGTATTGTTGCATTGTTTTGTTTGCTCACTGAGCCGTGATGTGTGCTCCACCTTTCGAATTCGAATACTTTTAATTGATGATGCAGGTACCACCGTTGAAGATTACATGAACACTCCTGTGTACGGGCATGTGGCGACAATGGAAGCTGAAGACATAGTGGATACGCATGACTCCTCTTGCGAGTGCAACTCATGCGTATTCGATTAGATTTTGTTTTATTTATTTTGATTTAGTAAAGACATGTATTCGATATTTTATTTATGTCTCGGTTGAAACAACATAATTAGATATTTTATTTATGAGTATCACAGTTAGAATTTCTCAGTTCATTATCTGTAAGACTTCCGCTATTTATTTTATTACCTCTGAATAATGTGGAATTTGTTTTGGTTTATCATATGTGGGTTAGTCTATTTTGAGATCCTGGTTGAACCGTTGGTTTATTGACGGTTCATCACACCATTCTGGTTAGACCAAAATTGGGGTATGACAAGTTGGTATCAGAGGATCTCGTAGGCCTTACCCATTAAACCTGAATACTTCCACTGGAGTCCATGAACTGAGTTAGGAAAAATTGAAAGCTTTAATACAAACAAAGCATAAGCACCTGTGTTGGTTGAGACAGAAATTAAACAAGACGATAATGTACATATAAAAGGTGGAACCATATATATATACACTCACACAGAAAGAGAAGACCAAAAATTATCCTAATAAACAAACAATTTAGGGTATTATCGATAAGTTGGGTAGTTATCTAAGTATACAAGGATATAGTACCGTAGCAAGAAGGAAGCTTCTGTAAAGTAGAAAATTTAATACCGAGTTGATACTCACAGGATGTGAAACTCGATGTATATGGGAAAGAAGGAAAATGACTAGTAATGCCAAAACCCTTGTAGAGATAAAGGAAAAGATCTCGGGCTAAATCCATCAGAGATAAGAAAATAATGGCCAAACATTAAGAATAAGAGCAACTATAAAGAAGCTTAAGCTATACACTGGGTGACATGGAAACTCTGAGTGAGATCCACCACAAGCTGATCCATTACCCGCTGAGCATTAAGAAGAGGTTGCAACTTGACCCCACCAATATCAGGGTCGATAATGGGTAATAAAAAACTCATCTGAGTAGTTGCTAAATAATGATAATCAGATTGGAGCAAATAAAAGGAGGTGAACAACCAGGCCACTCCAGCCAACCACTTGGACTACCAAGTACCTTGGCTATGGTTGTAATAAACTTGGCCCAATAAAATACAAAAGCAACAACAGATGAGACCGACTATGCAAGTTGCTATGTAAATCACTACCCAAGTTACCGATGCTACATCAACACCTTCGGGTCAAACCAAGTACGGTACCAACTAGTAGCAACACTGTACCCCAGTACATGTTAGCACACAGTACCTATCATACAGCAAGTCCCAGTAATGCATACCCCAGTGAAGAAGTTTGACGCACAACAAGCAGTGTATCAAGGTGGTTACCCTTATCAGCCACCGAAGTATGGGATAGCTGCATTATGACAGAATGATCCAATGGGGATTGAAGAATATTTTCTGAAGACGAAGCCTTAAATGTTTTCAGTAGAGGATCAAATCTAATTATGGTCATATAACTGGATATGATTATACAGGATGCGGTGCATATTTGATTTACTCTTATGATTATAGAGGATGCACATACCAGATTTTAAATTCGCGTGTGTGGACAGGATACCTTCTTGATTTAACCTGTCAATTGGAGTTACAAATATTGTTTCTTTAGTATTAGTCCTGATTATACCAATCTGCATCATTCTCATGATCGACAACATGAATAGAGATACGAACTGAATAAACAGTTAAATGCTTAATCATGTTGAGCGTACATCTACTGATTTATACCTGATTTATTGATGTACACAAATTTTCTCCAGATTTATACCTGATATACTGATGTATGAAATCTTCTCCAGATTTATTCCTATAGTGCCTTGACCAATGGCATTCTATATACTCAATAGAACCTATAACCATGAGGTCAAGAACTGTAGAACCTCTATTTTCATATATTTGGACCACCGTGCAAGTTAATGATCTTTTGATGTCGGTTGGATTACCACAGATTTACTCCTGATCCTTGAAACCTAGATTCGCTAGATAAAGCAAGTGGTTGTCATTATGATAATTGAAAGAAGGAAAAGAATTATTTTGGATGCACATTCTGATTCATAAACTCCCTGATCATTGTTGATAAAGATGTGTAGTGATAATGGAATTATTAGAAGAAAGATGATGAGATTCAGAATAAATGCTATAGCCAATGAAACTCAGATGAAGTGATAGAGGATTTGTTTTGAGATTGCTAAATGGATGGATATGAATCATGTCTATAAAAGAGTGCATGAGAAAATGTGGGAACTATTAAGAGTAGCCAGTAAAGAAATAGATAGCACTCAAGTAGAGTTAAGGATGGCTATATCGGTACGAATTTTGACAAAGCAGAAGATTCCTAAAGGTAAATTTAAGAGTGGATACAAGGATAAAGTCATGGCATAAGTAGTACTCGATTTAATACAATGATAATTGAGTTATGCCCAATGTTGAGTGATCGATTAAGAAAAGACCAAAAGTGTTTAGATGAATTAATGAATTTATAAGCATATACCCTAATGCTTATAGATAGACTTAGGATATGAGGTAACAATCATAGGATATTTTTAGAGGTATATGAAAGAGAGATCAGGATAGAACAGAAGTGATAAAGGTAATATAAGCTAATGAACTTTTCAAGATATGAGATTGTTAGCAATAGTCTTTGAAAATCATAAGAGATGAAGGAACTAGACAAGCTCTTAAGACCTTATACCAGATTTTGCTAGTTCAAGCCCTTTGGACTAGATGTTGTATCGGATGAGTGTTACGAACAATGTCCAAATCTTATGGATGAACATAATTTGGATGCAACCTGAGTCGACTTAAGATGGTAGACTTTGACATCATCTCGGGGATAGACTGGTTGTCTCAACACTCTACAAAGTTGTTATGTGCATAGAAGAGGTTATCATTCAAGAATAAAGATGGCATACAATTTGGTTTTATTGGAAGCCTATTGCCTAGGAAGCGGAAGCTGATCCTCTCTATGCTAAAGGCGAAGAGATGCTTTGAAGAGAAAGAAGTTGGATATATGGTATCTTGTGGTATACGTTACCAATGAAGCACCACAGATGGAAGATATTGAGGTGATGCGTGAATTTCCTGATGAATTTTCTGGAAACTTATCGGCTTACCATCAGATTAAGTGACCGAGTTCGTCATCGACTTGTTACCAAGGACGATACTTGAGTTAAAGGCACCTGTAGAGTAGCCCCTATGGAGTTGAAGGAACTGAGACTCAACTACAAAAGTTATTAGACCAAGGTCCTAATCGGCAAAGTATTACGTCACGGGGAACGCTAATGCAATTCGTGAAGAAGAAGGACGGTAGTGTCAGATTATGCATAGACTACCGGGAACTAAACAAGTTCAAGATCAAGAATCGATATTTACTACCTCAGATCGATGACTTGTTTAAATAGTTGCAAGGAACAAAGGTATTTTCTAAGATTGATCTTCGATCAAGATAGCATCAGCTGAAGAATTTGGACAAAAATATCTCAAAGATAGCTGTTAGAATCGGGATTGGACATTATGAGTTATCGATTTTGACGTTTGGATTAACCAATGCCCTTACATCTTTTATGGAACTAATGAACTGGGTGTTTCATGACATGTTGGACACGTCGGTCATAGTTTTCATAGATGATATTTGGTTTATTCCAAGAATGAAGCAACTCATACAACGGATCTTAGAATAGATTCACAACAGCTAAGAAGTAAAAAGCTTCATGTCAAGTCCAAGAAACATGAGACATGATAAAACAAAATGATCTTCTTAGATCACGTAGCATCATGTAAAGGGATTAAAGTAGACCCTATTCAGATAGAAGCAATTGTATGGAATATTGCGAAGATAAGAAGTTTCTTGGTTAGCTGGTTATTACAAACGATTTTTGGAGGACCACTCTAAGATCGCAATACCTCTTACCAAGCTAACCAGGAAAGGAGAGGAGTTTAATTTGACTAACTAGGGTGAAGAATATTTCTAGATTCTAAAGTAAGATTGATATCAGCTTCCATCTTGATCGTTTCGGCACCAAGGAAACCTTTTACCCAATCCATTGGAGCTTTTGGAATGGATCTAGGATGCAGGTTGATGTAAGGTAAATAAGCGATTTCATATGCTTTAAGAAAACTGAAAGAGCATGAGAAGAGTTACCCAACTCATGACTTGGAGTTACCGGTGAGGAATTATGCAATCAAGACTTGGAGACATTATCTAAATGGAGAATAATTTTAGGTTAAGAGTCCTATTTATCTCTTCATCAAAAAGAGTTGAACATGAGGATAGGAAAATGGTTTGAACATTGAAGGATTAAGACCGTGATATTCAAGGTCACTGAGCAAGGCTAATGTAGTAGCTAAGCCTTAAGAAAAAAGGGATTATGAGGTCCAAGGAAGGACCCAGTATAAATGCTGGCTTATGTTCCGCAGCAACAGATTCAGATTTGGAAAAAGAGTAACTTATAATTGAAGCAAGTGATGATCCAATCGAGCGAGAACTTATGGATGAATTATGAAACAACAGTTCGGTTGCCTTTTTGGCATTAAAAATCATCTCTGAAGTGGTGGCTGAATTAAAAGTAGCAATTTTGTTAGATCTGTATATAAGAACAATGCAAAGAGATTTGGAAAAAGGAAAACCAAACCTGACTTATTTTGGATGCGGAGACGGTACTCAGATACAGTGATAGATTCTGAATACCCGAAGATAAATATTCGGATGTCAAGAAGAGGATAATGATAAGAGCCCATTGTACTCAATATACAGGACATCCTGGAGTAGCAATATGCATCATGAGCTGAAGAGATTGTATTGGTAAAGAGGAATGATAACAAAGGTGGTGTAGTGCGTGTTCCAGTGTCTGGATTATCAGCAAGTAAAGGCTGAAAGACAAAGACCAACATGACTTACTATAATAACTATCGGAGCCAGTCTGAAAGTGGAACTGCATTACAATGAACTATGTCACCGGTATGCCACTGATCGGTTGACGCAGTTTGAGTGATTGTTGATCGCATTACGAAGATAGCTTATTCCATTACGATACAACCTCGGTATGCTTTGGAGCGGCTAACTAAGCTATATATGGATAGTATTGTCAGATTGAATGGTATGAATGAGAGTTTAGTGTCGGCCAGAAGCTCATGATTTATCTTGAAGTTTTTGAAGGATATATACGAAACAATGGGAACAAAGTTGAAGTTTAGTACCGCATTTTACCTTAAACCGACGGACAGTCGGGGCGGACTATACAAATCCTAAGAGATATGCTCCGAGTTTATGAAATTGATTTCAAGGAACTTGAGTTGAGAAGTTACCATAAATTGAAGTTGCTACTAAGCTACCATCTAAATGTCACCTATCAAGCATGGTACGGTAGAAATGTCAAATTCCTTTATTTTGAAATAAAGTTGGTGAATGAAGAATTTTGAGACCTAAGTTTAATGAAGAAAACTATCGAGTGACAGACAAGATCAAAGAAAAAGGGGCAGGATAGCTCAAGATGTCAGAATAGACACCAAGACCTTGAGTTCACCATAAGTGACAAAGTGTTTTTGAAGATATCACTTATGCATAGTTGAAATTATTAGACAAGAAGGAAAGTAGTATTCTATATATGCGTCGAATCTTATAAACTCTGGAGAGACGTAGAAAAGTTGCATATCAATTAGCGTTACCACTATCCATGTCTAGTGCGCATGATGTATTTCGTGTGTCTCTATTGAAGAAGTACAGTGGAGAATCATATCAAAAGTATTGACCACGGAATCACTAGATTAAATAGTAGATTTAACTATTGAAGTGGTACCAGCCTAGTTCACTAGTTGAAATGTACAACACCTTAAAAGCTTCGTATCAATTATACGAATATAATCTGACGAAGACAAGACGTGGAGAAGAGTGCATAGGAGGAAGAAGATGCAATGCAAAAATAGAATTCCCACATATTCACTCCGAAGTAAATTCAAAATTTTGAGAACAAAATTTATTTTAAGGATGGGGGAGTTGTAAGATCCGTACTTTCAAATTTCGAGGACGAAATTTCTTTTAAGGGTGGTGGAGTTGTAAGACCCGCATGCCACGAACCCGGCCTAACCTTACATTTCATGTCGGGACCCGTCTACATATCATGGTCGAGCCAAGTGGACCAAGTGTGTGAAGAAACCCAAGACCCAATATGAAAATTTACCCAAAAATAGTCAAAATGAGGGTAGGGTCGCATGTTTTAACAGGCAGGTCCGACCCTCCCATCGACCCTCACCATCGCTCGACCAGGGTCTATGAGTTCTACGACTCCCATCGACCCTCACCATCGACCCTCGGCATTCGGGAAAAACAGCACAAACCAAAAATTGAGAAACCTTCCTAATTTCAATTGGAACCTTTCCTAAACTCAATGAGACTTATTTTGGGAGGTTTTGCCCTATAAATAGGACGTACCTAAGCCTCTTTCACTCCTTTTACAACCCTAATTGGATTGAGGAAGAAGGAAGAGAAGAAGAGAAGGAAAACTTGAAGAAAAGGCTAAGGAAGAAGAGGAAATTCAGAGGAACTCTGAATCTCAGCAAACCTAAGGTATGAATATGTTTCTCATGATTTATTTAAGACTTTAGAATGGTTTATGAAGAGGGTATGACTTAGAAGAAACCAAAATCATCCATCCATGGTTTCGTTTCAATGGAAACCATGGAGGAGATCATTAAAACAATGTAGGTGAATAAAGTATAGTTCTAAACCATAGAACATGTATAGAATGAATTGTGGAAGTAAGCCATAGGACCTAACCATAAAAGAGAGAATGAAATCTGATATTTTTGACTCAAACCATGGAGGGTCGCACCTAGGGTCGATGGCAGATCCGACCCTAGCATCGACCCTCATTGTTCGGGAAGTTCAGATTAGGGGGAGGGTCGCACCCAGGGTCGATCATGACTCCGACCCTACCTCCGACCCTCAGTTGACAGGATGGTTTTTAAATTTGGAATTAATTCTAATTAAATTCTATCGACTTTGTTAGGTCTTCTAACAATATAATAACATTATAAAGAAGATTCTAAAGCTTGGAAGAGGATCTATTAACAAGCTAAGGTGAGGGAACAAGACAAAAAACTAACTGGTTAAGAATAAACTGTTTTATTTCTTGAGTCCAATGCCATATTGATTCTATGCGTGTATGGTTGTATGTGTATTTAACATGTCATCCAATATTTATATTATTTGTTCATGCATATTTATTTTATTGTTTATAACATGATGATGATGATGATGATAGGAATAGGCATGTGAATGTTTGTGTTTGGCTAGTGTATATGGTGCGGGTAGGGATGGTATCAACCGGTACAGCCATGACCGTTCTTCATGGGGTGTATATTATGCCATGGTCTGTTCAAGTCATGTCCACTAAGCAAGTATTAGTGTGTTTGATGCAAGGGAAGCAACAGGGGGAGGACGTGGCATTGTGGTTCAGCCTGGTCACCAGACTCTAGCTCTATCTCTACTCAAGTCTTGTCTACAAACATCGTCGTATCGCCATTACCTTAGCGGAACTAATATGTCGTAGGGTATCAGGGGGGGATGTGGGATTGTGGTTCAGCCTGGTAACCAGACCCTAGCTCTATCTCTATGGATGTATTGAGGGATGCTGGGGTGAGGCCTTGGATACATTGTTTGATATTAGGGTTGGTTAGTTGCAAGCCCAGTTTGCAAGCCCTCGCCAACAGGGGCTTATGTGTTGGTATGGGTAACCGGTACATCCATGCCATTTTCATGGGGTGTATATTGTCCATGGTGGGTGCATGTGGGGCGACAGTGGCGTTTCATTGGGCGTTTCCACACACTCATGTATAGAGGTGCGACGGACACCTATCCTATCCATAGCACATTGCAAACTTTTAATCAGACCAAAGATATGAATTGATTGCATGCATATGTATTGTTGCATTGTTTTGTTTGCTCACTGAGCCGTGATGTGTGCTCACCATTTTGAATTCGAATACTTTTAGTTGATGATGCAGGTACCACCGTTAAAGATTACATGAACGCTCCTGTGTACGGGCATGTGGCGACAATGGAACCTGAAGACATAGTGGATATGCATGACTCCTCTTGCGAGTGCAACTCATGCGTATTCGATTAGATTTTGTTTTATTTATTTGGATTTAGTAAAGACATGTATTCGATATTTTATTTATGTTTCGGTTGAAACAACATAATTAGATATTTTATTTATGAGTATCACAGTTAGAGTTTCTCAGTTCATTATTTGTAAGACTTCCGCTATTTATTTTATTACTTCTGATTAATGTGGAATGTGTTTTGGTTTATCATATGTGGGATAGCCTATTTTGAGATCCTGGTTGAACCGTTGGTTTATTGATGGTTCATCACACCATTCTGTTTAGACCAAAATTGGGGTGTGACAACTTGGTATCAGAGCATCTCGTAGGCCTTACCCATTAAACCTGAATACTTCCACTGGAATCCATGAACTGAGTTAGGATAAATTAAAAGCTTTAATACAAACAAACCATAAGCACCTGTGTTGGTTGAGACAGAAATTAAACAAGACGATAATGTACATATAAAAGGTGGAACCATATATATACACTCACATAGAAAGAGAAGACCAAAAATTATCCTAATAAACAAACAATTCAGAGTATTATCTATAAGTTGGGTAGTTATCCAAGTATACATGGATATAGTACCGTAGCAAGAAGGAAGCTTCTGTAAAGCAGAAAATTTAATATCGAGTTGATACTCACAAGATGTGAAACTCGATGTATTTGGGAAAGAAGGAAAATGACTAGTAATGCCAAAACCCCTGTAGAGATAAAGGAAAAGATCTCGGGCTAAATCCATCAGAGATAAGAGAATAATGGCCAAACATTAAGAATAAGAGCAACTATAAAGAAGCTTAAGCTATACTCTGGGTGACATGGAAACTCAGAGTCAGATCCACCATAAGCTGATCCATTACCCGCTGAGCATTAAGAAGAGGTTGTAACTTGACCCCACCACTATCAGGGTCGAGAATGGGTAGTAAAAAACTCATCTGAGTAGATGCTAAATAATGATAATCAGATTGGAGCAAATAAAAGGAGGTGAACAACCAGGCCACTCCAGCCAACCACTTGGACTACCAAGTACCTTGGCTATGGTTGTAATAAACTTGGCCCAATAAAATACAAGAGCAACAATAGATGAGACCGACTATGCAAGTTGCTATGCAAATCATTACCCAAGTTACCGATGCTACATCAACACCTTCAGGTCAAACCATGTACGGTACCAACTAGTAGCAACACTGTACCTCAGTACATGTTAGCACACAGTACCAATCATACAACAAGTCCCAGTAATGCATACCCCAGTGCAGAAGTTTGACGCACAAGTAGCAGTGTATCAAGGTGGTCACCTTACCCTTATCAGCCACCGAAGTATGGGATAGCTACATTATGACAGAATGATCCAATGGGGATTAAAGAATATTTTCTGAAGACGAAGCCTTAAATGTTTTCAGTAGAGAATCAAATATAATTGTGGACATATAACTGGATATGGTTATATAGGATGCGGTGCATTATTGATTTACTCTTATGATTATAGAGGATGCACAAACCAGATTTTAAATTCGCGTGTCTGGATTGGATACCTTCTTGATTTAACCTGTCAATTGGAGTTACAAATATTGTTTCTTTAGTTTTAGTCCTGATTATACCAATCTGCATCATTCTCATGATCGACAACATGAATAGAGATACGAACTGAATGAACAGTTAAATGCTTAATCATGTTGAGCGTACATCTACTACTTTATACTTGATTTATTGATGTACGAAAATTTTCTCCAGATTTATACCTGATATACTGATGTATGAAATCTTCTCCAGATTTATTCCTATAGTGCCTTGACCAATGGCATTATATATACTCAATAGAACCTGTAACCATGAGGTCAAGAACTGTAGAACCTCTATTTTCATATATTTGGACCACCGTGCAAGTTAATGATCTTTTGATGTCGGTTGGATTACCACAGATTTACTCCTGATCCTTGAAACCTAGATTCGCTAGATAAAGCAAGTGGTTGTCATTATGATAATTGAAAGAAGGAAAAGAATTATTTTGGATGCACATTCTGATTCATAAACTCCCTGATCATTGTTGATAAAGATGTGTAGTGATAATGGAATTATTGGAAGAAAGATGATGAGATTCAGATTAAATGGTATAGCCAATGAAACTCAGATGAAGTGATAGAGGATTTGTTTTGAGATTGCTAAATGGATGGATATGAATCATGTCTATAAAAGAGTGCATGAGAAAATGTGGGAACTATTAAGAGTAGCCAGTAAAGAAATAGATAGCACTCAAGTAGAGTTAAGGATGGCTATATCGGTACGAATTTTGACAAGGCAGAAGATTCCTAAAGGTAAATTTAAGAGTGGATACAAGGATAAAGTCATGGCATAAGTAGTACTCGATTTAATACAATGATAATTGAGTTATGCCCAATGTTGAGTGATTGATTAAGAAAAGACCAAAAGAGTTTAGATGAATTAATGAATTTATAAGCATATACCCTAATGCTTATAGATAGACTTAGGATATGAGGTAACAATCACAGGATATTTTTTGAGGTATATGAAAGAGAGATCAGGATAGAACAGAAGTGATAAAGGTAATATAAGCTAATGAACTTTTCAAGAAATGAGATTGTTAGCAATAGTCTTTGAAAATCATAAGAGATGAAGGAACTAGACAAGCTCTTAAGACCTTATACCAGATTTTGCTAGTTCAAGCCCTTTGGACTAGATGTTGTATGGGATGAGTGTTACGAACAATGTCCAAATCTTATGGATGAACGTAATTTGGATGCAACCTGAGTCGACTTAAGATGGTAGACTTTGACATCATCTTGGGGATAGACTGGTTGTTTCAACACTCTACAAAGTTGTTATGTGCATAGAAGAGGTTATCATTCAAGAATAAAGATGGCATACAATTTGGTTTTATTGGAAGCCTATTGCCTAGTAAGCGAAAGCTGATCCTCTCTATGCTAAAGGCGAAGAGATGCTTTGAAGAGAAAGAAGTTGGATATATGGTATTTTGTGGTATACGTTACCAAAGAAGCACCACAGATGGAAGATATTGATGTGATGCGTGAATTTCCCGATGTATTTCCAGGAAACTTATCGGGTTACCATCTGATTAAGTGACCGAGTTCGTCATCGACTTGTTACCAAGGACGATACTTGTGTCAAAGGCACCTGTAGAGTAGCTCCTATGGAGTTCCAGGAACTGAGACTCAACTACATGAGTTATTAGACCAAGGTCCTAATCGGCTAAGTATTACGTCATGGGGAACGCCAATGCAATTCGTGAAGAAGAAGGACGGTAGTGTCAGATTATGCATAGACTACCGGGAACTAAACAAGTTCAAGATCAAGAATCGATATTTACTACCTCAGATCGATGACTTGTTTAAATAGTTGCAAGGAACAAAGGTATTTTCTAAGATTGATCTTCGATCAAGATAGCATCAGCTGAAGAATTTGGACAAAAATATCTCAAAGATAGCTGTTAGAATTAGGATTGAACATTATGAGTTATCGATTTTGACGTTTGGATTAACCAATGCCCTTACATCTTTTATGGAACTGATGAACTTGGTGTTTCATGACATGTTGGACACGTCGGTCATAGTTTTCATAGATGATATTTGGTTTATTCCAAGAATGAAGCAACTCATACAACGGATCTTAGAATAGATTCACAACAGCTGAGAAGTGAAAAGCTTCATGTCAAGTCCAAGAAACATGAGACATGATAAAACAAAATGATCTTCTTAGATCACGTAGCATCATATAAAGGGATTAAAGTGGACCCTATTCAGATAGAAGCAATTGTATGGAATATTACGAAGATAAGAATTTTCTTGGTTAGCTGGTTATTACAGACGATTTTTGGAGGACCACTCTAAGATCGCAATACCTCTTACCAAGCTAACCAGGAAAGGAGAGGAGTTTAATTTGATTGACAAGGGTGAAGAATATTTCTAGATTCTAAAGTAAGATTGATATCAGCTTCCATCTTGATCGTTTCGACACCAGGGAAACCTTTTACCCTATCCATTGGAGCTTTTGGATTGGATCTAGGATGCGGGTTGATGTAAGGTAAATAAGAGATTTCATATGCGTTAAGAAAACTGAATGAGCATGAGAAGAGTTACCCAACTCATGACTTGGAGTTACCGGTGATGAATTATGCAATCAAGACTTGGAGACATTATCTAAACGGAGAATAAATTTAGGATAAGAGTCCTTTTTATCTCTTCATCAAAAAGAGTTGAACATGAGGATAGGAAAATGGTTTGAACATTGAAGGATTAAGACCGTGATATTCAAGGTCACTGAGCAAGGCTAATGTAGTAGCTAAGCCTTAAGCAAAAAGGGATTATGAGGTCCAAGGAAGGACCCAGTATAAATGCTGCCTTATGTTCCGCAGCAACAGATTCAGATTTGGAAAAAGAGTAACATATAATAGAAGCTAGTGATGATCCAATCGAGCGAGAACTTATGGATGAATTATGAAACAATAGTTCGGTTGTATTTTTGGCATTAAAAATCATCTCTGAATTGGTGGATGAAATAAAAGTAGCAATTTTGTTAGATCTGTATATAAGAACAATGCAAGGAGATTTGGAGAAAGGAAAACCAAACCTGACTTATTTTGGATGCGGAGACGGTACTCAGATATAGTGGTAGATTTTGAATACCCGAAGATAAAGATTCGGATGTCAAGAAGAGGATAATGATAAGAGCCCATTGTACTCAATATACAGGACATCCTGGAGTACCAATATGTATCATGAGCTGAAGAGATTGTATTGGTAAAGAGGAATGATAACAAAGGTGGTGTAGTGCGTGTTCCGATTAATCCGGATTATCAGCAAGTAAAGGCTGAAAGACAAAGACCAACATGACTTACTATAATAACTATCGGAGCCAGTCTGAAAGTGGAACTGCATTACAATGAACTATGTCACCGGTATGCCACGGATCGGTTGACGCAGTTTGAGTGATTGTTGATCGCATTATGAAGATAGCTTATTCCATTACGATACAAACTCGGTATGCTTTGGAGCGGCTAACTAAGCTATATATGGATAGTATTGTCAGATTGAATGGTATGCATGAGAGCTTAGTGTCGGCCAGAAGCTCATGCTTTATCTTGAAGTTTTTGAAGGATATATAGGAAACAATGGGAACAAAGTTGAAGTTTAGTACCGCATTTTACCTTAAACCGACGGACAGTCGGGGCGGACTATACAAATCCTAAGAGATATGCCCCGAGTTTATGAAATTGATTTCAAGGAACTTGAGTTGAGAAAGTTACCGTAAATTGAAGTTGCTACTAAGTTACCATGTAAATGTCACCTATCAAGCATGGTACGGTAGAAATGTCAAATTCCTTTATTTTGGAATAAAGTTGGCGAATGAAGAATTTTGAGACCCAAGTCTAATGAAGAAAACTAACGAGTGGCAGACAAGATCAAAGAAAAAGGGGCAGGATAGCTCAAGATGTCAGAAAAAACACCAAGACCTTGAGTTCACCATAAGTGACAAAGTGTTTTTGAAGATATCACTTATGCATAGTTGAAATTATTAGACAAGAAGGAAAGTAGTATTCTATATATGCGTCGAATCTTATAAACTCTGGAGAGACGTAGAAAAGTTGCATATCAATTAGCGTTACCGCTCTCCATGTCTAGTGCGCATGATGTATTTCGTGTGTCTCTATTGAAGAAGTACAGTGGAGATCCATATCAAAAGTATTGACCACGGAATCACTAGACTAAATAGGAGATTTAACTATTGAAGTGGAACCAGCCTAGTTCACTAGTTGAAAGGTACAACACCTTAAAAACTTCGTATCAATTATACGAAGATAATCTGACGAAGACAAGACGTGGAGAAGAGTGCATAGGAGGAAGAAGATGCAATGCGGAAATAGAATTCCCACATATTGACTCCGAAGTAAATTCAAAATTTTGAGGACAAAATTTATTTTAAGGATGAAGGAGTTGTAAGATCCGTACTTTCAAATTTCGAGGATGAAATTTCTTTTAAGGGTGGTGGAGTTGTAATACCCGCGTGCCACGAACCCGGCCTAACCTTACATTTCGTGTCGGGACCCGTCTACATATCATGGTCGAGCCAAGTGAACCAAGTGTGTGATGAAACCCAAGACCCAATATGAAAATTTACCCAAAAACAGTCAAAATGAGGGTAGGGTCGCATGTTTTAACAGGCAGGTCCGACCCTCCCATTGACCCTCACCATCGTCCCTCAACCATGGGTTGCAGGGTCTATGAGTTGTCTGACCCTCCCATCGACCCTCACCATCGACCCTGGGCATTCGGGAAAAACAGCACGAACCGAAAATTGAGAAACCTTCCTAATTTCAGTTGGAACCTTTCCTAAACTCAATGAGACTTATTTTGGTAGGTTTTGCCCTATAAATAAGACGTCACTAAGCCTCTTTCACTCCTTTTACAACCCTAATTGGATTGAGAAAAAGAGAAGAGAAGGAAGAGAAGCAGAGAAGGAAAACTTGAAGAAAAGGCTAAGGAAGAAGAGGAAATTCAGAGGAACTCTGAATCTCAGCAAACCTAAGGTATGAATACGTTTCCCATTATTTATTTAAGACTTTAGAATGGTTTATGAAGAGGGTATGACTTAGAAGAAACCAAAATCATCCATCCATGGTTTCGTTTCAATGGAAACCATGGAGGAGATCATTAAAACCATGTTGGTGAATAAAGTATAGTTCTAAACCCTAGAACATGTATAGAATGAATTGTGGAAGTAAGCCATAGGACCTAACCATAAAAGAGAGAACAAAATCTGATATTTTTGACTCAAACCATGGAGGGTCGCACCTAGGGTCGATGGCAGATCCGACCCTAGCATCGACCCTCAGTGTTTGGGAAGTTCAGATTAGGGGGAGGGTCGCACCCAGGGTCGATCATGACTCCGACCCTACCTCCGACCCTCAGTTGACAGGATGGTTTTTAAATTCGGAATTAATTCTAATTAAATTTTATCGACTTTGTTAGTTCTTCTAGCAATATAATAACATTATAAAGAAGATTCTAAAGCTTGGAAGAGGATCTATTAACAAGCTAAGGTGAGGGAACAAGACCTAAACTAACTGGTTAAGAATAAACTATTTTATTTCTTGAGTCCAATGCCATATTGATTCTATGCGTGTATGCTTGTATGTGCACTTAACATGTCATCCAATATTTATATTATTTGTTCATGCATATTTATTTTATTGTTTATAACATGATGATGATGGTGATGATAGGAATAGGCATGTGAATGTTTGTGTTTGGCTAGTGTATTTGGTGCGGGTAGGGATGGTATCAACCGGTACAGCCATGATCGTTCTTTATGGGGTGTATATTGTGCCATGGTCTATTCAAGTCATATCCACTAAGCAAGTGTTAGTGTGCTTGATGCAAGGGGAGCATCAGGGGGAGGACCTGGCATTGTGGTTCAGCGTGGTTACCAGACTCTAGCTCTATCTCTACTCAAGTCTTGTCCACTAACATCGTCGTATTGCCATTACCTTAGCGGAACTAATATGTCGTAGGGTATCAGGGGGGACGTGGCATTGTGGTTCAGCCTGGTCACCAGTCCCTAGCTCTATCTCTATGGATGTATTGAGGGATGCTGGGGTGAGGCCTTGGATACATTGTTTGATATTAGGGTTGGTTAGTTGCGAGCCCAGTTTGCAAGCCCTCGCCAACAGGGGCTTACGTGTTGGTATGGGCTACCGGTACAGCCATGCCATTTTCATGGGGTGTATATTGTCCGTGGTGGGTGTATGTGGGGCGACAGTGCCGTTTTCATTGGGCGTTTCCACACACTCGTGTATAGAGGTGCGGCGGCCACCTATCCTTTCTATAGCACATTGCAAACTTTAAACCAGACCAAAGATATGAATTGATTGCATGGATATGTATTGTTGCATTGTTTTGTTTGCTCACTGAGCCGTGATGTGTGCTCACCCTTTCGAATTTGAATACTTTTAGTTGATGATGCAGGTACCACCGTTGAAGATTACATGAACGCTCCTGTGTACAGGCATGTGGCGACAATGGAAGCTGAAGACATAGTGGAAACGCATGACTCCTCTTGCGAGTGCAACTCATGCGTATTCGATTAGATTTTGTTTTATTTATTTGGATTTAGTAAAGACATGTATTCGATATTTTATTTATGTCTCGGTTGAAACAACATAATTAGATATTTTATTTATGAGTATCACAGTTAGAATTTCTCAGTTCATTATCTGTAAGACTTCTGCTATTTATTTTATTATCTCTGATTAATGTGGAATGTGTTTTGGTTTATCATATGTGGGATAGCCTATTTTGAGATCCTGGTTGAACCGTTGGTTTATTAACGGTTCATCACACCATTCTGGTTAGACCAAAATTGGGATGTGACAAACCTTGTGCTCGAATGGAAGGAAATCGTCGATGTAGGATGTTTGGAGATCGTATCATGCTCTTTGAAAATGAGTCCTTCTTCTCCATTTCACTACTTCTCTTTCTATTATCTTTCTCTCTTTTCTTCTTCTCTATTCTTTTTTTTCTCTTATTCTTCTCTCTTTCTTTTTCCCTCTCTCATGTTTTCTCTCTCCTCATGTCCTCTCTCTCCTTGTCTCTCTTCTTGTCTGGAAAAAAGGATCATTCTCTCTTTCTCTTGGCATATTTATGCTTTTATCTCCTCATCTAGAAGATCTTTCTTTCCTTTTCTTCTTTTTCTTCTAGAAAATCTTTTTTCATTTTTTCTTCTTTCCTTTCTTTTCTTCCTTCCTTTTTCTCTTCTCCCTCCCTTTTTTATACATTTTTCTAGAGTAGAAATGTCCCTTTCTCTCTCTCATCTTCTCTCTTCCTTCCTTCTCCTCTTCTTTCCTTCTTCTCTCTTCCTTCCTTTTCTTCTTTTTCTTCTAGAAAATCCTTTCTTTCCATTTCTTTTCTTTCCTTTCTTCTCTTTCTTCTCCATATTTTTTCTCCTTCCTTTCTTTCCTTTTTCTCCTTCTTCTTCTAGAAAATTATTTCTCTCTTTGCTTTCTCTCTTTCCTTCTTCTAGAAAATCCCTTCTTCCTTTCCTTTCTTTCTTCTTTCATTTTCTTCCTCCTTCATTTCCTTCCTTTTTTCCTTTCTCCCTCTCTTTTCACGTTTTCTAGATCTAGAAAACTTTTTTTTTCTTTTACATTTTTTTTCCTTTTTTCTTTCCTTCCTCTTTCCTATCTTTTTCCCTTCTCCCTCTCTTCCTTCCTTTTCTTCTTCTCTCACTTTTTTCATGTTTTCTAGAGCTAGAAAACGTTTTAATTTTTTCTCTTTTTTTTTCTTTCTTTCCTCTTTCCTTCCTTTTTCTTCTCTCATTCTCTTTTCCATGGCTTCTCTTTCCTCTCTCTTCCCACGGCCTCTCTTTCCTCTCTCTTTCCTATAATATATATATATATATATATATATATATATATATATATATATATATATATATATATATATATATATAACAAATGCATGCATATGGGCCGACATGACTTGGTCCAGATTGGTCTGAGCTGGGCCGAGCTGAGTTGGACTAAGTTGGGTTGAACTGGTTTGAACCAAATTTGACTTTTTTCTATTATTTCATAGTCTATTTCTACCACCATTCCACTTGAAATTTTTTGATAGCCCCTATTCCAAATTTTCTATATTTACTTTGTAGAACATTAAAAATGAGGAATATTAAAACTTGAATCACCTCATTTTGAAATAAAATGGCCAACTTATGAATTTCTGAAGTTTAAGCAGGCCAATTATCGATAATTTGACTGATAGTTCTACATGTGATCATTCAGAGACTTCTACCGAAAATCCTTTACATCCACTTTGTAGAGTACTAAAAATGGAACATAACGAAACTGAAATCACCTGATTTGGATATGGGGTGACTAAAATATGAATTTCCAAAGGTTAAATGACCATTTCCATGTGTACTTTTGCATGGGACCTTTCGGAGACTTCTACCAGATATTTTTCATGTCCACTTTGTAGAACACCATAAATGAAGAATAATGGCCTTGGAATCATCTGAATCCGACGTAGAACGGCAAAGATATGAAGCTTTGAAGTTCTATCGATAATTTTGCATGAAAGCTTGCATGGGCCCCACGGGTGACTTCTACCTGGGATTTTTCACGTTCACTTTGAAGAAGACTGAAAATAAGGAATATTGTCCTTTGAATCATCTGATTCTGATATCAGATGACCAAGATATGATGACTTGAAGTTTAAATGATAATGCATGCATCATACGATAATTACGTAAATGCCCTTGCACTTTCAAACTGCGATATCTTCCTTGTTTGATGTCAGAATTTGATGATTCAGATATCATTTCGAAGATAATTTCATGACCTATTCATCAAAGTAGCTAATAGCCTATGACCCTATTGTGGGGTTCATTAGAGAAATGCAAATCCTAGGGTTAAAAGCCAAAAACCTGCCATATGGGTTCACTTATGCTGAGGGTAGCAAAAATGAGGTGCTTACAGATGCCCCTCTTTAGCCGAGATTCTTACCAATTGAAGGCTAAAGACAAAAAAAACTATATTTTTGGATATGTGTGAGATTTCTTATTGGGCTGCACTTAGGGTAATTTGTCCTAAACTGCCTACGTATTCTAAGGGTGTCCTAGAAATCAAGCCCAGAACGTAGTTCGACTGGTAAGAAGGTTTGCTCTTCTTGGAAAATTGATGATTGTTTTTCTTGTATGAAGCTAGGCTATGAATACAAGGCTCATTTGTAGGCTAGGAACCTCTTCTTGCTGAGGTGGAACTCATGATGCAAGGTACGAGTGGGCTTAGACCCGACTTGATCCATTTGTAGGCTGATGAACCTCTTCTTGTACGAAGCTAGGCTACTAATACAAGGCTCATTTGTAGGCTGGGAACCTCTTTTTGCTGAGGTGGGACTCATGATGTAAGGTACGCACGGGCTTGAACCCGACTTGATCCATTTATAAGGTGATAAACGTCTTCTTATAGGGAGCTAGGCTGTGAGTACAAGGCTCATTTGTAGGCTGGGAACCTCTACTTGTATGGAGCTAGGCTATGAATATAAGGTTGGTTTGTAGGTTTGGAACCTCTTCTTGTATGGAGCTAGGTTGTGAATACAAGGCTGGTTGCACGAGCTTGAGCTCGACTTTAATTTATTTGGATGGACGATCTCCTGTCTTTTCTCTGATTGAATTGAGGCTCTTTTGATTGAGATTCTGAGATTGATTTTCTGAATAAGCTAGGGCTCTACATTTGATTCTCTTATAGGCTAATATTGACTTGATCTTTGAAAGAACTAGGGCTCTGCATTTGATTCACTAATAGGCTGAGATTGATTTGATCTTTGGATGAGCTAGGGCTCTGCATTTGATTCACTTATAGACGGATATTGATTTAAACTTTGGACGAGATATGGCTCTGCAGTTGATTTACTAATAGGCTGAGATTGATTTGATCTTTGAATGAGCTAGGGCTCTATATTTGAATCACTTATAGGTTGAGATTGATTTGATCTTTGAATGAGCTAGGGCTTTGCATTTGATTCACTAATAGGCTGAAATTGATTTGAACTTTGGATGAGCTAGGGCTCTGCATTTGACTATGAAATGAGCAAGAACTCAGAAGGTCACTTTTAGGGTGTTGCTGAATGACTCATCTTTGAAGTTCCTACCAGCTTTGGACCTTCGAGACTGAAAATTGGAATATCCATCTTGGAAGCTCTATGGCTATGAACTTTCGGGATTAGAAACTAGAATATCCTCTTAAGTAACTTTGTTTCTATGAACCTTTAGGATGCTCGAAAATGACCCACACAGGAAGTTTTTGTTGACTTTGAACCTTTAGGGTTGAAATTTGATCCATCTTGGAAGTCTCTTGACTTTGAACCTATAGGTGCTGGACATATTTGAAATAATGGTGAATTCATTGGCAGTTTT
Source organism: Protea cynaroides (assembly GCA_028583415.1). Classification (NCBI taxonomy): domain Eukaryota; kingdom Viridiplantae; phylum Streptophyta; class Magnoliopsida; order Proteales; family Proteaceae; genus Protea; species Protea cynaroides. The sequence goes on from CM053274.1 coordinate 22,215,414, forward strand.
CCAAGGTTTTTGCCCCTGCTTTATTGGTAAAGGCATAAAACATGGCATCAAAGGAATTGGTGACATGGACTTTGCTGGTATGATACCTAGATTTGAAATTTGTCATTTATGACCTGGTACTGCAAGTTTGACCCAATTTCAGCACGGTAGTGATGACTTGATTGCTCCCTTGGAAGGATTTCATGTAATTTGAAAGTAATGATTTTCTTCAACCAACATTGGTGTTGTTGGATTTTGGATTGAAAGAAACTCTAGCGAGGAATTTGGACAAAAATGAAGGGAGCTTGACCGTCTCTAACCAAATTGATTTTATTGATTGACCTTGATGTTAAACTGTCGAGGGGTATCTAGTCAACTAAGTTCTTTGACTGTACACTACGGTAGACCAAATTGGTAGAACAGTCAAGCGATGAAATGTGACATGGGTTTGACCCTTGATCTAGGCTCATGAAAAGCTTAGGGCTTTGCAACACTGTTGTGCCAATTTTGAAAGATGAATGAACCATGGTTCCAAAGTAGGCACGAGGAGCAAAGGATTCAAAGTATTCCTTCAGAGAATTTGGTGACCAACTCTTAACAGGTGAGCGACCACATTGGATTTTCTTCATCAACAGGATTGGGAGAACTGAGAAATTGGCCAAACCAACTTGGACGGACCTACTTCTATTGACTAGGAATGTCAATGACTTCAGACTAGACAATGGATCCTATATGTAATGCTCATGATCAAGTTCAATTTTTCTACATAGGGTATATCTATGCCCCAGTGTCTGAATGTTGTGACAGACCGCTAATATAGTGTGCTAGGGCAAGATAGAAAGAAATGGGCAATCTAACAGAGTTGGAACTAGGTTGAATATGGATTGCATCAAGAATTTGACCATGCTTCCAAGGTCAAGGGAAGATTGACAGATTGATTGCAGAAAGTGACTTCTTAGATAAACCCTTCTTGAATCATGAAAAATGAGGGAGCTGATGATTTGATGAATTTGGTTACGTCCGTAACCAGACAATGAGAATTTGCTCTCTCCCTAACGTGATAAAAGGATTTGAAGATAGAATTCTATTGAAAGGAAATGCTATGGAGTCCAATAGATGATGGTTTGTTAACTCCTTCGAGTATCATTTACTGGAGAGCAAGAGGGGTTCCTTATAGAGGGTAGACTGGGTATGACACTTGTCTACATGAACCATTGAATTTTTCTATGAAGGGCCAATAAGGGCAATGCTTTATGGTTGCATCAGGTCGGCTATCCTCGCTGAGGTATTATGGGTAGCCCATTGAGGTTTCTTGGGTTGCTTTTCCTTGAGGTTTCTTTTATTCCCTTTTTTTTTTTTTTTTTTTGGAAACCCCATCTTGGGTTGAATAAAGAGTCCTAATATGGTGAGGATATTGCCAAAATTATGGTCATATCCAATGGTTTGAAATCCTTAGGGGAAGTCCGAACAGCATGACTTTCATGACAAATGGGTAGCCTTGCCCCACTGTTTAAGTTGACACCTACACGCATTGATAGGTGGGCAACTATTTGAATCATCACTAAAAGCGACCTTAGGGAAATGCAATCCCACACCAAAATTAAAAATGGTGTCAAATTATGTTTTCCTTTCTTGGAGATGTTCAGATGAAACACATGTCTCAACAAGCTACATCGAGAAGTCGAATCAGTCGCGATCATATCTGGGCCTGAAACCTTTAAGTTTGTTGACAAGTATTGATGTTAAGATCCAGGAGGACTGATGTGAAACTTTCCACATGGGTCTACCATTGGGAGACTGTTTGGTTGTTTATGTAGAATGGGTTTATCTTACCGAGAAGATCCCATTTTATTGGCTTAAGAAATCAAGGGCTATAGGAACCTTGGGAAGTCGTCGGATGTAATGAACGATAGATGAGAGTTCTAGCCAGATTCATGAATTTATACATAAAATGATGACATCATCATGAGATACAATACCATAAAAACTGATAATCAAAAGAAGGGCTTGTGATAGAGACTCCTTGGAAGGCCGTCGGATTGACAGATGGGAGAGAGAGTCTAATGCCGATGAGAAATCTTACTCTGATGATGAAGAAGTGTTGAGATCGTATCCTATAAAGCTGGATGTAATTGACCAAAATCAAAAGTTCGATCCAACATGCTGTGATCTCGAAGAACGATCAAACTTGCTATCAGGTTTTGATTGGAACTATCATCCTCTTGAAATGAGAGGGACAATTGGCTTACTATCGAACTCCAATGCCATTCAACATCTTACTATTTTCTTTTTTCTTTTTTTTTTAGATATGGAGGCCACCTAATTTAGTGTTTGCATGATCGCAAAGTTGAATCATGACTTTCAATATTGGATTTGAATCTTCTTCTTCCAAACATTTCCAATCAGATAGAACATCTTTGCCCCAATTAGTACTCTGATCTTCTTTAAATTGTATGAACATTTGTGACTGCTCATTTAGTATCTAATTTTATCTGAATGGTGAATCCGTATGCTATCCTCTGGAAGTTAATCATCACCTTCTATCTTATGTGACTACCTCCCATTATTGATGTAGATAAAACATAGGCTTAAATTTTCTTTTTCATTCTTTTTTTTTTTTTAGTATTCCAATGACCTCATTCTTTGATTTTGGGATTGGTCATTCATCATGTATTTCTTGCTTGCAGATGGTGTACTTTGTAAGAACTTTGAAATTTTTATCCTTTTGGTGGCACATCTGTCCTCCACTCATTTGTACTGATTGGGTGACCTGTTGATATGATCTGTTACTATCTAATGCTTTCTTTAGAAGCTTTTCATAGGTAGAACAAATGGCAGCTTCTCCAATACATGTTTCATGAGAGTACTCTTATGTCTCCCGATTGATCATTTAAAGCTTTTCCAGATGGGTTGGACCTTTCTTTCTTAAGAGGCCAGGTAGCATAGAAGTTCAAGAGATGGCTCATCATTTCAATCATCTTCAAAGTCAGAATTGACTACGCACATAGAATAATAGGATGTATGAAACGGGGAGGAAATGTATGGATGAGGCAAAGCACAGAGTTTGAAATCCCAAACGGGGTGATTTTCTTTTTACTTACAGGGTATATTGACTAGAATTGTCAACAAGCATATCAATCTTGGACCCAGACATGGATGACCTATCTAATACTGATAATAGAAAGTTGAAACAACTAGTTCGTCTAAGCGGCTCCAGTTGGGCATAACGCCTTCGACGACCACCTTCAGTCGTTATGGGAATAAATATTCCTTCAGACCTCTAACAGTAGGACTCATCATGTCCCTCTATCAATAGATGCAAGATACCTACCTTTTAGGGTTCCATACAATTCTTACCTTTTTTTTTCTCAGTTTGGGATCCATTCATAACCGAACTATTACTTTTTAAGCTCAAGGTTACTCTGGTTCATGCCCCAGTTTGGGGTTCAATGGATTCATCAATGGACCACTTCTGGTTGAGTTCAAAATCATTCTAGCTTGTGCCCTGACTTGGGGACCAAGGGGTATTGCCATTGCACTACACCATTTTAAGTCCAAGATTAGACTAGTTTATGCCTCGGCTTTAGGGTTCAATGGATTTCTTCATTAGGCCACTCTCAATTTGGGTCTTAGGTCAATTTGGTCCATGCCCCAGTTTAGGGCATAATGGCTTTCCTCATTAGACCGCACTCAATTTGGATCCAAGTCAATCTAGTTCATGAGCAGCTTAGGGCTCAATGGCTTTCCTCATTGGACCCCACTCAATTCATGTCCAAGGTCAATTTAGTTGATGCCCAACTTAGGGCTCAAGGGCTTTCCTCATTGGACCGCACTCAATTTGGGTCTAAGGTCAATATGATTCATGCCCCAGTTCAGGGGTCATTGGCATTCCTCATTGGACCACTCTCAATTTGGGTCCAAGTTCAGTCTGGTTCATGCCCCAGTTCATGGGTTAAGTGTTTCATCATTGGACCATTCCCTAGCTGTGATTTTGGTTTCTATCCTAGCCTAGGGTACATTAGATCTCTTCTTTGGTCTAACCTACTACTAGAAAAAATTTCATTCCTCCTCTTTGAATAATGAGAAATATGAGGGCAACTCTTTGGATTCTAGCATTTCCTTGGCCAATGGGGCAGAAATGCCCAAGATGGGATAGCACTATCATAGCTGAAGTTTCATGGTCTCCTATTGACTCCAGAATCTGGATTTGATCTTTACTGATAGGCAATGAGGAATGCTTCTCATTCGTCATTCCTGATGAGCGGTCTTAACTTGTAGCACTGGGCTATGATGGACATGGATCGGGCTCTAATTGAGAGTTCCAAAAAATGATTTTGAATTGGTCTCTGATTGATAGAGACAAGGTTAACTTTAAACTGGTCTCTAATTGATAGAGATCAAGAATGACTTTGAATTGGTCTCTGATTGATAGAGATCAAGATTGATAGTCATGGACTCGGCTATAATTGCTAGAGTCAAGGATTGCTTGAGTTGGGCTCCGATTGATAGAGGTCAAGGATGACAATCAAGGATTGGACTATAATTGCTAGAGACGATGGATTGATTGAGTTGAAATGACTAAAATTCACTTCGATTCCTTCATGAAATGGAACATGGACCTGAGGTAATGGTTGAACAGGCCTAGAGGCTAACTCATGCTCACATTGAGTTCATATGAATGGAACCTTTCTTAGTTCCAACATGAATCAGAACCTGAACTAGAGTTGATGGTTGGACAAGCCTAGGGGCTAATTAAATTCAATTGAATGGAACTCTTCTTAGTTCCAACATGAATCAGAACTTGAACTGTAGTCAATGGTTGGATAAGCCTAGTGGCTGTCGAATTCAGATGAATGGGACTCTTCTTAGTTCCAACATGAATTAAAACCTGAACCAAAGTTGATGGTTGGGTAGGCCTAGGGGCTAATTAAATTCAAATGAATGAAACTCTTCTTAGTTTCAACATGAATTAGAACCTGAACCAAAGTTGATGGTTGGCTAATGGAACTCTTCTTAGTTCCAATATGAATCAGAATCCTAACTGAAGTTGATGGTTGGTTAATGGAACTCTTCTCAGTTCCAACATGAATCAGAACCCTAACCAAAGTTGATGGTTGGATAAGCCTAGTGGCTAAATGAATTCATATGAATGGAATTTTTCCTAGTTCCAACATGAATCAGAACCCTAACCAAAGTTGATGGTTAGATAAGCCTAGTGGCTAATTAAATTCAGATGAATGGAACTTTTCTTAGTTTCGACATGAACCGGAACCCTAACCAAAGTTGATGGTTGGCTAATGAAACTCTTCTTAGTTCCAACATGAGTCAGAACCCTAACCAAAGTTGATGGTTGGATAAACCTAGTGGCTAATTGAATTCAGATGAATGGAACTTTTCCTAGTTCTGACATGAACCGGAACCTAAATAGGAAGTGAAGGGTGAAAAAGCCTAGGTGCCGAATGTCTCCTCCACTCTAACATGATCTGGGAGGTGATGATTGAACCTGCCTGGGGGTTAAACCTTTCTTTAATTCTGAGATGAACCAGAAATGATGGTTGAATCTGGGGCTGAATATTTCTTTGATTCTGAGATGAACTGGATGTGATTGAATCTTCCTAGTGGCTGAATCTTTCCTTAATTCTGGATGAACCAAAATGATGATTGGACCTGCCTAGGGGCTGAATCTTTCCTTAATTCAAAGGTGAATCAGGAAGGGTGATTGGACTTACCTAGGGGCTAAATCAATCCTTATGTCATAGGTAAATCGAGAACGGTGATTAGATTGGACAAGGGATTGAAACTCTCCTTAATTCAGAGGTGAATGGAGAATGGTGATTTGATTTTCCCAGGGACTAAATCTCTCCTTAATTCTGAGATGAATTGAGAACAGTTATTGGATTTCCCTAGGGACTGAATCTCTCCTTGATTCAGAGGTGAATCGAGAACTATGATTGGATTTGCCTAGGGGCAGAATCTCTCCTTGATTTAGAGGTGAATCGAGAACTATGATTGGACTTGCCTAGTCTAAGACCCGCACGCCATGAACCCGGTCTAACCTTACATTTTGTGTCGGGACCAGTATACATATCATGGTCGAGCCAAGTTGACCAAGTGCATGAAGAAACCCAAGACCCGATATGAAATTTAACTCAAAAATAGTCAAAATGAGGGTAGGGTCGCATGCCTAAACAGGTAGGGTCGACCCCACCTCAAAAGAAGTCCAACCCATGACTTTTTGTTCATGGGGTCGCATGGTTCTCGGATTGTCCGGCCCTATCATCGACCATTGCATCGACCCTAGGAAAACAACAAAAATAGCACGAACCGTAAATTAGGAAACTTTCCTAATTTTGAATGGGACCTTTTCTAAACTCAATGGGACTTATTTTGGGAGGTTTTTCTCTATAAATAGGCGTCCCTAAATCTCTTTCACTCCTTTTAGAACCCTAATTGAAAGTGAGAGAAAGAGAAGAGAAGGAATAGAAGAAGAGAAGGAAAACTTGAAGAAAAGGCTAAGGAAGAAGAAGAAGTTCAGAGAAATCTTTGAAACTCAGACTACAGAAGGTATGAACCTCAATCCCTATCTGAATTGAAAGCTTAGAATAGATTATGATGAAGTTAGGTTAGGAGAAACCCCAATACCATCCATCCATGGATAAATTCCAATGGAAATCATGGAGGAAATCATTGTAAACAAAGGAAAGTGTATAACTTGGAGTTTTGGGCCATAGAACAATCATAGAATGGACTATAAAAGTAAGCCAAAGGACCCAAACATGAAAGAATGGACTGTAGGATGATAGGTCGACTCAAACTATGTGGGGTTGCACGTATGTTCGATTAGTAACCGACCCTACCAGACCACAGGATCGACCCCATGCTCTCGGGAAGTCCAGGGAGGCTGCGGTCGCACCTAGGGTTGATAGACTAACCGACCTTAGGATCTACCCTATACCCTAGGGTCACAAAAATCTACGACCCTAGCTTTACAGCAAGCCTAAAACTATTGGAAAGAATTTTAATTAAAATCTATCGATTTGTTAGTTTTTGCTATTGATATAAAGGTGATTCTTAAAGCTTGAAAGAGGATCTACACTCAAGCAAAGGTGAGGGAACAAGACCTAAACTAATTGGCTAATAATAAACTGTTTTCGTTTATTGAGTCCAATACCATGTATGATTCTATGATTGTATGATTGTAATGTGCATATCACATGTCATCTACTATTCCTGTTATTACTATTCATGCATATTTAATTCAGTTTATTTACAACATGATGATGATGATGATGATGATGCTAAGAATAGGCATGTGAATGTTTGTGTGGTTAGTGTAGTTGATGCGAGTGGGGCATCAGGGGAAGTGTGATGCGGTGTGGTCCTAAGCACTTTAGCCCTATCTCTACTCAAGTGTTGTCCACTGACATTGTCGTATCGCCATTACCTTATCAGAACTATTACGTCGTAGGGCATCACGGGAGGTGGTCTCGGACCGTGTAGTCTTCGACTCTGTCGGGGGGCCTTAGCTCTATCTCTATGGACGTATTGAGGGATGCTGGGGTGAGGCCTTGGATACACTGTTTGACATTAGGATTGGTTAATTACGAGCCCAGTTTGCAAGCCCTCGTCAATAGGGGCTTACGTGTTGGTATGGGTAGAGCATTAGGGGAAGTGTGATGCGGTGCGGTCCTAAGCACTTTAGCTCTATCTCTATTCCATGGTGGGTGCATGTGGGATGGAAATAACGATATTCATTGGGCGGATTCACACACTCGTGTATAGAGGTGAGGCAGCCACCGAACCTTTCTATAGCACATTGCAAACTTATATACCAGACCACAGATATGAATTGAATGCATGCATATGTTTGTTGCATTGTTTTGTTTACTCACTGAGCTCAAGTTGGAGAGCTGACCCTCGTGCATGAAATTCTTTTTAGTTTCTGATGTTGCCGGTATTACGGTTGAAGATTATGTCAACACGCCAACATATGAACATGTGGCGTCTATGATGAGCAAGCTGTGGAGGACTATTATGATTTGTTAAGCGAGCGTTTCACTATAGATACGCTTAGAGTTTAATTTTTGTATTTGGATATTTGTAATATGTATTAAATTATGTTTTGGTTACTTGGAGATAAATGGGATATTAATTATTTATCATGACTAGACCTCAGTTCATTATCTGTAAGACTTCTGTTATTTACTTTATTACCTCTGATTAATGTGGAATGTGTTTTGGTTTAACAACATGGGCATAACTTATTCGAGATCCTGGTTGAACCGTTGATTTATTGACGGTTCATCACACCATTCTGGTTGGTGCAAAATTGGGGTGTGACAACTTGGTATCAGAGCTCTCAGGCCTTTCCATGAAACCTGAATACTTCCACTGGAGTCATGAACTGAGTTAGGATAATTAATAGCTTTAATACAAACCCACATAAGCACCTGTGTTGGTTGAGACCGAACTTAAACAGGACAATAATGTACATATTAAAGGTAAAACCATATATATACACAAACAGAAAGGGAAAATTCAAAACTTTTCCTGATAAACGAATAATATAGGGTATGATCTATAGGTCGAGCAGTTATCTAAGTATATAAAGGATATGGTAAAGCAGTGAAATTGGAATACCGAGTTGGTACTCACAAGATGTGAAACTCGATGTATGACAGAGGAAGAAGGAAAGTAGCTACTAATGCCAAAATCCCTGTAGAGAAGGGAAAGATCTCGGGATAAATCCAACAGAGATAAGAGAATAATGGCCATACATTAAGAATAAGAGTAACTACAAGAAGATAAAACTATACTCCTAGGTGACATGGAGACTCAAAGTGAGATCCACCACAATGTGATCCAATGCCCCCTGAGCATTAAAAGATGTTGCAACTCGACCCCACCACTATCTGGGTTGAGAACAAGTAGTGAAAACTCATCTGAGCAGATGCTAAATAATGATAATCAGATTAAAGCAAATCAAAGGAGGTGAACAACCAGGCCACTCCAGCCAATCACCTGGACTACCAAGTACCTTGGCCACGGTTGTAATAAATTTAGCTAGACAAAATACATGAGCAACAATAGATGAGACCGACTATGCAAGTTACTATGTGAATCACTTCCCAAGTTGTCAATGTTACATCAACACCTCCGAGTCAGGTCATGTACAGTACTAATTGGTATCAACATTGTACCCCCAGCACCTGTTACCTATAACATAGTTCCTACCATACAGCAATTCCCAGTAACACACACCCCAATGTAGAAGCTTGGTGCACAACAAGCAGTGTATCAAGGTGGTTACCCTTATCAGCCATCGATGTATCGGATAGCTGCATCATGATACAATGATCCGACCAAGGATTGAGGAATATTTTCTGAAGATGAAGCCTTAAACCTTTTCAACAAAGGATCAAATTTACTTGTGGCCATATATCTAGATAGGTTTATGTGCATTATTGATTTACTCTTATTATTATAGAGGATGCACATACCTGATTTTAAATTCTCGTACCTTGACAGGATACCTTATTGATTCAACCTGTCAATTGGAGTTATAGATGTTATTTTCTTAAAATTAGTCCTGATTATACCAACCTAAGCTACTGTCATGATCGACAACATGAACAGAGATATGAACTGAATGAACAGTTAAATATTTCATCATGTTGAGCGTACATCTTCTGATTATTACCTGATTTACTGATGTACAAAAATTTTCTCCAGATGTATTCTTATAGTGCCTTGACCAATGGCATTATATACTCGATACAACCTATAACCTTGAGGTTAAGAGTTATAAAACCTCTATTTTCCATGTATTTGGACCACCGTGTAACTTAACGACCTTTTGATGCCGGTTGGATTACCACAGATTTACTCCTGATCTTTAAACCTAAGTTCACTAGATAAAGCAAGTGTTCGTCATTATACTAAATTAAAAGAAGAAAATGAATTGCTTTTGGACAAACATTCTAATTCTTACATTTCTCGACATCCATTGAAAAGATGTTTAGTGATAATGGAATTATTGGAAGAAAGATGATTTGATTCAGATTAAATGCTATAGCCAATGAACCTCAGATAAAGTAATGGAGGAATGGTTTTGAGATTACTGAATGGAAGGATATGAGTCATGTCTATAAAAGAGTGCATGAGCAAGAAAGTAAGTAACAATCACAAGATAGGAGATTTTGACGATAGTCTTTGAAAAACTAAGAGATGAAGGAACTAGACAAACTCTGAAGACCTATATACCAGATTTGCTAGTTCAAACCCTTTTGGACTAGATGTCGTATTGGATGAGTGTTATAAACAATGTTCGATTCATATGAATGGACAGAATTTGGATGCAACCTATATCGACTTGAGATGGCAGACTTTGACATCATCTTGGGAATAAACTAGTTGTCTCAACACTCTACAAGTGTTATGTGCATAGAAGAGGTTATCATTCAAGAGTAAAGACGGCATATAAATTAGTTTTATTGGAAGCATGTTGCCTAAGAAGTGAAAGCTGATCCTCTCTATGCTAAAGGCGAAGAGATGCTTTGAAGAGAAAAAATTGGACATATGGTATCTTTGGTATACGTTCCCAAAGAAGCACCACAGATGAAAGATATTGATGTGATGCATAAATTTCCTGAAGTGTTTTCAGGAGACTTACCTGGGTTACCATCTGATCATATGATCGAGTTCGTCATTGACTTGTTACCAAGGACGATACTTGTGTCAAAGGCACCTATAGAGTAGTTCCTATGTAGTTGAAGGGATTGAGATTTAACTATGGGAGTTATTAGACAAGGGTTCTAATCGACTAAGAATTGTGTCAACGGGAGCACCAATGCAATCAGTGAAGAAGAAGGATGGTAATGTCAAATTATGTATAGATTATCGAGAACTAAACAAGCTCACAATCAATAATCGATATCTACTACTTCAGATCGATGACTTGTATAAACAGTTGCAAGGAGCAAAGGTATTTCCTAAGGTTGATCTTCGGTCGAGATATCATCAGCTGAAGAATTTGGACAGCGATATTCCAAAGATAGCTTTTAGAGTCAGGATTGGACATTATGAGTTCTCGATTATGACGTTTGGATTAGCCAATGCCCTTACATTTTTATGGAACTGATGAACTGGGTGTTTCATGTTATGTTGGACACGTCGGTCATAGTTTTCATAGATGATATTTTGGTTTATTCCAAGAATGAAGTAACTCATACAATGGATTTTAGAACAGCTTCACAACAGTAGAAAAGGGAAAAGCTTTATGCCAAGTCCAAGAAATATGAGACCCGATTAAATAAAGTGATCTGCTTAGATCACATAGCATTGTAAAAAGGGATTAAAGTGGACACTATTAAGATAGAAGCAATTGTATGGTGAGAAACGCCTAAGAACATTGTGAAGATCAGAAGTTCCTTGGGTTTAGCTGGTTATTACAGACAATTTATAGAGGACCACTCTAAGATTGCAAAAACCTCTTACCAAGCTAACCAAGAAGGGAGAGGAGTTTAATTGGATTGACAAGTGTGAAGAATGTTTCTAGATTCTGAAGTAAGGTTGATATCAAGTCCCATCTTGATCATTCGGACACCAGGGAAACCGTTTACCCTAAACATCGAAGCATTTCGGAGTGGATCTAGGATGCGGGTTAATGCAAGGTAAATAAGTGATTGCATATGCTTCAAGAAAATTGAAGAAACATTAAAAGAATTACCCTACTCATGACTTGGAATTATTGGTGATGAATTATGCAATCAATACTTGGAGACATTATCTATACGGAGAAGAGTTTAGATTAAATGGGAACACAAGAGTTTTATTTATCTCTTCACTAGAAAGAGTTGAACATGAGGATAAAAATAGCCACAATTGTCCAAGGATTTAGACTGTGATATTAAGTGTCACCCGAGCAAGGCTAATGTAGTAGCTAAGGCCTTAAAGAAAAAGGGAATTATGAAGTCCAAGGAAGGACCCAGTATGAATGTTGTCTTATGTTTCGCAGCATTAAATTCAGATTTAAAAGAAGAGGAACATATAATAGAAACTCGTGATGATATAATTGAGCGAGAACTTATGGATGAACTTATGGAGCAATAATTCTTCGGCTGCGTTTGTGGCATTAATGATCATCTCTGAATTGATGGATGATGTAGAAGTAGCAAATTTCGATAGATCCTTATATAAGAACGGTGCAAAAATATTTAGAGAAGGAAAAACCTGAACCTAACTTACTTTGGATGCAGAGACGGCACTCAGATGTAGAGGTAGATTTTAAATACCTGAAGATAATGATTCGGATGTCATGAAGAGGATAATGATAAGAGCCCATTGTACTCAATATTCAGGACATCCTGGAGTATCAATATGTATCATGACCTGAAGATATTGTACTGGTAAAGAGGAATGATAACAGATGTGGCTTAGTGCGTGTTCCAGTGTCTGAATTATCAGTAAGTAAAGGTTGAAAGACAAAGACCAACATAGCTTACTACAACAACCATCAGAGCCAGTCTGGAAATGAAACTGCATTACAATGAACTATGTCACTAATTTGCCACTGACTCCTAGAACGGTTGATGCAGTTTGGGTGATTGTTGATCACCTTAAGAAGATAACTCATTTCATTGCTATACGACCTCGGTATGCTTTGGAGCGGCTAACTAAGCTATATGTGGATTGAATTTACTACCAAGCTACCATGTAAATGTTACCTATAAAGCATGGTATGGTAGAAATGTCAAATTCCTCTATTTTAGAATAAAGTTGGTGAATGAAGAATTTTAAGACCTAAGTCTATTGTAGAAACCTATTGAGTAGTAGACAAGATCAAAGAAAAGGGCCAAGATAGCTCAAGTTTGTCAAGAGAGACACCAAGACCTTGAGTTCGCCATAAGTGACAAAGTGTTTTTGAAGGTATCACTTATGTATGGTTTGAAGTAGTTCAACAAGAAGGGAAAGTGGTATCCTATATATGTGTTGGACCTTATAAATTTTGGAGAGATATAGAAAAGTTGTATATCAACTAGCGTTACCGCTGTCCATGTCTAGGGTGCATATCGTATTTCGCGTGTCTCTATTGAAGAAGTACATTGGAGATCCATATCAAAGATATTGACCATGGATCCACTGGATTAGATAGAAGATTTAACCATTGAAGTGGTACCAGCCTAGTTCATTGGTTGAAAGGTACAATATCTCAAAAATTGGGATAATTATTATATGAAGATAATCTGACGAAGACAAGACATGGAGAAGATTACATGGGGGGAAGAAGATGCAATGCGGAAACAAAATTCCCACCTATTGATTCCAAAGTAAATTCAAATTTTGAGGACAAAATTTATTTTAAGGAGGGGGGAGTTGTAAGATCCGTACGTTCAAATTTTGAGGATGAAATTTCTTTTAAGGGTGGTGGAGTTGTAAGACCCGCACACCACGAATCCAGTCTAACCTTACATTTCGTGTCGTGACCAGTATACATATCATGGTCGAGCCAAGTGGACCAAGTGCGTGAAGAAACCCAAGACCTGATATGAAATTTAACTCAAAAATAGTCAAAACGAGGGTAAGGTCGCATGCCTATACAGGTAGGGTTGACCCCACCTCAAAAGAAGTCCAACCCATGACTTTTTGGTTGTGCGGTCGCATGGGTCTCGGATTGTCCGACCCTAGCATCGACCCTAGGAAAACAGCAAAAATAGCACGAACCAAAAATTAGGAAACTTTCTTAATTTTGAATGGGACCTTTCCTAAACTCAATGGGACTTATTTTGGGAGGATTTCCTCTATAAATAGGGTGTCCCTAAGCCTCTTTCACTCATTTTAGAACCCTAATTGAAAGTGAGAGAAAGAGAAGAGAAGGAATAGAAGAAGAAAAGGAAAACTTGAAGAAAAGGCTAAGGAAGAAGAAGAAGTTTAGAGAAATCTTTGAAACTCAGACTACAGAAGGTATGAACCTCAATCCCTATCTAAATTGAAAGCTTAGAATAGATTATGATGAAGTTAGGTTAGGAAAAACCCCAATACCATCCATCCATGGATAAATTCCAATGGAAATCATGGAGGAAATCATTGTAAACAAAGGAAAGTGTATAACTTGGAGTTTTGGGCCATAGAACAATCATATAATGGACTATAAAAGAAATCCAAAGGACCCAAACATGAAAGAATGGACTGTAGGATGATAGGTCTACTCAAACTACGTGCGGTCACACGTAGGGTCGATTGGTAATTGACCCTACCAGACCACAGGATCGACCCTATGCTCTCGGGAAGTCCAGGGAGGCTGTGGTCGCACCTAGGGTCGATAGGATAACCGACCCTAGGATCGACCCTATACCCTAGGGTCGCAGAAACCTGCAACCCAACCTGTGACCCATCCTGCGACCCTAGCTTTACAGCAAGCCTAAAACTGTCAGAATGAATTCTAATTAAAATCTATCAACATGTTAGGTTTTCCTATTGATATAAAGGTGATTCTTAAAGCTTGAAAGAGGATCTACACTCAAGCAAAGGTGAGGGAACAAGACCTAAACTAATTGGTTAATAATAAACTGTTTTCATTTATTGAGTCCAATACCATGTATGATTCTATGATTGTATGATTGTAATGTGCATATCACATGTCATCTACTATTCCTGTTATTACTATTCATGCATATTTAATTCAGTTTATTTACAACATGATGATGATGATGCTAAGAATAGGCATGTGAATGTTTGTGTGTGGTTAGTGTACTTGATGCGAGTGGGACATCAGGGGAAGTGTGATGCGGTGTGGTCTTAAGCACTGTAGCCCTATCTCTACTCAAGTCTTGTCCACTGACATCGTCGTATCGCCATTACCTTAGCAGGACTATTACGTAGTAGGGCATCAGGGGAGGTAGTCTCGGACCGTGTAGTCTTTGACTCTGTCGGGGGGCCTTAGTTCTATCTCTATGGACATATTGAGGGATGCTGGGGTGAGGCCTTGGATACACTGTTTGACTTTAGGATTGATTAGTTGCGAGCCCAATTTGCAAGCCCTCGTCAACAGGGGCATAGTGTCGGTATGGGTAGAGCATCAGGGGAAGTGTGATGCGGTGCGATCCTAAGCACTTTAGCTCTATCACTATTCCTTGGTGGGTGCATGTGGGACAGCAATAACGATATTCATTGGGCGGATTCACACACTCGTGTATAGAGGTGAGGCGGCCACTAAACATTTCTATAGCACATTATAAACTTATACACCAGACCACGGATATGAATTGAATCCATGCATATGTTTGTTGCATTGTTTTGTTTACTCACTGAGCTCAAGTTGGAGAGCTGACCCTCGTGCATGAAATTCTTTTTAGTTTCTGATGTTGCAGGTATTACGGTTGAAGATTATGTCAACACGCCAACATATGAACATGTGGTGGCTATGATGAGAAAGCTGTGGAGGACTATTATAATTCGTTAAGCGAGCGTTTCACTGTGGATACGCTTAGAGTTTAATTTTTGTATTTGGATATTTGTAATATGTATTAAATTATGTTTTGGTTACTTGGAGATAAATGGGATATTAATTATTTACCATGACTAGACCTCAGTTCATTATCTGTAAGACTTCTGCTATTTACTTTATTACCTTTGATTAATGTGGAATGTGATTTGGTTTAACAACGTGGGCAAAGCCTATTCGAGATCCTGGTTGAAACGTTGGTATATTGACGGTTCATCACACCATTCTGGTTGGTGCAGAATTGGGGTGTGACACCTAGAGGCTGAATCTTTCCTTAATTATGAGGTACATTGAAAAAGTGATTGGATTTTCCTAAGAGCTAAAACTCTCCTTGATTATGAGAAGAACTGAATATGATATTTGAGTAAGCCCAAAGACTAACTGTACGGGAATATTGTAAACTTTTTCAGGTATAGGTGCTTGTCGCTGCCTAAACTGAATGCTCTATTGGACCAGATTGGCTGAGTTACTGATTGTGTTCCCAAATCTGGTTTCCTTTTTCTTACAAAATTTAATGTTCAATAAAGATCTAGATTCATGACTTCCATTGATTCATTTAGAAAGATAATATGGATGGATCTCAAGGTAGGAGATCAAGACAATTCCCAAGTTGTAGGGGCCTCTCACCCTAAAGGGTGGATATGGTTGCAGATTGATTCTCTTTTTCGAAGGCAATGAAACTCAATGGAGAAATATTAAGATTCTAGACATTTAGAGGAATGGAAGAAGTCACATGCAGAATCAAAGATGAGTTAACCAAACAAAGTTAGCTCCCTCATAGGGCAATTGTGTAAACATTATCCGAGTCAATTTAATTGAATCTGGTTAAGCCATGTGTTCGGTCTTGGGACCTCATGATTCCAAAAATGGATAATCAGTGGTACCAAGGTCTGGCCACTTGGATTACCAAATTCAATGAAATTGAAATGGATATATTAATCCGTCATCCTTATTAGGGATGGTTAGCAAAAGTGGTTCATGGAGGAACAAACTAGTAAATTTCTTCTTGACCATGGTATCTTGATAGGGATTTTCTGCTCGTTATTCGAAATCGACGTGTTAACAATGAGAGATTCAACACATCGAGCTTACTTAATGGAGGGTGTATAGTGACCGTCTACTATGATGTAGAACAGGTGCATACATACCTCATACTCCCAATGGTGAGACTTCAAGATGCGCATCGTGTAGATTCTAACATGTTGACCAATCGAGGATAAAAACGGGCAGAAATTCGACGTCTCGAGCATGGATGTCATGGTTAAGCAAGACTTTACTAGGTTGGTTCAGGGATGAACCAAAAATAACAAACATTGGGTTATAATATGGGTTAAGACAGAAAAGGCCACCTTGACAAGGATGGGGTAATCTATCACAGAATGCACGATGAATAATGGGCCCCCAATCCCTTTATATACTATGTTGTAAGAATCTAGCGACGTGGAGTAGCATAACACATTCCCAGGCGGACAAAAGAAACACTCGTTAGAGACTGCTCACCGGTCATGATCTCACAAAGTACAGGCCAAGGTTGTGTGTTTTGCCTAGCGGACTGCCCCATATGCATGGGACCCGGTTCAGCTACTCGTATGAAAGTGTGACTGAACTCATTCACCCCAAAACAATATCATACAAGCATAAATATAGTATCATAAGAGCTAGCATCCAATTCACACAAGGAAAGTTTTCATTTAGGAGTTTGACGTTTATATCCCTAGTGAAGTCTCCACTGTGAGGACAAAGACCGTAATCTTTTTTGTAAGTCGCCACCTAGATCAAGGTTTAGGACCATAGAAATGTGAAATCTCACACCAAAGTAAGACTTCGATTGACTCATGACCCTTAAATTGGATTTTCGTCCATCAGATATTGGGTAAGCATCAGATTACGATTATGGGAAGGGGTTAGGCACCCAAACCTCCCGATCAAAATCGATCTCCTATACCTTTCCTATGCTAGACTCTATCTATTAAATCGAACCAAATCAAGTGGTTTGATATCATTGAACCGAATCTATATCCATCAGATTGCCTACGTATTATGGAATTATTCTGAAAATCAGGTTTACCATTGTAGTTTAGGTGTGATTAAAGTTTATGACTGTGATTTATGCTTGTACATGATTAAGTTCATTGTTCAAGTTGAAGTTTATGCTTCAAAGGCTGAGAAACCCTATGGGTTAGGATCTGGATAGTCCATGTGAACTGATAGATAGTCCTAGTGGATCTAAGAATGGATCTCCCTTTCTGGGTCTGAATTAGAATAACCCTATTTGTGTCAAAATGTGGATAACCCTTTCTCGGTTGGAATGTGGATAACCCTATTTGGGTCAAAATGTGGACGGATATCCTAGTGGATCTATGAATAGTTCGAGCAGACTAAGGTGTGGATCCAAATTTGGAATTCTCCCAAATGGCCTACGTATCCTAGGGTTTGCCCTAGGAATCAAAATCCACGTAGTTCAGGCTCTAGTCGAAATGTGGATAAATATCCTAGTGGATCTATGGATAATCCGAGTAGACTAAGGTATGGATTCGAATTTGGGATTCTCCCAAATGGCATACATATCTTAGGGTTTGCCCTAGGAATCAGAATCCACATAGTTCAGGCATGGATAACCCTATTTGGGTCAAAATGTGGATAAATATCCTAGTGGATCTATGGATAGTCCGAGTAGACTAAGGGTTAGATCCAAATTTGTGATTCTCCCAAATAGCCTTCATATCCTAGGGTTTGACCTAGAAATCAGAATCCGCGTAGTTCGGGCTAATGGGTGGATATCCAAGTAGATCTATGGATAGTCCGAGTGGACTAAGGTTTGGATCCGAATTTGGGATTCTTCCAAATAGCCTACATATCCTAGGGTTTGACCTAGGAATCCGAATCTACGTAGTTCGGGACTAGGTTGAAATAACCTGTTCTAGGTTATAATGTGAGAACCTGTTCTAGGTTTAGGGTTTAGAACCTATTCTAGGTTTAGGATTGAGAACTTATTCTAGGTTTAGGGTTTATTGAGAGGTAGAAATCATCCTGAGTTACCCTATTCATCTTAAATTTTAATTTTGGAAGGTTTGGCAAAGCATTCTCTTTCTTTATTAAGGTTTTTATTATTCCCATTATCCCCTTCCCAAGAATGTGGGTGCCTAAATACACGTCCCCATGCCTAATATGTTTGCTAGGTTTACAGATATGGCTGTTCGAATAAGGTGTTGCATAAATTTAATTATTACTAAAAATAAATTATTCATCTAATTATGGCATATAATATATTTATGGCAAGAAATACACATATAGTAAGATTGTTAAAAATATCTCAAATATGGCATGTATTGTAAATAAAGCAAGAACCTATATGGCAAGATCTAATATGCTATTCTAAGCATGGCAAGACCTAATATGACAAGAAATCAATATATGCATCTATATATCAATATGGCAAGTACCAAACATAGAATGCAAAATATGGTATGAATTATCCAAAAAGGTAAGATCTTATATGCTATTTTCTAAGCATGGTATGACCTAACATGCTAAGAAATTGATGTATGCATCTATATATCCATATGGTAAGTACCAAACATAGAATGCAAAATATGGCATGAATTATCCAAAAAGGTAAGATCATATATGTTATTTTCTAAGCATAGTAAGACTTAAAAATAGTAATTATTAAGATTTTGCTAAATATGATAAATATCTATTTATTCTACCAAATATAGAAATACATGGAATATGGAAAACATGGTTGTGCACAATCCAAACAAAGCATATAATGGTCTAAATATAGTCATTTATCCAAATATGGCATAATTTACTCAAACAATCAATTGCATGTTACAATAAATGAAACATCAATGAAACCTTTTTTGAAAAATGCAAAATTATCAAAAACATATGTTCAATGTTCTTTGAAAATATTGTAATTTTTATGAAGACATTTTGAAAGATTAATGACTCAAAAATGTCAAAATTGTGACACAAAATTTCAGATATTGGACAAATTATGAAATGCATTCAGATTCTGTCACATTAGACAAGAATGACCATAAGTTGGTCTTCTGTAACTCAAATCAAGCTCTATTTTTTTCCACAAAAAGATGACTCGAGATTCTATATTTCATCTGAAGGAGTCGAATCCCAATAGAGAGCATAAAATAGGTCAAAGATATGCCCCAAGACCGGATATGTGCACTGGTCAAGTCTGTTCTAGATTTTCTAACTTTCAGCGATGAAGAATTATGTGGATTGGAAATACTACCCCAAGAAGATGTCGTTGTCATTACCCTGAGGATAGAGGATAGTGATGTGCACAAAATAATGTTGGACACCGGTAGCCCCACTGACATCATCTATTGACAAGCCTTCCAACGCATGGAGATTTCTCTAGATCGACTTATGTCGGTGAACTACCCTCTCGTAAGTTTCTTAGGCGATCTGGTCACTGTAAAAGGTTCAATACGACTGTCGATCAAAGCTGACTAATATCCCCGAGAGTCCAAGGTAATGATGAATTTTTTGGTAGTCAATGTGCCTTTTTTGCACAACGCATTGCTCGGTAGACCTGGAATAGCTGCCCTCAGGGCTGTACCCTCAGTATACCACCTTGTCATAAAATTCCCCACCCCAAGGGGAGCCAGAGAATGCAGGACTAATCAATTGGTATCTAGGAAGTGCTACTTAGCCCAGCTCATAGACTTTAAAAAAAATCTACTCAAGCCATGCCGATTCATATCAAGGATATGTAAGATGATCCCAAGCAACAAAGGGGAACCCCGACAGAGGACCTGATCAGCGTTCCCTTGAGTAAAGCAGACCTAGAGAAAACAGTTCAAATAGGTTCCATGCTAGAGGAACCTCGGAGGACAGAGTTAATAAGTTTCTTGCGGAATAATGTGGACATCTTTACTTGGTCAGCGGCGGATATGCCTAGCATTCCTTGAGAAGTGGCAGAACACTGCTTAAGTAATGACCCCCAATATCAACCGGTTCGTTAAAAGAAGAGGTCCTTTGCTCCGGCCCGGCAGCTCCTCATTGATAATGAAGGACAAAGTCGTCAAAGGCAAAGTTCATCAAGGAGGTGAACTATCCAAAATGGATATCAAACGTCGTCATGGTCCCTAAAAAAGATGACAAATGGAGAATATGCATCTACTTCATCGATCTGAACAAGGCTTATCCCAAGGACAGTTTCCCTCTACCCCACATAAATCAGCTTATTCATGCCACAATCAGACACGAGCAATTAAGTTTCGTGGACACATATTCTAGCTATAACCAGATCAAATTGCATGCAGTTGATGCGGAAAAGACAGCATTCATCACTAGCCGTTGACTGTTCTATTATGATGTTATGCCCTTCGATCTCAAGAATGTGAGGGCCACATATCAACGGCTAGTCAATCAAATTTTTGAAGAGAAAATTTGGAAAAATGTCAAGGTCTATGTTGATGACATGTTGGTAAAGATAAAGACTTGAAAGAGGCATTTAGAGTTTTGAAAAAATATCGTATGCGACTTTACCCTACCAAATGTGCTTTTGGCATCACTTCCGAGAAATTCCTAGGCTTTATGGTTTCTAGCCCCGGCATTGAGGCTAACCCTGTAAAGATATCGGCCATCCTTGATATGCCCGTCCCCATAAGGGGGAAGCATGTACAAGAGCTAACAGGAAGGATTCATTTCATGGTCGGTCGAAGTGCCTTCTGCTTTTTTAAACATTGAAGGGAAACAAGACCTTCAAATGGACGGAGGAGTGTCAGCGAGCATTCGATGAGTTGAAAACATACCTGGCATCCCCTCTGCTCTTGGTCAAACCAAAAGTTGGGGACATCTTGGAATTATACCTTTCAGTATCAACCAAAGCGGTCAGTGCGGTGCTACTTAAAGTGGTCGACACAGCATAGAGACCGATTTACTACGTTAGTAAGGTATTTCTATGCCAAAACAAGGTACAAGTTCATTGAGAAAATTGCCCTGGCATTAGTAACTGCGGCAAGGAAACTCCACCCTTATTTTCAGATGCACTCCATTATTGTCCTGACTAATCAACCACTAAAGAAAATTCTTTCTCGGCTAGATGTCTTAAGCCGAATCATCAATTGGGCGGTCGAATTGGGTGAGTTCGACATCATTTAGTAGCCGCAAACTACGATCAAAGCCCAAGCATTAGCTGACTTCCTCTTCGAGTCCTCCCTACCGGTAAAGGCCAAAGAAAATGAGCAAGGGAAAAAGACGGGAATGCACCACAGCCACCATGGACTTTATTCGTAGATGGAGCATCAAACAAAGAAGAATATGGAGCAGGGCTCATACTCACCAGCCCGGAAAGATTTCAGATTCAGTATGCCCTCCGATTTAAATTTTAGACATCGAACAACGCGGCTAAGTATGAGACTCTTCTTGCCACCTCCGCCTAGCAAGGGCGGTTATGGCTAGGAATATAGAACCCTTCAGCGATTCCCAGTTAATAGTTAAGCAAGTCAATGACGAATATGAGGCAAGAAAAGCAACCATGGCAGCGTACCTATAGAAGGTGCGGGAAGCCACATCAACCTTCGAAAATCTTACACTTCGGCACATCTTGAGAGATAAGAATGAACAGGCAAATGCTTTCTCAAAATTAGCTACTTTAGACCTATCCGAGCTCGGTTACTCAGTCTACACTGAAACCATACTCAAGTCAAGTGTTGATCCAAGCATGGTTGTTGTAATGCCTGCCGCAGTAGAACCGTCTTGGATAGATCTGATCTATTCATATTTAAAGGATGGAACCCTACCCGAGGAGTGGAAAGAGGCTCGAAGAATACAGTCTAAAGCTACCCATTATATACTTGACCAGGATGTGATGTACAAGAAAGCTTTCACATTTCCATGGCACAGGTGCTTGCATCCATCTGAGGTGGCCGTTGCAGTCAAAGATGTACACGAAGGAGTTTGTGGTGCTCATCTGGGAGGAAGGGCCCTAGAGCACAAAATCTTGAGGCAGGGCTACTACTGGCCGAAGATGAGAGAAGAATGCCTAGATTATGTCAAAAAGTGTGAGAAATGCCAGCTGTACGCCCCAGTTCCTCATCTCCTAACAGCCCCTTTGAGATCAAATGAAGCAGCCCCAATTCCCTTCGCCACTTAGGGAATGGACATCATGGGTCATTTTCCCCCTGCTCGCTACCAAAGAAAGTTCGTCATTGTCACGGTGGATTACTTCACCAAGCGGGCTGAGGCAAAGGCAGTATCAAGCATCCCAGAAAGCACGATCCATGAGTTTTTCAAAAAATTCATTTGTCTACTGATATGGTATTCTATGCGTGCTAATTACTGATAATGGAAAGCAGTTCAACAACAAGGCTTTCACCGGATTCTGTAGTGAAAATAACATCGACCATAGGCACAACACGATGAAACATCCTCAGACCAGCAGTCAGACAGAGTCCACCAACAAAATTCTCCTAAAAGTGGTCAAAACATGCCTCGAAGGTGCTAAAGGATGTTGGATAGACGAACTCCCCCATATACTATGGGCAGGTCGAACTACCCCAAAGACGGCCATGGACGAGTCCCCCTTTATGCTAGCTTTTAGTTGTGAAGCAATCATCTCACTAGAGGTACGGGTTATGTAAGACCCGTATCAAACTAACCCGGTCTTACCACCTTGAACCAGGTCTACCCATCATGGTTGAGCCAAATGGACCAAGTGCGTGAAGGAGATCACGATCCCAGGTATTAAACTGACCCAAAAACACTTAAATAAGGGGAGGGTCGCAAACCCCACAAGGGAGGGTCGGACCCCCCCAGTATAGAAGTCAGACCCCTAGTTTCATATGGGGGGTCACAGATTTTAAGGACCAGAGGTCGACGGGATCTCCGACCCACCCTATCGACCCCCGGTACTCGGTAAAAACAAAAATTAGGAAACTTTCCTAATTTCAATGGGATTCCTTCCTAATCTCAATAGGACTTATTTTAGGAGTTTCTACTCTATAAATAGGACGTCCCTAAGCCTCTTTCACTCCTTTTAGAACCCTAATTGAATTGACAAAAAGAGAAGAGAAGGAAGAGAAGAAAGCAAAAGGAGAAGAATTGCATAGAAGGAGTAATCTTATCAGGTATGGATACTATTTCCATGAGTTTCTAAGGACCTTAGAGTAGATAATGAAGAGGGTATGATCTTGAAGAAACCCAAAGCATCAACCCATGGTTAGGTTTTCATGGAAAACAATGGGGGAAATCATGAAAGCCATATGGGTGAATGAATCATGGTTCTAGGCCATAGAACATGTGTGGAATGGACTGTAGGAGCAAGCCATGGGACCCCAAACACGAAGAATGGGTTGAAGGAAGAAAAATTGACAAAACCCACAGGGGGTCGCATGGGGGGTCGATGGCCAATCGACCCTACCAGACCCTTAGCATCGACCCCCAGTGTTCGGGAAGCCCAGATTAGGGTTGGTCGCACCCAGGGTCGATCATAACTCAGACCCTAGCTCCGACCCCCAGTTAACAGCATGGTTTTTAAATTCAGAATTAGTTCTAATTAAATTTTATCGAATTTGTTAGGTATTCTAGCAATATAATAACAATATAAAAGTGATTTTAAAGCTTGAAAGAGGATCTACAAGCAAGCTAAGGTGAGGAAACAAGGCTCTTAACTAATTGATTAATAATAAACTATTTTATTTCTTGAGTCCAATGCTATGCTTGATTCTATGCGAACATGCTTGTAATGTGAATTCAACATGTCATCCGATATTTCTATTTATTGTTCATGCATATTTACTTTATTGTTTATAACATGATAATGATGGTGATGATAGGAATAGGCATGTGAATGTATGTGTGTGCTTGTTGTACTTGATGCGAGCGAGTATCAGGGGGGTGTCATAGGCTAGGCCTCAGCACTTTAACTCTATCTCTAACTCAAGTCTTGTGCATTAGCATCGTCGTATCGCCATTACTTTAGCAGAACTATTATGTCATAGAGTATCAGGGGAGGTGGTCTCGGTCCTTGTAGTCTCTGACTCTACCGGGGGGCCTTAGCTCTATCTCTATGGACGTTCTAAGGGATGCTGGGGTGAGGCCTTGGATACACTGTTTGGCATTAGGATTGGTTAGTTGTGAGCCCAGTTTGCAAGCCCTTGCCAATAGGGGCTTATGTGTTGGTATGACACTGTACATCAATAAACGTTAACC
Source organism: Protea cynaroides (assembly GCA_028583415.1). Lineage (NCBI taxonomy): Eukaryota > Viridiplantae > Streptophyta > Magnoliopsida > Proteales > Proteaceae > Protea > Protea cynaroides. The sequence continues at coordinate 22,240,081 of CM053274.1, forward strand.
TTTGTTGTACAATGTTCATGAATTAGGTGCTTGTGAGTCGACGATAAAAGTTACCTTCGGGCGGCGTCACACACTTGTTGTAAGACCCGTATCAAACTAATCCGGTCTTACCACCTTGAATCAGGTTACCCATCATGGTCGAGCCAAATGGACCAAGGGCGTGAAGGAGATCGTGATCCCAGGTATCAATCGACCCAAAAACACTTAAATTAAGGGGAGTGTCGCATACTCAACAAGGGAGGGTCGGACCCCCCAAGACAGAATGTCAGACCCCCTATTTTACAGAGGGGGTTGGACACTTTAGGATTTAGGGGTCGACGGGATCATCGACTCCCTCATCGACCCCCAGTTGCCGCCAGAAATAGAAATTAGGAATGTTTCCTAATTTCGGTTGGACTCTTTCCTAAACTCAATGGGACTTATTTTAGGAGTTTTTACTCTATAAATAGGACGTCCCTAAGCCTCTTTCACTCCTTTTACAACCCTAATTGAATTGAGAGAAAGAGAAGAGAAGGAAGAGAAGAAGAAGAGAAGCAAGGAAGAGAAGAAAGCAAAAAGGAGAAGAATTACAGAGAAGGAGTATTCTTCTCAGGTATGGATACTAATTCCATGAGTTTCTACGAACCTTAGGTTAGGTAATGAAGAGTGTATGATCTCGGAGAGTCCCAAACCATCAACCCATGGTTAGGTTTTCATGGAAAACCATGGGGGAATTCATGAAAGCTATATAGGTGAATGATTCATGGTTTTAGACCATAGAATGTGTGTAGAATGGACTTTAGGAGCTAGCCATAGGACCCCAAACACGAAGAATGGACTAAAAGGAAGAAATTTGACCAAAACCTACAGGAGTTCGCATAGGGGGTCGATGGCCAATCGACCCTACCAGACCCTGAGCATCGACCCCCAGTGTTCATGAAGTCCAAAATAGGGGGGGTTGCACCAGGGGTCGATCATGACTCCGATCCTACCTCCGACCCCCAGTTAAAAACATGGTTTTTAAATTCATAATTAATTCTAATTAAATTCTATCGACTTTGTTAGGTCTTCTAGAAATATAATAACATTATAAAGGTGATTCTAAAGCTTGGAAGAGGATCTATTAACAAGCTAAGGTGAGGGAACAAGACCTAAACTTTTATTTCTTGAGTCCAATGCCATATTGATTCTGTGTGTGTATGCTTGTATGTACATTCAACATGTCATCCAATATTCCTGCTATTATTTGTTCATGCATATTTACTTTATTGTTTATAATATGATGATGGTGATGATGATAGGAATAGACATGTGAATGTTTGTGTTTGGCCAGTGTATATGGTGCGGGTAGGGATGGTATCAACCGGTACAGCCATGATTCTTCATGGGGTGTATATTGTGCCATGGTCTACTCAAGTCATGTCCACTGATGTCGTCGTATCGCCATTACCTTAGAAGAACTGTTGCGACGTAGGGCACCAAGGAGGGTCTCGGTCTTTGAGTCCTATACTCTATCGGGGGGGCTTAGCTCTATCTCTACGGGTGCTCTGAGGGATGCTGGGGTGAGGCCTTGGATACACTGTTTGGCATTAGGATTGGTTAGTTGCGAGCCCACTTTACAACCCTAGCCAGCAGGGGTTTATTTGTTGGTATGGTATCAACCGGTACAGCCATGACCGTTTTTCATGGGATGTATATTGTGCCATTCTGGGTGCATGTGGGGCGACGGTGCCGTTTTCATTGGGCGTTTCCACACACTCGTGCATAGAGGTGCGGCGGCCACCTATCCTTTCTATAGCATAGTGCAAACTATAAACCAGACCAAAGATATGATTTGACTGCATGCATATGATTGTTGCATTGTTTTGTTTACTCACTGAGCTCAAGTTGGAGAGCTGACCCTCGCGCGCGTATTTCTTTTTAGTTTCTGATGTTGCAGGTACTATGATTGAAGATTTTGTCTGCACGCCAACATATGGACGGGTGGAGGCTATGAATGAGCAAGCTGTGGAGAACGAACATGGTTCGTTAAGCAAGCGATTTCAACGGTGGATACGTTTAGTGTTTCATTTTCGTATTTGGATATTGTAATATGTATTGTAATGTTTTGGTTACTTGAAAATAAATGGAATATTAATTATTTATCATGATTAGACCTCAGTTCATTATCTGTAAGACTTCCGCTATTTATTTTATTACCTCTGATTAATGTGGAATGTGTTTTGGTTTATCATAACCGTTGGTTTATTGACGGTTCATCACACCATTCTGGTTGGAGTAGAATTTGGGGTGTGACAACTTGGTATCAGAGCTCTCGTAGGCTTTACCCATTAAACCTGAATACTTCCACTGGAGTCCATGAACTGAGTTAGGTTAAATTAAAAGCTTTATTACAAACACACAATAAGCACCTGTGTTGGTTGAGACAGAACTTAAACAAGACAATAATGTACATATAAAAGGTAGAACCATATATATACACTCAATCAGAAAGAGAAGACCAAAATTTATCCTGATAACCAAATAATATAGGGTACTATCCATAAGTTGGGTAGTTATCTATGTATACAAGGGATATAGTACTGTAGCAAGAAGGAAGCATTTGTACAGTAGAAAATTTGAATACCGAGTTGGTACTCATAAGTTGTAAAAATCGATGTAGGACAGAGGAAGAAGGAAAATGGCTAGTAATGCCAAAACCCCTGTAGAGATAAAGAAAAAGATCTTGGGCTAAATCCAACAGAGATAGGAGAATAATTGCCATATATTAAGAATAGAAGTAACTACAAGAAGATAAAGCCATACTACTGGGTGACATGGAGACTCAGAGTGAGATCCATTACACGCTGATCCATTACCCGCTGAGCATTAAGAAGAGGTTGCAACTTGACCCTCACCACTATCTGGGTCGAGAATTGGTAATGAAAACTCATATGAGTAGATGCTAGATAATGATAATCAGATTAGAGCGAATCAAAAGAGGTGAACAACTAGACCACTTTAGCCAACCACCTGGACTATTAAGTACCTTGGTTATGGTTGTCATAAACTTGACCCAATAAAATACAAGAGCAACAACAGATGAGACCGACTATGCAAGTTGCTATGTAAATGACTACCCAAGTAGCTGATGCTACATCAACACCTCCGGGTCTAACCAGGTACGGTACCAATTGGTAGCATCACTGTACCCCAACACCTGTTAGCTATAACACAGTGCCTACCACACAGCAAGTCCCAGTAATGCACACCCCAGTGCAGAAGTTTGGTGCACAACAAGAAGTGTATCAAGGTGGTTAACCTTATCGGCCACTGATGTATGGGATAGTTGCATCATGACAGAATGATCCGACAAGGATTGAAGAATGTCTTCTGAAGATGATACCTCGGACATTTTCAGCTAAGGATCAAATCTATTATGGCCATATATCTAGATAGGTTATATAGGATGTGGTGCATTATTGATTTACGCTTATGATCATAGAGGACGCACATACCAGATTTTAATTTCTCGGGCCTTGACAGGATACCTTCTTGATTTAACCTGTCAATTGGAGTTATAGATATTGTTTCTTTAATATTAGTCTGGATTATACAAATCTGAACCATTCTCATGATCGACAACATGAACAAAGATATGAACTGAATGAATAGTTAAATGTTTAATCGTGTTGAGCGTACATCTTCTGATTTAGACCTGATTTATTGGTGTACGAAATCTTTCTCCAGATTATACCTGGTTTACTAATGTACGAAAACTTTCCCCAGATTTATTCCTATAGTTCCTTAACCAATGGCATTATATATACTCGATAGAACCTGTAACCATGAGGTTAAGAACTATAAAACCTCTATGCATTTGGACCACCGTGCAACGTAATGATCTTTGGATGTCGATTGGATTACCATTGATTTACTCCTGATTCTCAAAACCTAGGTTCACTAAATAAAACAAGTGTCATTTACCATACTGAATTTGTAAGAAGGAAATGAATTGTTTTGGATACACATTCTGATTCTTATATTTCTCGACATCCATTGATAAGATGTTTAGTGATAATGAAATTATTTGGATATTTTATAGCCAAGAGACCTCCGAGGAAGTAATGGAGAATCTATTTTGAGATTTCTAAACGGGTGGATATGAATCATGTCTACAAAAGAGTGCATGCGACAAAAGTGAGAACTATCAAGGGTAGCCAGTAAAGAAATAGATAGCACTCTAGTGGAGATAAAGATGGCTATATCAGTATGAAATTTTGACAAGGTAGAAGATTCCTAAAGGCAAATCTAAAAGTGAACAACAAGGATAAAAGAAATATAAGCTAATGAGTGCAATATGAGATCTTGATGATAGTCTTTGAAAAATCACAAAGAGATGAAGAAACTAGGCAAGCTCTTAAGACCCTTACACCAGATTTGTCTAGTTTAAGCCCTTTTGGGACTAAATGTTGTTTTCGATGAGTATTATGAACAATGATTGAATCATATTAATGGATGGATGAAATTTGGACGCAACCTAATTAGACTTGAGAGGGTAGACTTTGACGTCATCATGGGGATAGACTGGTTGTCTCAACACTCTACAAAGTTATTATGTGCATAGAAGAGATTATCATTCAAGAATAAAGAAGGCATATAATTTAGTATTATTGAAAGTATGTTGCCTAAGAAAAAAAAGTTGATCTTCTCTATGCTAAAGGCCAAGAGATGCTTTGAAGAGAAAGAAGTTGGAGATATGGTATCTGTGGTATACGTTACCAAAGAAACACCACAGATGAAAGATACTGATGTGATGCCTAAATTTTTTAATGTGTTTCCAGGAGACTTACTTGGGTTATCATCTGATCATGTGATCGAGTTCAGTAAGACCTTATGGTGATGTTTAACATTCAAACATGATTAGAATATGTCCAATAATATTGTTCTAATACTTAGAAACCCCCTGGTGAAGCCTTGGACCCCGTGCTTGGGAGAAAAGATTGAAATTGAATTAGTTCAAGTTCTCTGATGCTAGGCGGTCGACCAAGGAGGTCGACTAAAGAGTGTTGATCAACCACCTCCGCTGTGATCGACCGCATGGCTTACAGTGAGTTGTAATCTTGGTATTTTTCACCCTAATTGACTATTTAGACTATGTTAAGCATCCTATACCTCAAGAATAACATAATAAACATGTTGGAATGATTGAATAGAGTAGAATGTGCTCCCAAGTGTATAGGTATGTGTGGTTACAAAGATGATATTTTCTGTCATAGACCATACTTACATATAACCTATGGGAACATGATTCTATCCTAACCAATGACAAAAAAACATCATAAAACATCTGTAGAAGTTACTCTACCAAGGTGCAAGCCTCTGGAACTCATTTAGGATAAATTTACCTATGCAATTGACAAAATAGAGCTGATCAACCACCATAGTTTATCGACCACCTCCATCGAATTGGAGCACTAATAGGTTTCTGATTGGTCCTATGGTCTCATACTGTGTCGACCTTACTGCCTACGGTCGATACCCTACGATTGCATATGGTGCGACCGTAGCTGCGACCATATGATTCCTAAATCTTCCCGAATGCCTATGGTCGATCCTCTGGTCATGCTGGTCATGCTATGGCCGACTGTAGCTGCGACCTTGAGATTTTTGGTCACAGATTACATGCAATTCGAGTTATTCCTAGGTCAAATCCTCTACTCTTGAATTGGATTTATGCTAATGTCATCCTATGGCCATCATTAGTAGTTTCTTATAAACCCTAATCATCAAACTCACTCCTCATAGTTCTCCTTGGGATTTTCTCAAAGAAATCACATGGATCATAATAGGTTGATATTCCCTATCTTCCATAGAAGTCTTATTCCATAAAGTTTACATCTCCAGGGATTAGGTTCTTACCTTTGCCTGTGATAGAGAGCCAATTTCTTCTCAGCAAATTCCTTTCCTTAGTTTTTCTCTTCTTCTCCTTTTCTTCATTCACTTCCATTATCTTTCTCTAGTGTTTACTAATGTTCTAAAAGAGAGAAAAAAGGCCGAGGGACGTCCATTATATAGTGGAAAACTCTCCATATAGTGTCCTTTTTCAATCAGGAAAGAAATCCCTTATTTTAGGAAAGTTTCCAATACTCGAAGTCTGATCTGGGGTCTCACGATTGACCGCTACGGTTGTAGAACCCGTCGACCGTAGGGTCGAAATCATCGATCGTGGGGTTCATGGTCTGAGATTTTTGTTTCCTTCCTTATGGTCGACCAAACCTACCCAGGTATTTGACCATGGGTATGTTTTCAGTGTTTTTAGCTCAATTCTCATACCTGATTTGTGATCCATCTTCAAACGGTCGGTCCACTTGGTCCAGAAATGATGGAAAGACTTGGCACGACATGGTTGGACCAGGTTAGTTGATGCTGGTCTTAGAAATCCCCCCTCTTATATAAATTTCATCCTCAAAATTTGCACAAACCTTCCGAGTCGAATAGGTAAGGATATTGCTTTCGCATAGCATTCTCTTCTTCCCATGTAATTTCTTCTACATCTTGGCTCCTCCAAGTAACCTTCACATAGTAGATGTCGTGGTTGCGTCGATGTTGCACCTTCCGGCTAGTAATTTGAAAAGGTACTACTTCAAAAGTCAAATCTTCAGTCAAATCTGGTGGATCCACTGTTAACAAGTATGTTGGATCTCTGACATACTTCTTGAATTGTGAGACATGGAATACATCATGTACACTAGACAATGATGGGGGTAGTGCTAACTGATATGCTACCTTTCCACATCTAGCTAAAACTTCATAAGGTCCAATATATCTGGGACATTGCTTTCCCTTCTCTCCAAACCTTTTCAAACCACATATAGGAGATATTTTTAGAAATACCTTATCACCTATGGTGAAATCGAGATCTCTGCATTGATTATCTGCATATTGCTTCTGACGGTTCTAAGCTGTTCAAACTCTTTCCTTGATAATGTCGATCACTCGATAAGTCTCTTCAATAAACTCTAGTCCAATAATACTCCATTCTCTAACTTCATTCCAAAATAATGGAGTTCGACATTTCCTACCATACACTGCTTCATAGAGCTACATCTGTATTGTAGCTTGATAGCTGTTGTTATAAGCGAACTCAATCAATGGTAATTTCTCATCCCATGATCCTTTAAAATTAATTATGCAAGCTCAGAGTTTATCTTCTAAAATCTGAATGGTACGTTCTGACTGTCCATTGGTCTGAGGATGGAATGCAGTACTAAACTTCAACGTTGTACCCATAGCCTTCTATAATCCTTTCCAAAACGTTAAAGTAAAATGTAGGTCTCCGTCAGACACGATGCTTTCAGGTACACCATGCAATCTAACAATATTATCCACATATAGCTTAGTTAACCTCTCTAGCGTATATTGAGGTCGTATAGCTATAAAACGAGCTGTCTTAGTCAAACGATCTACAATCACCCAGACTGCGTCAACTACTCTGGGAGTCAATGGTAACCCAGTGACGAAGTCCATAGTGATGTAATCCCATTTCCATGCCAGTTCTGGTTGTGGTTGCAATAAGCCTACAGGTCTTTGCTTGTCAGCCTTAACCTACTGACAATTCAAGCATTGAGACACAAATTTAGCTACATCCACTTTCATTCCTCTCCACCAATATAGTTTCTTCAGATCATGACATCTTTGTGCTTCGAGGATGTACTGAATAAGCAATGGTATAGGCTTCCTTCATTAGTCTGTGTCTAATATTCAAGTCTTCATTTTTAGGAACACATACTCTCCTTTTGTATCTTATTACTTTCTCAGAATCCAAGGTGAACTCAAGAGTAGTCCTACCTTTTTTAAGGTCTTCTTACAACATTTTCAGATAAGGGTTTGATTTAATGACTGCTTTTACTTCATCTAGCAAATCAGGTACAATCTTCAATGTAGCATACGTGTTTGATAATAGATGAATAAACCCTTGGTCAGTTGATTCATTTGGAATATCAATCACGAACTGCTCGTTATCGTAATTAAATACTCTTCCTGTGACACATGCTACAACATTTGTACTAGCTTCTTCTTGTGATTTTGTCATTGCTTTCCTACTTAGTGTATCAGCAACTACATTAGCTTTCCCTAGATGATACTGGATATCACAATCATAATCCTTCAATAACGCCAACCATCTTCTCTGTCTCATGTTCAACTCCTTTTGATTAAGGTATGTGAGATTTTTATGATCTGATTTAATCTGAAATTTCTTACCATACAAATAATGTCTCTATATCTTGACAGCATGTACCACCACTGCTAATTCCAAGTCATGAATGGTATAGTTCTTCTCATGTGTCTTCAGTTGTCTTAAGGCATATGCAATTACTTGTTCTCCTTGCATAAGCACATCCCAAACCTAACCCAGATGCATCGGTGTATAAGGTAAATGGTTATCCTGGAATCGGAATAATCAAGATGGGAGTTGATATAAATCTAGCCTTCAATGTTTGGAAACACTCTTCACATTTGTCTATCTCAACAAACTTTTCTCCTTTCTTAGTCAGACTGGTGAGAGGTATGGCAATTCTAGAGTAATCTTCCATGAATCGTCTATAGTAACCAGCCAAACCTAAGAAACTTCTAATTTCTGTAATATTCTTAGGTGCTTCCCATTTCATAATGGCTTCAATCTTGCTAGGATCCACTTTAATCCCTTCAGCTGATACAACATGGCCTAAAAAAGTGACTTCATTTTGCCAGAACTCACACTTGGTAAATTTAGCGTAAAGCTTCTCCTTTCTTAGTCGCTGTAGAGCGGCTCTTAGATTTGTGATATGAGTTTCTTTGTCCTTGGAGTTGACTAGTATGTCATCAATAAATACAATGATTGATGTATCCAACATTTCATGGAATACTCGATTCATTAGTTCCATAAAAGTTGCGGGTGCGTTAGTTAATCCAAAAGACATGACTAAAAATTCATAATGTCCATATCTGGTTCTGAATGTTGTCTTTAGATTAATCTTCAACTAATGATATCCTAATCGAAGATCAATTTTGGAGAAGACTTTGGCACCTTACAACTGGTCGAATAAGTCATCAATCCGATGCAATGGGTACCGAATCTTGATTGTAAGCTTATTCAATTCTCGATAATCTATACACATTCAAATGCCACCGTCCTTCTTTTTCACGAACAATATTGGTGCTCCCCATGGTGATATGCTGGGTCTAATATAATCCTTTTCTAGTAATTCCTGTAACTGTACCTTCAGTTCCTTCAATTTAGTAGGAGCCATTCGATAGGGTGCTTTAGATACTGGTGCGATTTCAGGTATAAGATCTATAATGAACTCTGTTGCTAGGTCAGGTGGTAGTCCTAGTAGGTCCTCAGGAAGTGAATCCAGAAATTTACGCACAACTTCAATATCATTCATTCGTGGTGCTTCCTTGGTGAGGTCGACCACGGATACTAGATACCCAATTCCTCCTTTCTCGAGGCATTTTTTAGCCTTTAATGCAGAGAGGATGAGTTTGCGTTTACAGGGAAGTTTGGTTCCCGCAAAACTAAACACTGTTCCTTCCTTGTCTTTAAATGTCAGTTTCTTTTCCGCACATAATAGTTTTGCGAAGTGCCGAGCTAACCAATCCTTCCCAAGATAACATCAAAGTCTGCCATCTCGAGTTGAATTAAGGTTGCATCCAAAATCTTATCGTCGATAAGAACTGGACATGGTCCATAACCTTTGTCTAGTTCCACTTCTGATCCCATTGGTGATCGTACAAGCAGTTTGTAGTCTAAAGGTCTGAGGGGTAGATTTAACTTCTTTTCAAACGACACAAATATAAAAGAATGAGTAGCCCCAGAGTCAAAGAGTACTCTGGTGGGTAAGCCATTAATAGGTACGATACCTGTGATTTGATTTAATTTAGTCTACATGCTCATACAATGTAGTACAAAATGAAAGGTTCTAGTCATACCTGTGACCACATCAGGCGATGCGGTAGCATCCTTAGAAGTAACTGCATAAACTTCCCCTTGCCATAACTGCTTCCTTGGCTTAGGACACTCTCTTGAATAATGTCCTACTTGATCGCAATTGAAGCATTTGACTCCAGAATTACTTTGTTTTTATTAAGGTTGGGCTGTCGGAGTAGTCTTAGCTTCAGCATCAAAGCCTTGAGTATGGAAGGGTTTAAATGTCTTTGAGTTTCTTCCGTTGTATGAGTTTCCATTGGGGCCCTTTATACCTCTGTTTTGAGCAAAATAACTTTCCCTCTGGTTCGATTCCAATACTCGAGCAATCTGTATAGCTTCATTATAAATCTTCTTTTCTAGTCCCAATACATGCTCATGGATGCTTCCCCTAAGTCCCATGACGAACCTTCGGGTTTTAGTATTTTCCTCTTGCATGCTAGAGGGAGCAAAGAAAAATAGTTCTTCATAACACTGTTGATATGTGTCTACAGTCATCTGTCCTTGGTATAGACTCAAAAAATCTTTTTTCATTTGATCTCTGAATCTCATGGAAAAATACTTCTTGAAGAAAACTTCTTTATAAATAACCCATGTTAGTTGGGCATGCTTTGTTAACAGATAACTTCTAGTTGATTTTCGCCAGTGGTGTGCGTCAACTTTCAACATAAACGTGACACATAATACCTTCTCTTCTTCATTTATAGTCATCATTATAAAGTTTCTTTCCATCTCATCGATCTAGTATTCCAGATTGACCAATCACTATTCCAGATTGATCAATCACTATTCCAGATTGATCGAGCATTTCCTGAAGATGAAACCGAAAGAATTCAATGGCAAGCTGATACTGTGCATAAGCCCCATACATAGGCGGCTGGTATTGATGGTTACCTTGGTTATACCAGCCTTGTGGTGCTTCAGGGTTTTGCACTTGGTATTGTACTGTTGGTGTTTACGGTGCTGGGGGTATAGTGTTGCTACTACCAGGTGCCATACTAGCTTGTCCTGCAGGTAGAGATGTTGTGTTTGCAACTGGAAAAGCAATTCCCATAGTAGGTTGTATAGTTGTGCCAAATTCATCACCACAGTAGCCAAATCCATTGGTGGTGCAGGTAAGTTGGTTGGGTTGGCTTGGGTGTGAACATTCTAATGTGCAGCATTCTGAGCTCCAATATTTCCTTCCTACCCTTGCTGAACTTCATTGTCCTTGGTATCCATAGGTGGTGGAGATGGGTTTGCATTCTATCTCCTTCTACTTACTCTACGCCCTGCCATTTAAACTCTTGGGTGGTATGTTATTGGCAAAGCGAGACTCTATGGTCAATCATTTTGATTGAATTGTGTGACTGTAAGATTCAAAATTAGTTTTTAAAACCTATTTTTTCGAGATTTTTCCTCTCATTTCCCTTTCTTCTTCCTAAGGTCTTAACTCAACTCGTCACGAGTTGCTACAATATCAATAGTATGAATTTTGTGATTTTTCATCGAACAACTATCTCCATTCCATTCCTCAAGGTATGTTCTCTACTCTTTCTCCTTTTTAAGATTTTATACCTAGGTTTTGCTCTATTTATAGGGTTTTCTTCAAATTAATATTTTTCTTACTGTAAAAATTTGAATTTTATTGGGATTTATTGTTACTGGCTACCCAATGGATGAAAACCCTCAAGAAAATTTGAGTTTCATTGGTTAGTTTAGTAGAAACTTGAGAATTCCCATTTTAACCTAAATTTTGGGGGGTTTTCACGATTGTCAAAATTTCTTCAAATTCGACTTACTTAGTTTAAATTTCCAATTGAATATGCCTTGCTGGATGGTTTGGGACCTATGTAAGTCCTCCTGCCCAAATGTTTGGTTGAAAAGTGAGGCTTTTTCCCTTTCTATGTCGTTATGCTGTCAAATTTTAAAATTTATCTAACTTATTTTTCTTATTTTCTTTTCTTGCAGTTATCATGGTTCGCACTAATGTTCCTCGAGTTCATGACCCACTTCACTTCAAGTCTGTCGAAGTAGAAACACAATGCCCTTGGTTTAATCGAAAGAAGGTGAAAGGGGTAGATGTGTTAACTTAGCCCATTTAGCCCTGTTTGATGTGGAAAGGGTGTTTGGTGATACGGGTTGGCTTCCAGTGATTCTATATGAGGCTTGTACTCTCCCAGACTTGGTCAAGCAGTTCTACTATCACCTATAGGTAGAGGGTGACCTAGAGGATGTGATAGGGGTAGAGAGCTTTGGATCACTAGCTGGGTGAAAGGGGTTCCTATCTCTTTCAATTGTCAAGAGATGGCTGATCTCCTAGGCATCTCAAATAATGGTCAGTTGGTGTACTGTGCACCCAGGGAGCCATAGTTTCTGTCTACATGGGTGCATGTAGAAATAGATAACTAGATTCTTTGGGATGACCGCTGGGAGATGGAAGCAGTCAACCTGCGTCTAGAGCTATGGGTCTAATGTAAGATTATCCAGCATAATCTTATTCCCGAGGGTAGACACTACGAGATGGTCTCACAACTGACTCAGTACCAGCTGTACTATATTTGTACTGGGCAGCCAGTCTACCTCCCATATATTATTCTTTAGACCATGCACAAAGCTACGTTGCCTAACTTGAGAGGTAACTTGCCCAATGGGCGACTGATCTCCACCTTGCTCGCTCATCTACAGGTGGACCTAGTGGATGAGAGGATCTTTGGGGACACCTTCTTAGCTGACCTTGCTCAGGAAGCCATCAGCAGGATGGGCATGAGAGAGATACAGGTCAGTGATGATTAGAGAAATGCTATGAGACGTCCTCTCACTCGAGTAGGGATAGCAGATGCAGAGGCGGTAGCAGTAGCAGCAGCAGAGGTAGTAGCAGAGGCACACAAGAGTGATGATGAGGAGGATGATGATCGGATGTACATGGATGTGGATGCCATACCTCCTCTATCACCATAACATTCTACTAGAGCTGGCCCTTCTTGGGTTTCTCATTCAGCTAGCCCTTCACGCTCACCACCAAATGACATAATGGGGCTGTTACGTGACATTCAAGAGGCTCAGCGAGTGACTGATCGGAGGATAGGAGAGATCCTAGATGCCCAACACTCTACAGACCAACGGGTAGCTGATCTGGCAGCTAGTCTTCGAGCTACTCAGACTCAAGTGGCTTGGCTCACGAGAGTATATGATGAGGATTATGACCGAGATCGTAAGGCGACTCCTACTCCCACACCACCAGCTCCATGATTGCTATTTATTTCTTTTCTCATTTATTTTACAAAGTAACTGTCCAGATTGTGGGCTATACTTTGGTTCGAATATACATTTTTCTCATTTTGGTTTCTAAATATATTAAATTTTTTTCACCCTTACATATGCGCATTATTCTCTTTTAGTTTATGTCTCAAACAATACAGGTGCTTGTGGTGTGTTCTTATTACAATTTTTTATTTTATCCTAACTTAGTTCATGACTCAGGTGGAAGTAGTTAGGTCAATGGGTAGAACCTAAGATAGCTTTGATACCAAGTTGTCATACCCCAATTCTGGTCTAACTAGAATAGTGTGATGAATCACCATTAAATCAATGGTTCAATCAGGATCTCGTATAGGTCGTACCCACCATATCAAACCACACACACATTCCACATTAATAATCTGAGATAATAAACAATTAAGCAGAAGTCTTACAGATAATGAACTAAGTGTCTAACAATGATAATAAATAATTAATCCGATTATCTCCAAAACTCAAGACATAAAAGTAAATAATTCATTACATGTACCATTAATCAAATATAACTAAACTAATAAAAAATCGGCAAAGTGTCCGGATCAAACACTGCCAACACTTCCCCTGATGCCCTACCCATACCAATACGTAAGCCCCTACTGGCGAGAGCTTGCAAACTGGGCTCGCAACTAACCAATCCTAATGCCATACAGTTTATCCAAGGCCTCACCCCAGCATCCCTCAATATGTCCATAGAGATAGAGTTAAGGCCCTCTAACAGAGTCGAAGACTACATGGTCCGAGACCACCTCCCCTAATGCCTTACGACGTGATAGTTCTGCTAAAGTAATGGTGATACGACCATGTTAGTAGGCAAGACTTGAGTAGAGATAGAGCTAGAGTCTGGTGATAAGGTCAAAGACCACCATGCCACGTCCTCCCCCTGATGCTCCACTTACATCCAACACACCAACCACACACATACATTCACATGACTATTCCTAGCATCATCATCATCATCATGTTATAAATAAACAGAATTAAATATGCATGAACAGTAATAGCAAGAATATTGCATGACATGTGAGATGCATATTACAAGTATACAAGCATAGAATCAATCGTGGCATTGGACTCAATAAAATAAACAGTTTGTTATTATCTAATTAGTTTAGGTCTTGTTCCCTCACATGTTAGCAATACTCGATCACCTTCTAAGCCTTGAAATTCTCTTTGAATTGATTTAACAACCTAAAAGTTATATGAATTTAAGTTAGGTTGATATGTAACATGTTACAATAGTCAAAAATCAAAATAGGGCATTGATACGTGTCTGATTGGTCCTATGGTCTCATACTATGTTGACCTTACTGCCTACGGTCGACGGCCTATGGTCGCATATGGTGCGACCGTAGCTGCGACCATATGGTTCTGATATCTTCTCGAATGCCTATGGTCGATCCTCTGGTCATGCTGGTCATGCTATGGTCGACTGTAGCTGCGACCTTAAGATTTTTTATCGCAGACTACATGCAATTCGAGTTCTTCCTGTGTCAAATCCTCTACTCTTTAATTGGATTTATTCTATGGTCATCCTATGGCCATCATTAGTAGTTTCTTATCAACCCTAATCATCAAACTCAGTCCTTATGGTTCTCCTTGAAATTTTCTCAAGGAAGTCACATGGATCATAATAGGTTGATATTGCCTATCTTCCATAGAATTCTTATTCCATAGAGTTTATATCTCCAGGGATTAGGTTCTTACCTTTAGCTGTGATAGAGAGCCAATCTCTTCTCAATAAATTTTTTTCCTTAGCTTTTTTCTTTTTCTCCTTCTCTTCCTTCTCTTCCCTTCTCTTTCTCTAGGATTTACAAATGTTCTAAAAGAGTGAAAAAGGGCTGAGGGACGTCCTTTATGTAGAGGAAAACTCTCTATATAGAGTCTTCTTTCGATTAGGAAAGAAATCCCTCAGTTTAGGAAAGTTTCCAAAACTCGGAGTCTGATCTGGGGTCTCACGGTCGATCGCTATAGTCGCAGAACCCGTCGACTGTGGGGTTCATGGTCTGAGATTTTTGTTTCCTTCCTTATGGTCAACCATACCTACCCAGGTATTCAACCATAGGTATGTTTTCAATGTTTTTAACTTGATTCTCATATCTAGTTTGTGATCCATCTTTAAACGATCGGTCTACTTGGTCCAGAAATGATGGGAAGACCTGGCACGACATGGTTAGACCGGGTTAGTGGAGTGCGGGTCTTACAACCTCATTACAACAAGCCTATTTTTGGTTATATTTTCAACCAATGTCCTTGAGACTTAACCAAACGACCCTAGGACATGTTCCTAAGACTAATGAGGATACCCTAGACCTAATGAATGTGAGAATAAACAATCATAATTAACATAAATACCTTAATTATATTAGGTAAGCCGATGTAAGAAAACAAGGAAAATGACTATGTCTGCAATAGAGTAAAGCTTAGCTCACCAAATTCAGGTGAGGGATTAGTACATGTTTTATTTTCTTGTTTCTGTGCGTATGTGTTTACTACTAGGTTGGATTACTGTGTGATAACATGCCATCCAATACTTGTGATATTTGTTCATGCATTTTCATATTACAACTCTATATTGGATTAGTGGATTATGAAATTGTTTGATAACATGTGGATGTTTGATAACATGACTGTTTACCATTCTTTTGTGTCCTAGTGGATCCAGATAACTAGAATGGGGTGGTTTTTCTTGGTCCATTAAGATAGGATATGGGTACCTGCATTAGTAATATTTATTGGTTTAGGTTTCAACATCCCGTGATAGGCAACCCTTGCCAATAGGGGTTTAGGTATTGGCATAGGTTTATTTGTGGGCCAACTTTGGATAATCCCCTTCTGCAACTGGTGTAGGGAAACGAATAGGGTTGGGAGCTAGCCTCTAGTGTTTCAGGTGAGAGCTAGGGATGAGTCTGTTCTATGTGCTTAATCATCAGGGATTGGGTGGTGTATACCCAATGAAGTGGTTGAGGCATAGAATGAGAAGCTAGGAGGAAGCATATGATGGGAGTATGCTGGTATGATGCCAGGACGGTGTGTTCTTAGGTTGTCTTTATTCTTTGGGTATTATATCACATAAGGTGAGGAGACAAGTGTGTTACATTCACCTCCCCAGTGCTTGAGTATTCGTCATCAGTATTTAGATGCGATGCTACTTGCGCATGCTTATTTACAGACTATTTGGACCATAATAATATATCATTTCTTGTGTGCTTGAGTGTGCTAATTTCTCGCTGAGTGTGTGGTTTTGCTCAACCCTTTGTACGTATATATTTTTTTTCAGATTCTTTTGCAGATTACTTAGCTGATAATTATGTGATTGAAGATGAAGAACTTGAAGATAATTCGGGTGATTCCTCATGTGAATATGATGACTGTCTTTATGGTTAGAAGACAATGACTCTAAAGAGTAGAAGACTTCTCTGTCTGAGAGAGAAGATTACTTTAGTAGTTTTTTTTTACTTAGAACAAAGTTCAGTTTCTTTATGTTTATTCTAGTCGTTGTTTAACCCATGAACTTTATTTAATTACTTAGTACTTGGTATTATGTTAGTTATGTCTTGGTTTGAAGATAGATAAACCTTTATACATTTATTTAATACAATTAAACTTGGTTTGGTAGTTCTTAGTTATTGATTCTGCTATTATTTGATTTGCACTCTATATTTTCTCATAATCTATGCTGTGATTAACGAAAGAATTATGTTATGCTATGAACTATGAATGGATTTTGATATGGTAGTACTTGCACAACGAGGAAACCATGGTCATACCAAAACGTAAGGGTTTTGGGGTGTGACAAAAGGTGGTATCAGAGCAGTTCATTTTACATACATACACAACTGCAATCAGAGTAAACCGAACAAAAACCCGTTAGGATTAAATAAAAGCTTACATTAAAACAATAATAAGCACTTATTGGTTGAGACCATAGCATAAATTGTAAAAGGGCCATAATGCACTAAGTGTTTAAACATCCTGATTCTCATTATAAAATGATGTTTGATACAAAAGAGAGTGTAGATCACAACCCGATCTATCCCTCGACAAACAAAAGAAATGAAAATACATACAAGGGAAATAAACTATGGACTAAAAATAAAAGTGTATGAGCCTTCTATTAAGGAAAATAAAATCTAATGGCTACCCCATAATGGATGAAAGACAAAGCCTACAACCCGCATAGCCTTTTGCATCTCATGGACCTCGTCTCTAAGTCCCTGAATGATGCTATACAAATCTTGAATGGTAGGCTCAGATACAGTGGGCGTAGGACTATGAACATCCATCGATGCTGGTGGTGTATCCTGACCCTCAGTGACATGTGTCCCCTGCTGCTGAGTGACCCCTGCATCATCCGCATCGTCATCATCATCATCCTCTGCATCATCATCTAAACTAACAGAATCCGTAGGAACATCCTTTGCTTGTATACCCTCTGCAGCCATCGCCGCAGCATTTGCTTCTGCCTCCTCCTCTACAAGTCCGCCAAAATCAACAGGAGTGATGACAGATGGAAAATAGCCTCCAACTCATCATCACTCAGAACCGCATCCTGTGACCCGTGCATGTGACCCAATACATGCCAGTCGAAGTCTGAGTGCACTAAACTCTCAACTCCCTCGTCAGCGAGTGTTAATACCCATCTCCTTGAATAGCCAAGTAAGAAGTCAACCACATGGTTAATTCCTCTCACCGCATATGTGGTAACTATCATCATCCTCATCAAAATGTAGGGTAAGAATAACTGGTAATGAGTACAGACGCAGTAGGTCACATACTTGTTGAAGCTCGCAATCGCATCCCTATGACCACTCTTAGGGATGATGTTATGCTAAATGATCCGACTGTAGACCCTTGGAATCGATCGATACCCAGACTCTACATGCCTCCGTCTAGGAATACGCAAATGTCTCCAGATCTCTTACCTAAAAGTCTCTAAGATGAGATCAGAAGAAGAAGAACCCAGCCCGGCGTATAAATAGTCGCCTACTGCAGAAACATGCAACCACTCTGCCAACTGATGGACATCAAAGGAAATATCTCAGCCAAGCACCCTGCTGGATATCCTCAAACCCAAGTGCAGCTTCTCATCTTCGAGATCAGTCTCCAATCAAAGATTACAGTTAAATAATCAGACTAGGTTAGGCCAGGTGACTATCCTATACCTCAGGACAGGTGCCCAGCCCAAAGCAGTGAAAGCCTCACCCATAGCAAAGTGTTGTAACCTCTTGAAGTCTATAAACCTCCCAGACTTGTTGGAAGTTTATTGGAATCTAGGCCAATCATCATGCTCAGCCCGAGAACGGAACCTGTGAGCATCAAAAGCCGGTTGTCTAACCATTTTGCTGTAAAACATACAAGAATGAAAAT
>CM053274.1:22259154-22285672 GCA_028583415.1 Protea cynaroides
TGTATGAGTTGCTTCATTCTTGGAATAAATCAAAATATCATCTATGAAAACTATGACTGACGTGTCCAACATGTCATGAAACACCCAGTTCATCAGCTCCATAAAAGATGTAAGGGCATTGGTTAATCCAAACGTCATAATCGAGAACTCATAATGTCCAATCCCGATTCTAAAAGCTATCTTCGAGATATTTCTATCCAAAATTCTTCAGCTGATGATATCTTGACTGAAGAAAATACCTTTGCTCCTTGCAACTGTTTAAACAAGTCATCGATCTAAGGTAGTAGATATCGATTCTTGACTGTGAGCTTGTTTAGTTCCCGGTAGTCTATACACAAACAACACTACCATCCTTCTTCTTCATGAATTGCATTGGCACTTCCCATGATGCAATACTTACCCAATTAGAACCCTTGTCTAATAACTATTGTAGTTGCGTCTCAATCCCTTAAACTCCATAGAAGCTACTCTACAGGTGTCATTGACACGAGTATCGTCCTTGGTAACAAGTCGATGACGAACTCGGTCGCACGATCAGGTGATAACCCGGTAAGTCTCCTGGAAACACATCAGGAAATTTATGCATCACATCAATATCTGTCATCTGTGGTGCTTCTTTGGTAACGTATACCACAGATACCATATATCCAATTCATTTCTCTTCAAAGCATCTCTTCGCCTTTAGCATAGAGCGGATCAACTTTCACTTCCTAGGCAACATACTCCCAATGATACTAAATCATATGCCGTTTTTATTCTTGAATGACAACCTCTTCTATGCACGTAATCACTTGTAGAGTGTTGAAACAACCAGTCTATTCCCAAGATGACGTCAAGGTCTTCCATCTCAAGTTTAATTAGTTTGTGTCCATTTTTATCCATCCATACGATTTGGACTTCGTTCATAACACTCATCCAATTGACATCTAGTCCAAAAAGGGCTTGAACTAGCAAAATTTGGTGAAATGGTCTAAGGAGCTTGTCTAGTTCCTTTATCTCTTATGATTTTTCGAAGACTATCGTCAAAATCTCATATTGCACTTATTAGCTTGTATTTCTTTTATCCTTGTTGTTCTACCTTGCTCTCTCTTCCATATACCTCAAAAAATATCTTGTGATTGTTACTTCATATCCCAAGTCTATTTATAAGCATTAGGGTACATACTTATAATTTCATTAATTCAGCCAAACTATTTTGGTCTTTACTTAATCATGTCCCACAACATTGGGCATAACTCAATTATCATTGTATTAAATCGAGTACTACTTATGCCATGACTTTATCCTTGTATCCACTCTTAAATTTCCCTTTAGGAATCTTCTACCTTGTCAAAATTCATACCGATATAACCATCCTTAACTCTACTTGAGTGCTATCTATTTCTTTACTGGCTACTCTTAATGGTTCCCATATTTTCTCATGCAGTCTTTTACAGACATGATTCATATCCATCCATTTAGCAATATCAAAACAAATTCTCCATCACTTCATCTGAGTTTCATTGGCTATAGCATTTAATCTGAATCCCATCATCTTTCTTTCAATAATTCCATTATCACTACACATCTTTATCAACAATGATCAGGGAGTTTATGAATCAGAATGTGCATCCAAAATAATTCTTTTCCTTCTTTCAATTATCATAATGACAACCACTTGCTTTATCTAGCGAATCTAGGTTTCAAGGATCAAGAGTAAATCTGTGGTAATCCAACCGGCATCAAAAGATCATGAAATTGCACGGTGGTCCAAATATATGAAAATAGAGATTCTATAGTTCTTGACCTCATGGTTACAGGTTCTATTAAATATATAATCCCATTGGTCGAGGCACTGCAGGAGTAAATCTGGAGAAAGATTTCGCACATCAGTAATCAAGTATAATCTAGAGAAAAATTTCGTACATCAATAAATCAGGTGTAAATCGAAAAGATGTACAATCAAAATGATTAAACATTTAACTATTCGTTCAGTTCACATCTCTGTTCATTTGGTCGATCATGAGAGTGGCTAAGATTAGTATAATCAGGACTAAGACTAAAGAAACAATATCTATAACTCTAATTGACAGGTTAAATCAAGAAGGTATCCTGTCAAGACACGCGAATTTAAAATCTGGTATGTGCATCCTCTATAATCATAAGAGTAAATCAATAATGCCCCGCATCCTATATAATCATATCCAGTTATATGGCCATAATTAGATTTGATCCTCTACTGAAAATGTTTATGGCTTCGTCTTCAGAAAATATTCTTTAATCCCCGTTGGATCATTCTGTCATAATACAGCTATCCCATACTTCGGTGGCTGATAAGGGTAACCACCTTGATACACTGCTTGTTGTGCACCAAACTTCTGCACTGGGGTGTGCATTACTGGGACTTGCTGTATGGTAGGGACTGTGTGCTAACATGTACTGGGGTACAGTGATGCAACCAATTGGTACCATCCTTGGTTTGACCCAGAGGTGTTGATGTAGCATTGGAAATTTGGATAGCAACTTGCATAGTCGGTCTCATTTGTGGTTGCTCTTGTATTTTATTAGGTCAAGTTTATTACAACCGTGACCAAGGTAATTGGTAGTCCAGGTGGTTGGCTGGAGTGGCCTGGTTGTTCACTTCCTCTTATTTGCTCTAATCTGATTACCATTATTTAGTATTTACTCATATGAGTTTTCATTTCCCATTCTCGACCCAGATAGTGGTGGGGTTAAGTTTCAACCTCTTCTTAATGCTCAGCGGGTAACAAATCAGCTTGTGGTGGATCTGACCCTGAGTCTCCACGTCACCCAAGAGTATAGCTTAAGCTTCTTTATAGTTTCTCTTATTATTAATGTTTGGCCATTATTCTCTTATCTCTATTGGATTTAGCCCGAGATCTTTTCCTTTATCTCTACAGGGAATTAGGCATTACTAGCCATTTTCTCCTTCCTTTGTCACACGTCGAGTTTCACATCTTGTGAGTACCAACTCGACATTTAATTTTTCTATTTTACAGATGCTTCCTTCTTGCTACTGTACTATATCCTTGTATACTTGGATAACTACCCAACCTATAGATAATACCCTAAATTGTTTGTTTATTAGGATAATTTTTGGTCTCCTATTTCTGTGTGAGTGTATATATATGGTTCCACCTTTTATATGTATATTATTGTTTGGTTTAATTTTTGTCTCAACCAACACAGGTGCTTATGGTTTGTTTGTATTAAAGCTTTTAATTTATACTAACTCAGTTCATGGACTCTAGCGGAAGTATTCAGGTTTAATGGGTAAGGCCTACGAGATGCTCTGATACCAAGTTGTCACACCCCAATTCTGCACTATTCAAAGTGGTGTGATGAACCGTCAATAAACCAACGCTTCAACCAGGATCTCAAAATAGGCTATCCCACATATGATAAACCAAAACACATTCCACATTAATCAGAGGTAATAAAATAAATAGAGGAAGTCTTACAGATAATGAACTGAGGTCTAAACATGATAAATAATTAATATTCCATTTATTTCCAAGTATTCAAAACATAACTTAATACATATTACAATATCCAAGTACGAAAACTAAACAATAAACGTATCCATCGCTGAAACGCTCGCATAACGAACCATGTTCGTTCTCCACAGCTTGCTCATTCATAGCCTCCACCCGTGCATATGTTGGCGAGTAGACATAATCTTCAATCATAGTACCTACAATATCAGAAACTAAAAATAATTACGCGCGCGAGGGTCAGCTCTCCAACTTGAGCTCAGTGAGTAAACAATACAATGCAACACTACATATGCATGCAATCAAATTATATCTTTGGTCCTGTTTAAAGTTTGCAGTATGCAATAGAAAGGTTTAGGTAGCCAAAGGTCGCGTTTATTGACCCCGCCTCTATACACGAGTGTGTGACATTACCCGATGATCACATTTATCGTCAACTAACATGCACCCAACCATTAACATTATATAACAAAGGTTACGTTTATTGCTATATAGTACCATACCAACACGTAAGCCCCTGTTTGTGAGGGCTGCAAACTGGGCTTGCAACTAACCAATCCTAATGCCAAACAGTGTATCCAAGGCCTCACCCCAGCATCCCTCAGAATGTCCATAGAGATAGAGCTAAGGCCCCCCGGTAAAGTCAGAGACTACAAGGACCGAGACTTCCTCCCCTGATACTCTACGACATAATAGTTTTGCTAAAGTAATGGCAGTACGACGATGCTAATGCATAAGACTTGAGTTAGAGATAGAGCTAAAGTGCGGAGACCCGCCAAAGGTTAACGTTTATTGACGTTCTCATCACACCGCCCCTGATACTCGCTCGCATCAAGTACACCAACCACACACATACAAGAACATGCCTATTCCTATCATCATCATCATCATCATCATCATGTTATAAACAATAAAGTAAATATGCATGAACAAGTAATAGAAATATTGGATGGCATGATGTATGCACATTACAAACATATTCGCATAGAATCAATCATGGCATTGGACTCAGGAAATAGAAAATAGTTTGTTATTAACCAATTAGTTTAGAGTTTTGTTTCCTCACCTTAGCTTGCTAATAGATACATTTCCAAGCTTTAGAATCACCTTTATAATGTTATTATATTGCTAGAAGACCTAACAAAGTCGATAAAATTTAATTAGAATTTATTTGGAATTTAAAAACCATTCTGTTAACTGAGGGTCGGAGGTAGGGTTGGAGTCAAGATCGACCCTGGGTGCGACCCTCCCCCTAATCTGAACTTCCCGAACACTGAGGGTCGATGCTAGGGTCGGATCTACCATTGACCCTAGGTGCGACCCTCCATGGTTTGAGTCAAAAATATTAGATTTCGTTATCTCTTTCATGGTTGGGTCCTATGGCTTACTTCCACAATCCATTCTATACATGTTCTATGGTTAGAACTATACTTTATTCACCTACATGGTTTTAATGATCTCCTCCATGGTTTCCATTGATACGAAACCATGGATGGATGATTTGGGTTTCTTCTAAGTCATACCCTCTTCATAAACCATTCTAAAGTCTTAAATAAATCATGGGGAATGTATTCATACCTTAGGCTTGCTGAGATTCAGAGTTCCTCTTAATTTCCTCTTCTTCCTTAGCCTTTTCTTCAAGTTTTCCTTCTCTTCTTCTCTTCCTTCTCTTCTCTTTCTCTCAATCCAATTAGGGTTGTACAAGGAGTAAAAGTGGCTTTGGGACGTCCTATTTATAGGGCAAAATCTCCCAAAATAAGTCTCATTGAGTTTAGGAAAGGTTCCAATTGAAATTAGGAAGGTTTCTCAATTTTTGATTCGTGCTTTTTTTCCCGAATGTCGAGGGTCGATGGGAGGGTCGATGGGAGGGTCGGGTAACTCATAGACCCTGCGACCCATGGTTGAGGGTCGATGGTGAGGGTCGATGGGAGGGTCGGACCTGTCTGTTAAAACCTGCGACCCTACCCTCATTTTGACTATTTTTGAGTAAATTTTCATATTGGGTCTTGGTTTTTCTTCACACACTTGGTCCACTTGGCTCGACCATGATATGTAGACGGGTCCCGACGCAATATAAGGTTAGGCCGAGTTCGTGGCGTGCGGGTCTTACAAAAAAGGTGTTAAATTAAATACCTAGGTATATACCAATTCAAATGGGAAAATTTTGATACGTCAATGGTATAATTACCTTGGATGAAGTTTGAGTCTTGAATTGAGATGAAAATGAATAGTTTTGACCAAGTAAATGATTGGAAATGGTCTCTAGCCCTTGTCTCCTTCTCCACCTTGTTTGAAATGAGAATGAGAGGGAAAATGACCACTTGTGGCCCTTTTAAAACTCATTTTCAAGTCAGCCCGTCGACTAAAGTGAGTCGATCGACCACCTCAATCGACCAACTGCTGACAGAAGACCTTGTTTGAGCTATTTTTGGAATTCTTCATCATGAAACCTACTGTTGCGTGCTCTACCATGATTATGAAGTGATTTTGGGATGATAATCGATCATTAGAGTATAGTTTTGGATATGCAAAAATTAGAGTAATGTTAAATATTGATTGTTGTACAGGAGTAGACATCATTCTTATCAATGGCCCCTATCACCCGTGGCAATCAATGGAATTCAGGTGATAACCAATATCCCAGGGACAATACCCCTCTGCCTACTGCCACTAGAAATGTCCCACCTCCACCTCCCCCGGTGAAGAGTAATGCTGACTTAGTAGCTATAATTGGAAACCTTGCAAGACTAATGGAACAACAGTAGTTGTAGCAGCAAACAATGAATGAACTCATTGCGATTTTGCGACAAACCTCTGTGCAAACCGGAGTCCCCCTTGTGCCGGCAGCCACTACTATGCCACTACCTCCTAGATTGAATGCAAATGTGCCAACCACTGGAATTGCCCATCCTACAGGGTTACCACAACAGATTCACCAGGTCAATTTGGGAGTGCCTGCTGGCCCATTTCCGAATGAAGCCACCCAAGCTGAATGCTTTAGATTGCTGGAAAGGTTTCAGAAAATGAAGCCGCTGAAATTTACTAGCGTGGGTGATAACCCACTGCAACCTACAAATAGAGTCTAGATGCAGTCAATTGAGAAATGTTTCAAGATGTTGGTATTAACTGATGAATAGTGCATTCTTTGTGCAAGTCACATGATGGAAGGTGAATCCTATACTTGGTGGGAATCGAACCAAACAATTCTTGCAACCTTGAATCCCATTGTGACTTGGGCTATGTTCAAGGAAGCATTCTTCAACAACTACTTCTCGAGAAGTTTCCGTGACAAAAAAGAGATAGAATATCTGAGTCACTACCAAGGACAAAATTCTGTTCAGGAATACTAAACTGAATTTGAGTCACTCTTTTATTTTGCACCTACTTGTATGCTTACTGAAGAAGCCAAGGCAAGGAAATTCTTTAAAGGTCTTCGAGGAACAAACCGAACCACTATCTAGACTTATGGACATACTAGCTATGCAGAGTGTGCTCAAACTGCCAAGATAGTGGAAGACACCCTCCAGGACAGCTATCAGGCTAAGAACAACTTTAGGTAAGAAATTTACTACTATGCCTGATAAGAAGATTACCAAGAAGCCATTCCAATGCAAGTTTAATAACCAAAGTGTTGCCGCTACAAAGACTGCTACAAAGACCTCAGTAAATACCACTCCTGCTAGACCAATCAAATGTTTCAACTATCAGCAAATTGGTCAAATCAAGTCAAACTGCCCAAAGCTTGCCAATGCGATGCAGGGCAAGGTATTTGCAATGTCAGCTGCCCCTGGTGTAGTGACAGGTATTTTATATTTCATTATGGTGATTATTTCGATACTACTGCATGCTTGTGTATGTGTTAATATATGGACAATACATATTAGGAACTCTTAGGATATCTAATCACCCGGCTCGAGTTTTATTTGATTCTGGAGCTACTCATTTATTCATGTCACCAGAGTTTGCCAAGAAGCTATCCATGACTGCGAAGTAGCTAGTATCTAAGTTAATTGTGTGAACTCCTTTAGGATTGGAAGTAGTACGAACAGAATATTATGGACCATGTAAAGTTCAGTTAGAGGATCAGAATCTGAATGCTAATTTGATCTAATTCAACATGTCAGATTTTGATGCCATCCTAGGCATGGACTAGCTCTCCACCCATTGAGCCAGCATGCTTTGTGCTGAAAGGAAGATTCTTTCCAACCTACTGTTGGTAGACCTTTCAAATTCATTGGAAATAAACTTAGAAAGGGTAAGAAGTTATTTATATCTGCATTGCAAGCCTATAAACTCCTACAACAAGGCTGCATTGGTTACTTAGCATCTATAACTGACACTACCATAGAGTTACCAACCCTCGACCAGATAAATGTAGTGAACAAATTCCCAAATGTATTCCCAGAAGAATTACCTGGTTTACCTCCTGATCGTGAAATGGATTTGTGATTGATCTACTCCCTGGAGCTGCTCCCATATCTAAGACCCCCTATAGAATGGCACCCTCTGAGTTGAAGGAATTAAAGGTTCAACTCCAAGAACTCTTAAACAAGGGATTTATCAAACCTAGAATATCCCCTTGGGGTGTGCCGGTCTTGTTTGTCAAGAAAAAAGACGAAAGCGTCCTATTGTGTATCGATTATCGTAAGCTGAACAAGCTTACTATCAAGAATTGATATCCTTTGCCCAGGATCGATGATCTGTTTGATCAGCTCCAAGGTGCTCAAGTATTCTCAAAAATAGATCTCCGATCTGGATACCATCAACTAAAGATCAGAGAATGTGACATTCCAAAGACTACCTTTAGGACTTGGTACGGACAGTATGAGTTCTTGGTCATGCCTTTTGGACTAATTAATGCCCCAACATCATTTATGAAACTCATGAATAGAGTGTTCCATGACTTCATAGACCACTCTGCCATTGTGTTCATCCATGACATTCTTGTCTACTCAAAGAGTGTGGAAGATCATGTCGTATACTTTAGTCAAGCCTTGCAAAGACTTAGTCAAGAGAAGCTATTTGCCAAATTCAAGAAGTGTGAATTATGGTTAAGAGAAGTTACCTTTTTGGGTTATGTCATATCTGTCAAAGAAATATCAGTGGATCCAAGCAAGGTCAAGGCTGTACTTAATTGGGAAGCTCTGAAGATTGTCACCAAAGCTAGAAGTTTTCTTGGATTGGTAGGATACTATCAAAGATTTATTGCTGACTTCTCCAAAATAGCCATTCCTCTGATAGAGCTCATAAAG
This sequence comes from Protea cynaroides, assembly GCA_028583415.1. Taxonomy (NCBI): domain Eukaryota; kingdom Viridiplantae; phylum Streptophyta; class Magnoliopsida; order Proteales; family Proteaceae; genus Protea; species Protea cynaroides. Next base: position 22,267,901 of record CM053274.1, read on the forward strand.
AAGGAAACAAAGTTTGTATGGTTAGAGAAATGTGAATCAGCATTTCAGTTACTGAAAGAGAAGCTGATCTCTACTCCAGTGTTGACCATCCCATCTGGATCAAAAGGTCTTATAGTGTATTCTGATGTATCCAAACTAGGACTTGGTTGCGTCTTCAAGCAAGAAGGTAAGGTAATCGCCTATGCCTCCAAACAACTGAAAGAGCATGAGAAGAATTACCTAACTCATGATCTTGAGTTAGCCGTTGTAGTGTTAGCACTCAATACATGGAGACGCTACTTGTATGGTGAAAAGTTTCAGATAATGTCTGACCACAAGAGTCTCACCTATTTGTTCAACCAGAAGGAGCTCAACATGAGACAAAAAAGATGGTTAGAGTTACTGAAGGACTATGATTGTGATATCCAATATCACCCAAGAAAGGCTAATGTAGTAGTTGATGCCCTTAGTAGGAAAGCCATAGGCAAAGGTGAAGCTAAGGCTAGTGACTACGTTCTTTCTGAATATCAAGTTATACCTCCACCCATAACTGATGACTCCATTGCTAGTGCTCTACTAGAAGAGCTAATTGAAGCCACTACTGTCACTCTAGGTGCCCTTCAAATACAACCGACGTTGTTGCAAGAAATAGAAGAAGCAACAATATTGGACTATTACCTTAGTGCACTGAAGAGTAAACTCGAGAATGGAAAGCAAGACCTTGACTTCGTTTTAAATAATGGATTTATTTACTGTCGTGGTAGAGTATATGTGCTAGAATCTATAGAAGACTTGAAGGAAAATATTTTAATTGAAGCCCATTCATCCCCATACTCTATGCATCCCGGAAGTACAAAGATGTACTACGACTTGAAGGAAAAGATTCTAATTGAAGCCCATTCATCCCCATACTCTATGCATCCTAGAAGTACAAAGATGTACTATGACTTGAAGAAGGAATTCTAGTAGAGAGGATTGAAAGATGATGTAGCTCTATTCGTATACAAGTGCTTGACGTGTTAGCAAGTAAAAGCAGAATGCCAAAGATCATCTAATAAACTATAGCCGTTATCGATATCGAAATGGAAGTAGGACCACATTACCATAGACTTCGTCACAGGGTTACCTTAGCACGCTCTATAGATGCAGTATGGGTTATTGTGGATAGGTTTACTAAAATCACAAGTTCATTGTAGTTCAACCTCAGTACTCCATGGATAAACTAGCTAGATTGTATATTGATCAAGTTATCCACTTACACGATGTCCTAGCTAGTATTGTATCCTATCGTGACCCTAGATTTTCATCCAAGTTCTAGGAAGGATTACAGAATGCAATGGGTACTCAACTAAAGTTTAGTACTACCTTTCACCCTCAAATAGATGGACAATCTAAGAGATTGATTCAAATATTGGAAGATATGTTGAATGCTTGTGCAATAGATTTCAAGGGAAATTGGGAGCAAAATCTCTCGTTGATCAAGTTTGCATATAACAATAGCTATCTACTATCAAGATGGCACCGTATGAAGCACATTATGCAAGGAAATGCAGAACTCCCTTGTATTGGAATGAAGTAGGTAAAAGAAGAATACTTGGACTAGATACTGTCCAAGTGACCTACAAAAATGTTGATCTGATTAGAGAATGGATTAAAGCTGCTCAATCAAAACAGAAGAACTATGTAGACCTTCATCGTAAAGATCTTAAATTTGAAGTAGGTGACAAGGTATTCCTAAAAGTGTCACCATTCAAAGGAATTCGAAGATTCGACAAGAAGGGAAAGCTAAGTCCCAGATACATAGGACCGTATGAAATACCTAGCCGAAGTGGAGATGTAGTGTATCAACTAGCTCTACCTCCTACACTTGTTGGTGTCCATGACGTGTTCCTTTTGTCGATGCTGAAGAAATACATCACTGAACTAACACATGGGCTGAATACAAAACTTCTTATGATGGATATGGACTTGAGTTATGAAGTAGAACCGCTAGCAATCTTGGATAGAAAGGTTCTCAAATAAGAAGCCGATCCATGGCTTACATCAATGTGCAATGGAAGAACCATATTAAGGATGAAGCATCGTAGGATAAGGAAGGTGAAATTTGTATGAAATACCTACACCAGTTCAAAGAACAAGGTAAGCTAATTTTGAGGATGAAATTCTTGTAAGTAGGGGGGAATTGTGAAACCCGCATCCAAAAATACAGGCTACATTGAATTTTTTTTCACATAATTGGTTCTCCTACTGACACTAGCCTTGCAACTGTATCATCAATGGAGTGCATGAACCTAGAATTGGGCCATTCCAAGTTTATTTTAGTTAGGCTTAGTTCTAGTTGGTTCCAATTGGTTCCTAACTACCTATGATCATCCCTAAACAAGTGGGACCTACTTTTAAATGTATTAGAGTGCCAATTGACAACCCCCAAGTCTCCTTCATTACACTCATACTAGGACTAGGATTCTCAACAGAAGATTACAGAGCAACTCTAACTCTCGAATAAAACCCTTAATAAACTCTCCATGAATCCTAATTGAAAACATTAGAACCTCTGACACATTTTGAGAGAAAAAGAGAGTGAATTGGAGCAAGTTGAAGGAAGAAGAAGAGGAAGAATAACCATTGAAGGTCCTCCCTGAAGCTTCTCTCTGCAACAGCTTGTATTTAGCATTGAGGTAAACCTGAAACCTAGTCTCACATTATTTAGAATGAACCCTTGATGATCCTTTGAGGTAAACCCAACCTCAAATCATGTTGGAACAAGATTCTAGAAGAAGCCATTAATGGAGAAAAGGTAGAACCCTTGCATAATCTTGAAACCAATATAGGCATTAAAGTAAGACCTTATGGTGATGTTTAACATTCAAATATGATTAGAATATGTCCAATAATATTGTTCTAATACTTAGAAACCCCCTGGTGTAGCCTTGGACCCCATGCTTGGGAGAAAGGACTAAAGTTGAATCAGTTCGAGCTCTCTGGTGTGAGGCAATCGACCAAGGAGGTCGACTAAAGTGTGTTGATCGACCACCTCTACTATGATCGATCACATGGCTTACAGTGATAGCTAGGAATAACTATATCAGTTTCAATATCTATGAATTTGATAAACCAAGTGGGTGGACCTTGTTGCCTAATGAACCATTTGGGTCATGAAGCCCAAGACTAATCATGGGGTCAGTCGAAGCAACCAAATTGATCCGGATAATGCTTGTTTAATAGGTTTCATAAGGGAGCTAACATTTGTTTAATCGAGTCAGCTCTATTTGTGCATGCAACTTCTCTTTCCATTTTCCCACCATTCCAGAGTCCTAATACTTGTCAGTTTTGGTTCTTTTCTGGTATAGAATTCAGGAGTCAACCTCAACCGTAACCATTTCTACCTCGTGGATAAGAGAACAGATCGGGCAGCTTTGGGTTCCTAACACCTTCCCAAACTATACCTTGAACGCTTGCCCGTTCTCTGATAGACCAAAGCCGATATGTATGGGGTCCAATGAGTCAATAAAAGTCTTATCTTATGGTGAGACTACATTTTTATAGGTCCTAGACCTTAATCTTGGTGGCGACTCTAAATAGTTTTTTTTCGTCCATCAGAAATGGGTGGAAGAGACCTTTCTTTGTCCTCATAATGGCGACTCTACTGGGGAGTCCACATTCAAACTCTAGATTCACTTTCCTACATTGATTGATAGACATTGGATGCTAGATCTAGGGCTACTATTATTTATGTTTGTACATATTGTTTTGGGGGGTATGGGTTCAATCACACATCGTGTTGTTAGTCGACCTGGGTCCTCATGCAAATGGGATCACCTGCTAGACGAAAAGCACAATCTTGATACGTACCTTGTAAAAGTCTCTACCGATGAGAGCCTCTGACGATTGTTTCTTGGGTCCACTCGGGAAGGCATCAAACTACTCTAGGTCTTGATATTTTGCAAAATGGTATATCAAAAGGAATCGAGGGCCCATAATTCACCGTGTAGACGGGATAGGCCACTCCTCCTCGTCAAGGTAGCCTTACCGGTCCTAACCTAGTTTGAGCCACATGTTTGTTATTTTTTGTCCATCCCTGAACCAACATGATAAAACCCGTTCAATCAGGACATTCATACCAGTGATGTCGATGTTCTGCCCGTTTTTACTCTCGATTGATTGACATGTTATAACCTAGCATCTTGAATTCTCACTTGATGGGAGCAAGAGAAATGTGTAAACTAGTTCCACGTCATAGTGGACGGCCACTATACACTCTATATCAATGAGTACAGAGTGTTGGATCCATAATTGTTAATGCATTGGCTTAAAAAATGAGTAGAAATTCTCTGTCACGACATAGGTGTTGTGATCGAGCTGTTATTTACCGGTTTGTTCAGTCATGAACCACTTTTTCTAACTATCCCATATAAAAGCTAGGAATAAGTATATCAGTTTCAATCTCTTTGAATTTGATGAACCAAGTGGTTGGACCTTGTTGCCTAATGAACCGTTTGGGTCATGAAGCCCAAGACTAATTACGAGGTCAGTCAAAGCAACCAAATTGATCCGGATAATGCTTGTTTAACGGGTTTCATAAGGGAGCTAACATTTGTTTGGTCGAGTCAGCTTTGTTTGTGTATGTAACTTCTTATTCTGTTTTCCCACCATCCCAGAGTCCTAATACTTGCCAGTTTTGGTTCTTTTTCGGTACCAGTTCAGGAGTCAGCCTAAACCATAACCATTTCTACCTCGTGGATAAGAGATCCCATTACTGGGAGGTTGTCTAGTGTGACCACGCCTAAACCAGTTAGTCCTACCTCAACCGCATCAACTAAATCAATGGCTGACGGATCAAACCAAGTTCCAAATACTACTGAGTCCAGGATGGAGAAAATGGAGGAGACCATGGGAATGATAGCTGCTGCGATATAGGACCTACAATTGCAAGTGCAGGCCCAAGGGCCGACCTCTGAAAGGATGAATGTGATACCCCCACAAGGAATGGGTACCCCTAACCAAACAGTGCGACAATTTTTCACAAATCTAGCATTTGAAGATATAAAGGGTGTCGTATACCAAAAGGAACCAATTATTTATAGGGCTCCCGTAACCTAGAAACCAAGGAAAGAAGAAGGCCCATACGGGGATAAGCTGAGTCAAATGGAGAAAATTTTGAGGGGTTTAAAAGGATTGTTAGCAAAAGCGGTTCATGACTAAACAAACCAGTAAATAACAGCTCGATCACAACACCTATGTCGTGGCAAGGAATTTCTGCTCATTTTTAAAGCCGATGCATTAACAATGATGGATCCAACACTCTGTACTCATTGTTAGAGAGTGTACAGTGGCCGTCCACTATGACATGGGACTGGTTTATACATTTCTCCTGCTCCCAACATGTGAGAGTTCAAGATGTTCATAGTGTGGATTCTAACATGTCAACCAATTGAGAGTAAAATTGGATAGAACTTCGATGTCACTCGCATGGATGTCATGATTGAACAGATTTTACCATGTTGGTTCAGGGATGGACCAAAAATAATAAACATGTGGCTCAAACTGGGTTAGGACCGACAAGACTACCTTGACGAAGAGGAGTAGCCTATCCAGTCGACACAGTGAATCATGGGCCCCTCGATTCCTTTTGATATACCATTTTACAAAAATGTCAAGACCTAGAGTAGTATGACGCCTTCCCGGGCAGACCCAAGAAACAATCGTTAGAGGCTCTCATCGGAAGAGACTTTTACAAGGTACGTGTCAAGGTTATGCTTTTCGTCTAGTAGGCTATCCCATCTACATGAGGACCTGGGTCGACTAACGGCACGATGTGTGACTGAACCCATACCCCCCAAAACAATATATATAAACATAAATAATAGTAACCCTAGATCTAGCATCCAATGTCAATCAATCAATATAAGAAAGGTAAATCTGAAGTTTGAACGTAAGATTCTTAGCAGAGTCGCCATTGTGAGGACAAAGGATATCCACCAATCGTTGATGGACGATAATGACTTGGAGTCGCCACCTAGATTATGGTCTAGGACCTAAAATGTAGTCTCATCATAAAAAAAGACTTATATTGAGTCATTTGACCCATATATATTAGCTTTGATCTATCAGAGAATGGGTAAGCAATCATGTACAGTTTGGGAAGGTGTTAGGCACCCAAAGCTGCCCAATCCGAAATTCGGCCTCCTATGTGATTCTACTTTCCTTAGACTCTATGGTTCTGACTGTTCATGGTCAATAGATGATAACTAGGGATCATGGGGAATCCTATGCCAAGTTGCTATGTTCTTCTAATGTAGGTTCAGCCAAACATGTTCTCAAAATAAATAAACAAGCAAAAAGTAATATACAGTAAACCAAACCATCATTGGTTCGGTGATGAACTGAATCTGAGATGTCCAAGACATCTCAAATTGCCTATGTATTCCAATCCTAGAAATTAATTCCATAACATATTTTGATTGGAATGTGATTAAGGTTTATGGATGTGGTTTATGCTTAAGCTTTCTTTAGATTCAATTGTTTAAGTTGAAGTTTATGCTTGATGATGATTGAGATTGAATCTAGAGATAGCCTATGTGGATAGAAGTGAATATGGATACGGATATGGATATGGATATAAATATAGATATAGATATGGAGAACCTAAGGATACTAAGATGTGGTACCGTACTTAGAGAGGTCCTCCAAGTTGCCTATGTATTTCAGAGGTCTTGAAAATTAGGTACAACGTAGTTCGTTGTGATGGGTTGTGGATGTGGATATCTTAGAACCACTCAGGTGTACTCTACCTTGGTTTAGAAAATGAAATGGATAGTATTCTAAAACCACTCAGGGTACTGTACCTTGATCTAAGAAGACTAAAGGGTATGTCTAAGACCATTTAAGTGTACTCTACCTTGGTCTAGGGAGCCTAGATGGTTAGTCTAAAACAGCTCAGGTGTACTCTACCTCAGTTTAGGAAGACTAAGATTTGCTAACCTAAAACCACTTAGGTGTATTCTACCTTGGTCTAAGGAATACTAAAATTTATTATCCTAAAACCACTCAGGTGTACTCTACCTTGGTTTAGGGATACAAAAATTTGCTAACCTAAAACCACTCAGGTGTACACTACCTTGGTTTAGGAAGCCTAGAATTTATTATCTTAAAATCACTCAGGTGTACTATACCTTTGTCTAAGGAAGGCTAGAATTTATTATCCTAAAACCACTCAAGTGTACTCTACCTTGGTCTAGGGATACTAAAATTTACTGACCTAAAACTACTTAGGTGTATTCTACCTTGGTCTAGGAAAACTAAAATTTATTATCCTAAAACACTCAGGTGTACTCTACCTTGGTCTATGGATACTAAAATTTACTGACCTAAAACCACTCAGGTGTATTCTACCTTGGTCTAGGAATACTAAAATTTACTGACCTAAAAGCACTCAGGTGTTTTCTACCCTAGTCTAGGAAGCCTATAGGGTTAGTTTATACAGATTGAAATGTGAAACTGTATTTGGGTGTCTCACCAAACTACCTATGTATCTTAGGGTTCTGTCCTAAGAATCAGGATCCACGTAATTTGAAATGTGGATTCAATTCATTCATGTTCTTCTTTTAGGATCAGGGTATGAAACCGTATTTGGGAATCTTCCCAAACTACCTTCGTATCCTAAGGTGCTACCTTAAGAATCAAGATCCACATAGTTCGAAAGCAGATTCAATTTATTGATATATTTTTCATGATCAGGGTGTGGAACCTAAATGCTCTATGGTTCGATTCACATCACACCTATCTAGTTCTTTGTATCCTAGGGGAGATGAGCTGAGGGGTAGGTATCGTCTAAAGCTACCCTTGACCTAAAATCTTAATTTGCCATGTGTTGGTCTAGGCTTTATATCTCTTGATTAAGATTTATCATTTTCCTTTTTTACCCTTCCCATGAATGTGGGTGCCTACATGCACGTCCCCATACCTAATATGTTTTCTAGGTGTACAGAGATGATAGTTCGACTAGGGTGTTGCAGAAATAATGTTATTGCCAATAATAAATATCATTCAAATATTGCAAGTAATAACATATATCATCTCATGTATAGCAAGAAAGCATGTGAATCAATATAGCAGCAAGCATTTGAACAAGCATGTGAACATGAAGATATAGCAGACTAATAAAATGGCATCTCATGTATTATTTCCAGTCAAATTATGTCTCAATGTGTATTAGATGGGATTCTCAAGATCTATGGTTGAGATTGAATGTGAATCTCTCAATATCTCAAGATCAGATCCTCGATCAATGGTCTGGATTTAATGTATCTCTCCAATAATGTATCAAGATTAGATTCCCAAATTTCATCAAAATAGCCAAGATCAATGGCTCAGATCTCACATCAGGTTTAGTCATGATCATGCTAGGATCCAATGGTTCAAATTCTTTTAAATCACTTCATCATGATCAAATTAGGAAATTAATTGCTCAGATCACTCCTAATGCCAATCCAATTATTTAAGTCTCTCAAAATCATAATCTAACCATTCAGATTCATTTACATCAATCATCAAGATAATCCGATGGTCCAGATTCATTTATATCACTCATGATCAAGATCCAACGATTCATATTGCTCATAATGGTAATCTAACTATTCAGATTCATTTACATCAATCATCAAGATCCAATTATTCAGATTCAACTAAGATGCTCATGATCAAGATCTAATGGTCTATATTTCATATCACTCATGATCAATGGCTAGATTCATTTCATTACAAGATCCAAATCAAAATTAAAGATCCAATGGCTCACAATTAATATTCTCTCATGATCTAAATAAAAATCAATCATCCAATAGCTCACAATTAATCATATCAGAGACTCAAGATCAATGGCTAGATTTTAACCACATCAAATTCCAAGATCAATGGCCAAGATCTAATCATGTAAAAATTCAACATTACATTGACATATTTTTAATCACATTGAATTCAATCATCAATTGCCTAGATTTCATTTACGTTAAAAATCCTAAATCAAAAGCCATGTTTTATTCTCATTAAGTTCTCGATCAATGGCCATAATCCAGTCTCATCAAATTCAAAGATCAATGGTCCAATGCCATTAAAATCCCAAGCATATGGGATCAATCAATTTAATCATATATGTGAGACCAATTATATTGCAATTCCATGTTATAACATAAACAATCTTCATTAACATTCCATTATGGTCTGATCAAACACATCAACAATATGATTCAATCAAAATAATCATGGGCTCAGTTTTTTTTTTTTTAACACATCAACAAGATCAGATTTCTTAATTAACCATAATAAAAAATCAATGGTATGGAGATCGGATGGTTGAGAGATCAGTTGGGTAATGGCAGCCAGGTTTTAGTGCAGCAAGGTATGGGATTATTGGGTGCTACTGAATGGTAGTGGCAGCTTTGATGGGTGGAGATCTGGGTAACTAAGAATGAAATCTAGGTGTCTCATGGGGCAATATGGTAGCTGGTATGTAAGATGGCTTACGGATAGCCTGGTTAGGTGGAGTAGTGATGGTACAAGTGGTGATCCATGGTTAAATAATGCAGTTACAGGTTTCTAGCAAAAGGATAAGGGAGAGTGGTCTGGTTTCTCAACTGTACAGGTGGGTGATGGTATGATGGAAAAGGTCGCCAGGTGGTTAGATGTGAGCAAATATTGGGGTTCAATGAGTTGGACTTTTGGCTAGGTGGGTGGATGCGGTTGATCAAGAGGTGCATGGAAGTAAGTTGTCTCAGCCATAGATTTTGTAGGTGGTGAGGAGATTAATAGTCATGGAGAGATGCAACTGGTCATGGTTGCTGTAGTAAACCAAAAAAAAAAAAATAATAATAAAATAAAAAAATAGAATGAAAGGATCAAAAGGTTTACCTGGATATCTCTTTCCTTCCTCTGCTTCTTCTTCTTCTCCCGGCTTCCTCTTCTTCTTTGCTTCTCTGATCCTAGAGCTCTCCACTCTCAGCTCTCTCTCCTTTTACTCTTTGATTTCAGGTCTCTCTGTTCTTCTCTCTCAATCCTCTCTCTCTCCCCTACTCTCTTAATCTCCCAGCTTTCTCTCCCGTCCCTCTGATTTTTTTCTGCTTAGAGTCCTCCTCCCCAAGTCTCATATTTCTTCTCTTTTTTTCTAGAGCCCTCTAACTGACTCTCTCTTTCTCTTTGATTAACTATCCTCACTCAATCTCTTTCCCATCTTATTTTGTTTCCAAAACCGATATTCCTCTTTCCCTTTTCTTTCCTATTATCCCAACTTTCTCTATCTCTTCTTTCCTATTTCAAAGCTGGACCCCATATTCACTCTCTCGAATCCCTCCTTCTTTCTATTCTCCAAATTTTTTCCTCTTAGTCGGCCAGCCATCGACATTCTCTTTCTCTCTTTCAATTCCTTCCTTATTTTTCTCCATTTGGATTTCTTTCCTTTTCTTAATTTCTTCCCATGCTGGCCGAATCCTTTCCCCTTACTCGGATTCTATCTTCTATACATAATAATATATATTATATACATATATATATATATGTACATACATTTAATAACATATATATATATATATATATATATATATATATATATATATATATATATATATATATATATATATATATATAGTATACAATATATAATACATATAAATACTATGCACATGGCGAACTGGTTCGATCTGGACTGGTTTGGGTTGGACAGGGCTAGACTGGTCGAGATTGACTAGGCTGGATTGACTTAATTGGGTTGGACTGAGATGAGTTGATTGGGTTAAACTGATATGGGTTGAGCTGGGTTAGGCCAAGGTTCATTTTTCTCTCTCATCATTTCATGGGCCATTTCAGCTGCCATTCCGCATAGAATCTTTTTACGATCTCTGCTCTAAATTTTCTACATCCACTTTGTAGAGCACCAAAAAATGAAAAATACTGGAGCTTGAATCACTTCATTTGGAAGTAAAATGATCAACTTATGAATTTTTAAAGTTTAAACAGGCCAATTAACGATAATTCAGCTAGCAACTCTGCATGGGATGCCTCGGAGACCTCTGCCTCAAATTCTCCATGTCCACTTTGTAGAGCACTAAAAATGAGGAATACTGGCACTGGAATCTTCGGATTCGGACGTCCGATGAGCAAGTTATGAGAAGATGAACTTTAAATAATTAAACTTACGATAATTTGCATGTAGGCCCTCGGATGACTATTATTAATTTCCAAAAAATACCCTTATTCTTATTCCCAGACTAAAATCGTCATATCTTCTCCATTTGAAATTGAAATTGAGCGATTATGGTCTCATTTTGAAGGTATTACATAAACCTACGCATCCATGCAGGTTGCAGCCCATGACCTTGCCGTGGGGCCCTCGAAGACCGCCTCAAAGTAGCAACCAAAATCCAAACCTTGCATTGGGATCCACCAACTTACCATATGGTTTCATTTAGGCTTCTACACACTAGGGATCATCTCAGTTATTCTCAAAACACTATAGAGAGCATGCCGAGGCTGACCGACTGTCATTTTTGAGAGAGTTTCACTCGCCTCCCTTGTATTTTTTAAACTTTCTCTCACCTCTCCCACTTGGCTGCCTAGACTTCGATAAGACTTTGTTCAGCTAAGGATGGCAAAAATGGGGTGCTTACATTTTGCTGGCTTCGAACCATGATCTTCCCTATGATTAAGAAGTTATTTCACTGCAATACCAGTATATGATTTCAGATTTGTTCTATATTTCAAATCTAAAATCGAGATCTGTTTGTAATTGATGTGTCCTGCCCTTGCTCATCTTTTTTTTTCCGTGTAATAGAAATCTACATGGTGTATGAATTGAATCTGTTGTTGGTTACTGTTTAGATCTGGATAGTTTTTTTGAAATTGCTTAGTACATGCTCATATGACATACTGGTTCAGTCCTTTGTTTGCGATATGTTATTGTGATTAACCAGATTTGGTACCTTCTTTTTGTGTCCAATATTTGATTAGTTTCCACCATATGCTGTCGTGATAACTACTGTATTGCTGTGATTAACTGCATTCCCAAATTGTTCTGCCTCTTGATGTGATTAAATTCAACTTGAGCTCTTGCCCCTTGCTATATTGTTAATGGTTGACCACAAAGATTCTTCTGTACAAATTACCTCCATCAAATTAAAAGGAGTATCAAATTACTTGCTATGGGCCCAAGATGATAAGACTTATATTCATTCTAAAGGCAAACTAAAATATTTGATTGATGATCTTCCAACTGTGGATCTCAAGGATCTTACCTTTGTCAAGAACTATGATGACTGGATACGTGAAAATTACCCTACAAACTTGGCTATGGGGAAGCATTGATCCCTCTATTTTATCCAATGAGATGTTTCATGAAACTGCCAATGGCATATGGAATGATTTTAAAGAGAGTTATGCACGAGAAAAATATCTCTCGAGTTTATGAGCTCTATGAAAGAATCTTCAATTACTCCCTAGGAGACAACTCAATAAATGCCATCAACAATTTAAATAAATATCATTTTACAGGGTAAGAAACAAGGTAAATAAATTATTAATATAACTAAAGGCCAAAATTTACCCACTTACCCTTGATACTTTCTAGAGAAGGAGACTAAGACATGGTTTTCTTGAAACATCCTAATTGGAATGGCAAAAAATTCAAATTAGTCCCCATTTTGATACCTGGGGTATCACCGGTGCTCTCTACTTTTCTCTAGTAGATTCAATGGCCTTTGTTTAGTTGATTATGGACTCCAATTCCTGAAGGAACATCGTCCTCAATGGTATTATCCTCTATTGACTCCTCCCCTTCAAAATCCAAATCGCTGCCCCTTTTGTCACACAAAGGGTTGACATGTGATGTATTGCCATGCCCCTATTATTAATTATTCCTTTCACTACTTGTATTTGCTCACCTCCATTCCCTTCAATTCTTGTATCTTCTCACTAGCAAATTAGAGAGAGAGTGATGGGTGCAGCAACAATTTCAAAGATGCAGCCGTTAAAGAAACCCATTATTTCCCAAGGGGATAGCTCACTTAGTAAAGACCAACACCTCAAAGAGGTCATGAGTTCAACTCTCCTTGGGGCCTACCTATTAAAAAAAAAAAAAAACTATGTTTCATATATACTATTTTTCCAAAAAATACTTCCACGTAATGTTTTATGCTTTAATATCTCAGGTATGAAACTCATGAATTGTCTTGTATTTTTAAAACGATCCGAAAAAATGAATTTTTTTATATGTACGTACAGCTTACAGGTATGCTAAAAATGTGTATTTTATGCCAATTTACTATGTAACAATAACATAAACAAACAAACTAGACCTTGCAAACCAGAAAATTGAGAGAGAGAGAGAGAGAGAGAGAGAGAGAGAGAGAGAGAGAGAGAAGAAAGAACAAAAAGAATGAGAAAAAGATATTTTGAATACAGCCAATGTACTGTAGTCAATAGTTGTGATCTCCTCTCCTTAATTCTTTATTTATAGAGAAAGTAATATCCAACTATTACAAGAAAGTCTCTAAAATTAAAGAGACAAAATAAGAAGAAAATAAATACAAAGAAGGAAACTAATCAAATAAAATAAAAATAACTAATATAGCAAGATATCGCTAGCGACGATATTACCGCCAGCGATATTGAATAGTCGATATCGTAACACCCTCCCCCAAGCTGGAGTGTATAGATCACCCAATCTAAGCTTGTAACAATTCAAACGAGATGCTGGTCCAAACATGGGCTTAGTGAGTATATCAGCGAGTCGATTTGAAGATGAAACAAATGGAGTGACAACGAGCTTCTTCCTAATAGCATCACGGATAAGATCGAAATTCATATCTATTTGCTTGGTACGTTCATGGAACACTGGATTACTAACAATATAAATTGCAACTTGATTGTCACACATCAAAGTCATAGGAAAATAAATAGGGAATCCCAATTCCTGTAGATGATTTTTTAACCATAGTAGTTTGGCCGTAGTCTGTGCCATAGCATGATACTCAGATTCAACACTGGATTTAGAGATAGTAGTCTGCTTTTTTACTTCTCCAGGTGACAAGATTGCCACCGACGAATGTACTGTAACCAATAGTAGAACATCTATCACCATTGGCCCTAGCCCAATCAGCATCAGAGAATCTTACAACATCAAGATGACAATGGCGGGAATAAATAAGACCGGTGCCAGGAGATTTCTTGAGATAGCGTAATATATGATAGACAACTTTCCAATGGACAACCTTATGAGCTTACATAAACTGGCTGACCATCCCGACTGCAAAGGAGAGATTAAGCCAAGTAACAGTAAGGTAGATTAACTTTCCAACCAGACGTCTATATTGATAAACATTAGAATTGTTGAATGAAAGAATGGAAGAGAATAATGATCTCTCCACACAACCTTTTTATTTATAATAAAGTCATAAAAGACAAATTATAAATATACCCTTAGGAATAATGTTGGAAAAGAAATAAAGAGAAAACAAATAAAACAAATAAAAGTATGCCTTTATATATATAATTTGACACTCCCCCTCAAGTTGGTGCATATATATCATGCATAACCAACTTGGATAGTATCATGTGAAATGGTTTCCTAGGTAAACCTTTAGTGAAGATGTTTGCTAGTTGATCCTTTAATCTGACAAATGGAATTTGAAACTGACCACTTTCTACTTCTCTTTGATGAAATGACGGTCTACCTCAACATGTTTAATCATATCATGCTAAACTAGATCGTGAGCAATGCTGATGGTAGCTTTATTGTCACAAAACAGAGTCATAGATTGAGGACATTTAACTTTTAAGTCTCCGAGTAAGCCCTTTAACAACAATAGTTCACAAATTCCCTGAGCAATTGCTCAAAATTCTACTTTTGCACTAAAACGGGCCACTACGTTCTGCTTCTTGCTGCTCCAAGTGACCAAATCTCCATCCACAGTAGTATAATATCTTGAAATTGATTTCTTATCTGGACTACCTGCCTAGTCAGCATCAGTATAAACTTCCACTCTTAGATGATCATGTAGTGAGAGTAGATACCCTTTCTGTGGAACAGCCTTTAGATAGTATAGAATCCTGACTACCTCCATATGTGATGTATAGGGATTGTGTATAAATTGACTCACCAAACTCACTGTAAATGCAATATTGGGCCTGGTATGTGATAAATACATCAGCCTTTCAACTAACCACTGGTACTTTCCTTTATCTGTTGGTGCTCCTTTCTCCTTGAGCTTAGTTTTAGGATCCAGAGGAGTATCACATGGACGACACCTTAATAATCTTGTCTCTAAAAGGAGATCAAGGACATACTTTCTTTGAGAGAGAAATATTCCCTTTGTAGAACGGGCAACCTCAACCCCAAGAAAGTATTTGAGTTTTCCAAGATCCTTGATTTCAAACTCCTTCCCCAAGAATGACTTTAGTTTTCTAATTTCATCATCATTATTTATAGTAACAACAATATCATCCACACGTACAAGAAGGGCAGTGAAGACACCTGTGTTATGCTTGAGAAATAAAGTATGATCAGCATTACTCTCTAAATGACCAAATGCTATCATAGCTTTGTGAAATCTACCAAACCATGCTCTAGGGGACTGTTTAAGTCCATAGAGAGAGTGTTTCAATTTGCTTACCTTTCCATCAGTACTTGCACTTGTAAAACTAGGTGGACAATCCATATAGACTTCTTCTGTGAGTTCCCCGTGAAGGAAGGCATTCTTCACATCAAGTTGTTGTATATCCTTGTTATGATGTACTACACATGCCAAGAGAACTTTGACTATTGTCATCTTGGCTACTGAGGCAAAAATGTCTGGGTGAATCCACAGACAACCAGCTTTGCCTTATACCAATCCACTGTGCCATCAGTTTTCTGCTTAACTGTGTAGACCCACTTGCACCTTACTTATCTCTTACCAGTGGGAGAGGAACAAGGTCCCATGTATCATTTTTCTTCAAGGTTCTCATTTCCTCTATCATTGCAGCTTTCCACCATTTATCTATAATTGCATCTTGCCATTTCGGGGGAATAGAAACAGATGAAAGCGAGGATACAAGAGCACAGAAGGTAGGACATAAAGAATTATATGAAAAAAATTGGAGATTGGGTGAAGTGTGCAAAACCTAGTACTTTTCCAAATGGCAATGGATAAATCAAAATCAGAAGAAGGAATTTCCTTACCAGGAGAAAACTCAGTCTTTGGATCCAGGCTGATAAAGGGACACATGAAGTTCCGTTGATGGTAGTGGTCCTTCCTTGCTTGCTTCTGGCACAGCTGCAGCTGTAGACTTGCAGAGGTTTGGCATTAGGACTGGTTGTGGGAATAAGTATAGGTATAGGTGTAGAAGGTGGTATTGTGTCCTGGTCTGATGTTGTGTCTATCTCTGGAACATACGGAATCGAAACTGGGCCCGTGACTCGCTCTTAAACTCATTTAGGTTCCTCTGATACCTCTTCAAACATAGGTACATCTTCAATTTCAGCACTATCTTACTCCCCCTGAAGATGTGATGGGTAATACATCAGATGCTCATGTAAGAGAACATCTCAAGTAATAAAAGTCTTTCAGGAAAGAGGATGGTAGCACTTATAGCCCTTATGTATGGCACGGTAGCCAATGAAAATACACCGAAGCCCCTTGGGATCAAGTTGGCCAGGAAATTGATGATTGCGAGCATAACAAACACAACAAAAAATCTTCGGCGGTAGCACAAGGGAAGTATTTCCAAGAAGTTGATCTAAAGGGGCTTTGTTGTTGAGAATTCATGAAGGGAGCCTATTGATAAGAGACACAGCAGTTAGAACAGCAGCACTCCAAAAGCGAGCTGGAACATAGTCGTCAAACATGAGAGCTCTGGCGGTCTCAAGAAGGTGATGATTTTTTCTCTCAGTCACCCCATTTTGAGTAGGTGTGTCAACACAACTCGTTTGATGGATAATGCCATCGTCGGACAAATATTGTTGAAATGTGCCATCAAGAAATTCTTTTTCGTTTTCGTTGTGAAATACCTTTAGCTGAGCCTAGTATTGAGTCTTTATCATGTTGTGGAACTGGCGGAAGCATTGAAACACATCACTTTTATTATACATGAGACAGACCCAGGTAATCTGTGAGTAACAATTAATAAAAATTACAAACCAATGATGACCAGAAATAGAGGTAGTCCTAGCAGGACCCCGTACATCAGAATGTACTAAATGAAAAAGACTACTGCTTCCATTAAATGAAGGAGAATAAGTTGTATGAACCTGCTTAACCAAAACACAGGTTTCGCATAATAACTTGTTTTTATTACAATGTTTAAATAAAGATGGAAAAAATTGAGACAAAACTATTGAAGATGGTTGACCAAGGCATCTGTGCCACTGTTGGAGAGTACTGATGGCGGAGTAAAGGTGATGTATAGTAATCGACGGTAAAGGTAAAGGAGCTGATGTAGGTGCTGAAAGACCATCATCAAACAAGTAGTGACCACCATACAATCTACCATGTCCAATCATCTTCCCGCTCCCCAGATGTTGAATTACACATGAGGAAGGAAAAAATGTCACTTACAATTAAGAGATTTGTTAAGACTACTAATAGATAACAAATTTGTAGAGAAACTAGGAACATGAAGAACAGACTAGAAAGTAAGGGTAGATGAACAGTGGATGGATCCCTTTCCAGATATAGAATAGAGAGACCCATCTACCACTTGGACTGTATCTTTCTTGTTAGAGGGAGAGTACAGATCGAATGAGCTGGCTAAACCAGTCATGTGATCAGT
>CM053274.1:22286172-22344871 GCA_028583415.1 Protea cynaroides
ATCTAGGGATGAGATCTAAATTCCTACCATTTTTATTGTTTTCATTTTTGTCAATAGGATTTAGGGATGAGACCTAAATTCCTACCATTTTTATTGTTTTTATTTTTAGGTTTCTAGGGTTTCCTATCCCTTTTCATTGTGATTTTCATTTTTTAGGGTTTCATACCCTAATTATTCTCTTTATTCTAGGGTTTATCTTGCCCTAATTATTCTTTCCATTTTTAGGGTTTCATTTTCCCTAATTATTGTTTTCTTTCCATTTTTAAGGTTTCCTGTTCTAATTGCTATTTTCTTTCCATTTTCAGGGTTTTCTACCCTAATTGCTATCTTCTTTCCATTTTTAGGGTTTTCTACCCTAATTGCTATTTTCTTTCCATTTTTAGGGTTTTCTACCCTAATTGCTATTTTTTTCAACTTATCTCTTTTCAAGACAAATATGGAAAATGAAAACATTCCAACTATAGCAGTGGTAGTAATCCAAACATAGTAGTATGCATCAAAAAATTGAAGTGACCATCTAAACATGACAATGAGCATCTAAACATGGCAGTGAGCATCTAAACATGGCAGTGAGCATCTAAACATGGCAGTGAGCGTCTAAATATGGCAATGAGCATCCAAATACTCATGATGAAAAATTCAATGGTATAAATCACTATTGATGGTAATCTAACCATTCAAATTGCTTTAAGACACTCATGATCAAGATTTAATGGTTCATATTTCCTTAAAACACTCATGATCAAGATCTAATGGTTCAGATTACTTAAAATCACATCTTTATGTCATCCAATGCGTTAAAATTATAACCAACATCTAATGGTCCATATTTGATCATCATATTATCCAAATAAAATATTATCATCCAAGGGATCAAATTTATCAATCAACGGCTCAAGATTAAAGGCCATGATTTAATTACATGAGAATTCCATATCAATGGTCCATATTCAACTCATTAAAATTTTAAATCAATGGTCTATATTCAATTCATTAAAATTCTAAGATCAATAGCTATATTTCATTCACATAAAAATTCCACCATGGTCGGATCAATTTTATCACCTTAAAAAAGACATGTTGGTCATGGTGGCACACTAGGTTGCCGGGTTGGGGTTTATTGCATGGGAATGACCAACAGGGGTTTGGAGGGAATTTAATCAAGAGGTACCAAAAAAGAATGCTACGGCAAGGTGTAGTAGTTTCGGGTATTAGATCTGGGATGGCTGCATCTTGGATCAGATTGGTGTGAGGTGGCGATTTAGAGTTGGTTGATGGAGTGAATGGAGAGTGAGATTGTGTTGTGTTGTGCAAGTGTAGAGGAAATACGTGGACTGCATGGAATTCAATGGGTGATGTTGTCGATGGTGTTACAGACGGCAAGGTGTAGAAGTGGTGGCTGGATAAGGATCAATGGAAGCTTAGCTGGGCAAACAAGGGTTAACCAGGTGTATGGGTTTAGAGATGATGGTATTCGGTGAGTTGGTAATGGTGTGAGGACAGATGACTCAATCATGATAAACGAGAATAAAAATAAATCAGGAAGAGAAGAGCTTACCTGAATCTTCTTCTCCCTTGCTCTCTTCTACTATTTCTCGATCCCTCGGGCCGTCTCTCTTTTTCTCCTCCTCTTCTTCTCGATCTGCCACCTATCCCTCTTCTCAATCTTCTCGGTCTGATTTTTTTTCTTTTCTCTTTTTTTTCCTCCGCATTCTCCTCTCGATTCTCCCCCTCTTCTTGGTTCTCCCCCTCTTCTCAGTTCTCTTTTTTTTTTTCTTCTTTTTCTTCCCCCTCTCTTCTCGGTTCTCCCTCTCTCTGTCCTCTCTCTCCGCTGCTCTTCTCTTCTTCTTCTTCTTCTAGGCTGCTTCTCTCTTCTTCTCCCGCTCCTTCTCCCCTTTATTTTTTTTCAATGCCCTCTTTCCCTCTTCTTTTCATTTTTCAGATTTTTTCTTCTTCTTTTTTCTCCCTATTCTCTTGGAATCTCACATCCCTTCCTCTCTTTCTTTCTCTCCTTTTCTTTTTTTCTTCTCTCTCTTTCTCCTCTTCTCCTAGAATCTCACGTCCCTTCCTCCTTTCTCTTTTTTTTTCTTCTCTCTCTTTCTCTTATTCTTCTCATATTATCTTTCTTTCCTTTTCTTATCTTTTCTTTCTTTCCTTTTCTTTTCTTTCTTCTCTTTCTTTCCTTTTCTTCTCTTTTCTTTCTTTCCTTTTCTTCTCTTCTCTTTTTTTCATTTTCTTCTCTTCTTCTCTTTCTTTCCTTTTCTTCTTTTTTTACTCTTTCTTTCCTTTTCTTCTCTTTTTCTCTTTTTTTTTCCTTTTCTCTTAGAGTCTCACGTCCCTTCCTCATTTTATTTTTATTTTTTATCTTCTTCTCTCTCTTTCTCTTATACTTTTCTTTTTCTCTTTCTTTCCTTTTCTTCTCTTTTCTTTCTTTCCTTTTCTTTTCTTTCTTCTCTTTCTTTCCTTTTCTTCTCTTCTTCTCTTTCTTTCCTTTTCTTCTCTTCTCTTTCTTTCCTTTTCTTCTCTTCTTCTCTTTCTGTCCTTTTCTTCTCTTTTTCTCTTTCTTTCCTTTTCTTCTCTTTTCTTTCATTCCTTTTTCTTTTTTTTTATTTTCTCTCTTTTTCATCTTATCTTGGAATCTCACGTCCCTTCCTCTCTTTCTTTCTTTTCTTTTTTTTTTATCTTCTCCACAATCTCTATTCAATCTTTTTGGATTTCTTTCCTAGCCTAGCCGACCATTAGCCAGCTATATCCTCCAATAAATATATATACATATATTCAATCCATAAAAATATAATTTAATACCTAATGCAATACATAATCTAATAATATGTATAATATACATAATATGCATGCACATGGGTCCAATAGATTTGGTCCGAATTGACAAGGATTGACTGGGTTGGGCCAAGACTGGCTTGGGTTGAGATGAGTTGACTGGGTTTCTCTCTCTGTCATTTCATGGGTTATTTTTGTTGCCATTCCGCATGAAATTTTTCGATAGCCTCTATTCCAAATTTTCTATGTTCACTTTGTAGAACACTAAAAATGAGGAATGTTGGAGCTTGAATCACCTCATTTAGAAATAAAATGATCAACTTATGAAGTTTTAAAGTTTAAGCAGGCCCATTATCGATAATTTATCTGACCCTTCTACATGGGATCCTTCGGGGACTTCTATCGGAAATCCATTACGTCCACTTTGTAGAGTACTAAAAATGGAACATAATGAAACTAAAATTACCTGATTTGGATATGGTGAGACAAAAATATGAATTTCCAATGATTAAATGACCATTTCCATGTGTAATTTTGCATGGGACCCTCCGAAGACTTCTACCCGAGATTTTCCACGTCCACTTTGTAGGAAACCATAAATGAAAAATAATGGCCTTGGAATCATATGAATTCGACGTAGAACGGCCAAGATATGAAGAAATGAAGTTCTATCGATAATTCTGCATGAAAGCTTGCATGGGAACCGCTGGTGACCTCTACCCGGGATTCTTGATGTCCATTTTGAAAAGGACTGAAAATAAGGAACATTGGTACTTAAACCATATGATTCAGATGTCGAATGATCAAGATATGATGATTTAAAATTTAAACAATCCAAGTTACGATAATTTGCATGAAAGCCCCTGGGATTATTTATGATAATTTCATAAACATCCCTTGTACGTATCATCCGACTAAAATGACCATATCTTCTTCATTTGATATCAGAATTGGGCAATTCTGGTCTCATTTCAAAGTTAATTCCATGACCTATGTATCCTTGTAGATTACAGCCTGTGACCTTGTTGTAGGACCCACCGAAAACTACCTCGAGGTTGTAGTCAAAACCCAAATTTTCACTCATCTTTCTTTCTTTGTTGTCCACACACCAGTAGGACTTTGTTCAGCTGAAAATGGTAAAAATGGGGTGCTTACAACTTCATACCTGGTCTTGTGGTTTCTTTACGCATTTGGTCCACTTGGCTCGACCATGATAGGTAGACCTGGTACAAGGTGGTAAGACCGGTTAGTTCGATACGGGTCTTACAACTCCCCCCCTCTTATTAGAAATTGCGTCCTTAAAATTTACACATACCTTAAAAGTCGAAAAGGTGAGGATATTGCTTTCGCACAGCATTCTCTTCTTCCCATGTGATCTCTTCTATATCTCGACTCCTTGAGGTGACCTTAACATAGTATATGTCTCGGTTGCGTAGAGGTTGAATCTTTCGGCAAGTGATTTCAGTTGATACTACTTCGAATGTAAAATCATCAGTTAGATCTGGAGGATCTGCTGTTAAAATGTGCGTTGGATCTCTGACGTACTTCTTTAATAATGAGATATGAAATACATCAAGCACACTTGACATAGATGATGGTAGTGCTAATAGATAAGCTACTTTTCCATGTTTAGCTAGAATCTCATATGGCCCGACATATCTCGAACTTAGCTTCCCTTTCTGTCTAAATCATTTTAAACCTCGCATAGGTGATGTCACACCCCAATTCTGCACTATTTAGAATGGTGTGATGAACCGCTATCAAACCAACGGTTCAACCAGGATCTCGAATAGGCTATATCCGTATTATCTAAACTCCATACATCCACATTCATAATCAGAGTAAATACACAATAGTGGAAGTCTTATAATAAAATGAACTGAGAATCTATGTGATATTAAAATTTAAATAACAAATTATTCTGTATCAACTGAGACATAATTAATTAAATACCAAATACATGTATTTAATAAATCCAAATAAATGAACCAAAAATCTAATTGAATACACATGAGTTGCACTCGCAAGAGACGTCATGTGTATGCACTTCATCTTCAACTTCCATCGCCGCAACGTTCCCGTACGCTGGAGCATTTAAATAGTCTTCAATGGTATAACCTGCATCATCAACTAAAAATATTCAACGTCGAAGGGTGAGCACACATCATGGCTCAGTGAGCAAACAAAACAATGCAACAATACATATGCATGCAATCAATTTATATCTTTGGTCTGGTTTATAGTTTGCACTGTGCTATAGAAAGGATAGGTGGCCGCCAAACCTCTATACACAAGTGTGTGGATACGCCCAATGACTCCTGCACTGTCGCCCACAACACCCAAAATGGCACAATATACACCCCATGAAAAAGGCATGGCTGTACCGGTTGATACCATACCAACAAATAAACCCCTACTGGCTAGGGTTGCAAACTGGGCTTGCAACTAACCAATCCTAATGCCAAACAGTGTATCCAAGGCCTCACCCCAACATCCCTCAGAGCACCCGTAGAGATAGAGCTAAGGCCCCTCGGTAGAGTATAGGTCTCAACGACCGAGACCCTCCTTGATGCCCTACATCGCAATAGTTCTGCTAAGGTAATGGTGATACGACGACATCAGTGGACATGACTTGAGTAGACCATAGCACAATATACAGCCCATGAAGAACGGTCATGGTTGTACTGGTTGGTACCATTCCTACCCTCACCATATACACTGGACAAACACAAACATTCACATGCCTAATCCTATCATCATCATCATCATCATGTTATAAACAATAAAGTAAATATGCATGAACAATTAATAGAAATATTGAATGACATGTTAAATTCACATACAAGCATACACGCACAGAATCAATATGGTATTGGACTCAAGAAGTAAAACAGTTTATTATTAACCAATTAGTTTAGGTCTTGTTCCCTCACCTTAGCTTGCTAGTAGATACTTTTTCAAGCTTTAGAATCACCTTTATAATGTTATTATATTGCTAGAAGACCTAACAAAGTCGATAAAATTTAATTAGAATTTATTCAGAATTTAAAAACCATTTTGTTAACTGAGGGTTGGAGGTAGGGTCGGAGTCTTGATCGACCCTGGGTGCGACCCTCCCCAAAATCTGAACTTCTCGAACACTGAGGGTCGATACTCAAGATCACCTAGGGTCGGATGGTCATCGACCCTCTGTGCGACCCTCGGTGTATTTTGGTCCAATTCCCTCTTTTTAGTCCATTCATCGTGTTTGGGGTCCTATGACTTTCTCATACAGTCCATTCAACATTCATTCCATGGTCTAGAACCATGAATCATCAACCTAGATAGCTTTCATGTAATCTCCCATAGTTTTCTATGAAAACCTAACCATGGGTTGATGGTTTGGGTTTCTCCGAGATTATACTCTCATCATTATCTAACCTAAGGTCTGTAGAAACTCATGGAATTAGTATCCATACGTGAGAAGATTACTCCCTCTCTGCAACTCTTCTCCTTTTTGCTATCTTCTTTTCCTTGCTTCTCTTCTTCTCCTTTTCCTTCTCTTCTCTTTCTCTCAATTCAATTAGGGTTGTAAAAGGAGTGAAAGAAGCTTAGGGACGTCCTTTAAATAGAGTAGGAACATCCTAAATTAAGTCCCTTTGAGATTAGAAAAGAATCCAAATCAAAAATTACGAAATTTTGTAATTTTAGTTTCGGCGGCAATCGAAGGTCGATGATCCCGTCGACCCTAGGTTTCTAAGTTGTCCAACCCTCCCTTCAAAACTGAGGGTCTGACTTTCTGTTTTGGGGGGTCCGACCCTCCTTGGCTGGCTATGCGACCCTCGCCTTAAATTAAGTGTTTTAGGGTCGATTTGATACCTGGATCTCGATCTCCTTCACGCCCTTGGTCCATTTGACTCGACCATGATGGGTAAACCTGGTTCAAGGTGATAAGACCGGGTTAGATTGACACGGGTATTACAACTCCCCCCTATTTATAAAAATTTTGTCTTCAAAATTGTACGTACCTTCTTAATCAAATAAGTGAGGGTATTGCTTTGGCATAGCATTTTCTTCTTCCCATGTAATTTCTTCCATGTCTCTACTTTTCCATGTGACCTTAACATAATAGATATCTCGGTTGTATAGACGTTGAACCTTTTGGTTGGTGATTTCAGTTGGTGTTACTTAAAATGTCAAATCATCAGTAAAATCGGGTAAATCTACTATCAACACATGCTTTGGATCCTTGACATACTTCTTCCATAGGGAAATGTAAAATACGTCATGCACACTTGACATAGATGGTGGTAGTTCTAACTGATAAGCCACTTTACCACGCTTAGCCAGAATTTCATACGGCCCGACATATCTTGGACTTAGTTTCCCTTTCTGTCCGAACCTTTTCAATCCTCGCATCGGCGATACCTTCAAAAATACTTTATCACCTACAGCGAACTCCAGATCTCTGCGTCGAGTATCTGCATATTGCTTCTGATGGTTCTGAGCTGTTCTCACTCTTTCCTTGATAATGTTGACCACTCGATAAGTCTCTTCAACAAATTTCGGTCCAACAATACTATGTTCTCCAACTTCATTCCAAAATAAAGGAGTTTGACACTTCCTGCCATACAGTGCTTCATAAGGTGACATCTGTATAGTAGCCTGATAGCTATTGTTATACGCGAACTCGATCAATGGTAACTTTTCATCCCATGATCCCTTTGAAATCAATTACACATGCTCGTAGCATATCTTCTAGAATCTGAATTGTACGCTCTGACTGTCCATCTGTCTGTGGGTGGAATGCAGTACTGAACTTCAATGTTGTACCCATAGCCTTTTGTAATCCTTCCCAAAACATGAAAGTAAATCGAGGATCTCTATAGGATACAATGCTCTCTGGTACACCGTGTAACCGTATAATATTATCCACATACAACTTTGCTAACCTTTCCAGTGTATACCGAGGTCGTATTGGTATGAAGCGAGTCGTTTTAGTCAGACGGTCTATAATCACCCAAACTGCGTCAACAACTCGAGGAGTCAGTGGTAATCCCGTGACGAAGTCCATAGTGATGCAGTCCCATTTCCATGCTGGTTCCGATAATGGTTGTAATAGTCCTGCGGGTCTTTTTCGTTCAGCCTTTACTTTTTGATAATTTAGGCATTGAGACACGAACTTGGCTACATCTGCTTTTATTCCCCTTCACCAATATAGTTTCTGTAGATCATGATACATTTTTGTACTTCCAGGATATATCGAATAGATGGTGGTATGGGCTTCTTTCATCAGTCAATGTCTAATGTCCACACTTTCTGTTTCAGGTACACATATTCTTCCTTTGTATTTCAGTACTCTCTCTTCGTCCAAGGTGAACTCAGGATTATTCCTACCTTTCTCTATATCTCCTTGTACTGTTCTCAGATAAGGATCTGATTTAATAGCTGTCTTCACTTCATCCATTATATCCAGTATAATCTTCAAAGCAGCGAACATATTTGAAAACCGATGAATAAACCCTTGGTTGGCTGATTCATCCGTTGCGTCTATCACATATTTCTCATTGCCATGATTGAATACCATTCCGGTAGTACACATTGCTGCAGTTGTGCTAACCTCTCCTTGAGATTTTATCATTGCCTTTCTGCTCAACGCATCCGCTACTACATTAGCTTTCCCCGGATGATACTGGATATCACAATCATAGTCTTTTAATAGTTCCAGCCATCTCCTTTGTCTCATATTCAATTCCTTTTGATTAAATAAATAAGTAAGACTTTTATGGTCCGACTTAATCTGAAATTTGTCTCCGTATAGGTAATGACTCCATATCATGACAGCATGTACTACTGCCGCTAACTCCAAATCATGAGTGGGGTAATTTTTCTCATGTATCTTCAACTGTCTCGAGGCATAAGCAATTACTTGCTCTCCTTGCATAAGCACACATCCCAATCCCAGTCATGACGCATCAGTGTATAAGGTAAATGTCTGTCCTGGAACAGGAATAGTCAAAATTGGAGTGGATATCAATCTGGTCTTCAATGTTTGGAAGCTCTTCTCACATTTATCCATCCACACAAACTTTTCACCTTTCTTAGTCAGACTGGTGAGAGGTATAGCAATCCGGGAATAGTCTTCTACGAATCTTCGATAATAACCAGCGAGACCCAGAAAACTTTTAATTTCTGAAACGCTCTTTGGTGCTTCCCACTTTACAATAGCCTCGATCTTGCTGGGGTCCACTTTGATTCCTTCAGCGGATACTACATGGTCAAGGAAGGCGACTTCACTTATCCAAAACTCACACTTTGAAAATTTGGCATATAACTTTTCTTTCCTTAAACGTTGTAGGGCAGCGTTTAGGTTCTTGATATGGGTTTCCTTGTCCTTGGAGTATACCAATATATCATCAATAAATACTATGATCGACGTGTCCAACATATCGTGGAAGACCCAGTTCATAAGTTCCATGAAAGTTGCCGGTGCATTTGTTAATCCAAAAGACATGATCAAGAACTCATAATGTCCATATCTGGTCCTGGAAGTTGTCTTAGAAATATCACCTTCTTTAATCTTCAACTGATGATAGCCTAACCGAAGGTCGATCTTAGAAAATAATTTTTCTCCTTGCAACTGATCAAACAAGTCATTGATCCGAGGTAGTGGATATCGATTCATGATTGTCAATTTATTCAACTCTCGATAGTCGATGCATATTCGAACGCTACCGTCCTTCTTCTTCACGAATAACACCGGTGCTCCCCATGGTGATATATTGGTCGAATATAACCCTTGTCCAGCAGTTCCTGTAGTTGCACTTTCAGTTCCTTCAGTTCAGTAGGAGCCATTCTGTAAGGTGCTTTTGATACTGGTGCAGCTCCAGGTATAAGGTCTATCACAAACTCGGTGGCTCGGTCGGATGGTAATCCTGGTAGTTCCTCCAAAAATACATCGGGATAGTCCTGCACGACTTCAATATCTTCCATTTGTGGTGCTTCCTTGGTTAGGTCGACCACTGATACTAGATACCCGACTGCTCTCTTCTCAAGGCACTTCTTAGCCTTTAGTGCTGAGAGTATGAGTTTGCATCTACGGGGAAGTTTGGTTCCCGCAAAACTGAATTCTGCTCCTTCTTTGTCTTTAAATGTTAGCTTCTTTTCGGCGCATAATAGGTTTGCAAAATGCCAAGCTAACCAATCCATTCCCAAGATGACATCAAAGTCTGCCATCTCAAGTTGTATCAAGGTTGCATCTAAGGTTTTCTCACCAATGAGAACTGGACATGGTCCATAACCTTTCTCAAATTCCACTTCTAACCCCATCGGTGATCATACAAGTAGTTTGTAGTCCAATGTTTTTATGGGTAAATCCATCTTCTTTCCGAATGACATAGATATAAATGAATGAGTATCTCCTGAATCAAAGAGTACTCTGGCGGATACGCCATTTATAGGTACGATACCTGTGATTTATTTTACTTAGTCTACATGCTCATACAATGTAATTACAACTTAAAAGGTTTCAGTCATACCTGTGACCACATCAGGTGATGCGGCAGCATCCTCGGATGTAACAGCGTATACTCGTCCTTTATGTACTTGCTTCTTGGGTTTAGGACAATCCCTGATCATATGTCCCACTTGGTTGCAGTTGTAACATCTCAGACCTTCAGAATTTGGCTTCGGATGCTGTTGAGCTGCTTGAGTGGTCTTGGGTGCAGCAGTGAAATTCTGAGGACGGAAAGGTTTGTATGTCTTGTTATTACCTCCGTTGTAAGAATTTCCCGTTGGCCTTTTCATGTCTCTGTTCTGTGTAAAGTATCTTTCCTTCTGGCTCGATTCAATAACTCGAGCGATTTGGACAGCTTCATTATAAATCTTCTTTTCTAAGCCCAGAACGTGCTCTCTAATGCTTCCTCTAAGTCCCTTGACAAACCTACGGGTCTTGGTGTCTTCTTCCTGCATGCTAAGTGGTGCGAAGAAAAATAGCTCCTCATAATGTTGTTGATATGCATCCACTGACATCTGTCCCTGATATAAACTCAAGAACTCCTTCTCCGTAGAATCTCTGAAGCTTCATGGAAAATACTTCTCAAAGAAAGCTTCTTTATAAATATCCCAAGTCAATAGGGCATGCTTGGTCAATAAATAGGCCCGAGTAGATTTCCACCAATGATGTGCGTCACCCTTTAGCATGAAGGTGGCACATAGTACTTTCTCTTCTTCATCATCAGAATGTTTCTCTCCATTTCGTCGATCCAATGTGTTGGCCATAACGGATCCGACGGTTTACCGTTAAATTCCCTGGGCTTCATCTTCAGAAATCTCTCAACCAGCCGAGAGTGATCCATCTGATTTTGGGGATAAGCCCCAAACATAGGTTGTGGATACTGATAATTAACCTGGGCTGTTTCCAGACCCGGTACTGGAATCTGTGCAGCTGGTGGTTGAGGTGTTTGAGGTGCCGGGTGGTTACCCACCGGTGTTGCACTGGCTTGTCCGATCTGCATGGGTGTAGCATGAGCAGCTTGGAACATGATTCCCATTGCAACTTGCATTCGAGCCTGCGCATGTTGCATTTGTTGTAGTTGCTGTAACAAATTCATCACCACGGTTGCTAACTCAGGTGGTGGAGGTGGGAGATTTGTAGGGTTTGCCTGATCAGGAATTCTTGGGACATATACATTCTCCTGGCTAGTTTCCTCCACAGGTGGTGGTGGTGGAACTGCATTTCCGCTCTGTCAGGTTATTCTTCGTCCAGACATAATTTTCTTCTGAGATTGGTGGTGCCTGAAAATCATCAAAATAGGTGAGACAATCATTTATATTTCATGTAGGCATGTTAACCAATGTAACATTTCAAATTTCAATTCATTTTATGAAAAAAATACTATCTTTTCTATGCAGGGTCGATGGTATGTCGGACCCATAGTATCAGACCCTGGGAATGACCTGTTATTCCCGACAGCTGAGGGTCGATGTGAGGGTCGATGGGTGTCCGACCCTCAGTATCCGACCCATAGTTTTCTGTTAGATTCCTGAGATCCGAGGGTCGATGGGTGGGTCGATCCGAGGGTCGATGGTTCTGGTCGAATTGTCCAACCCTCAGACCAAAAATCAGATTTTTAAGATCCGATTCTGGGTTCATTCTTGGTTATTTCCCTCCCGTTTCGACTCGTCTCTCCCCTCTGAGTTGCTACAGTGCCACTCCGTTGTTTTTGGTTAGTTTGAGTCCGGGTTTCGACGTCCACGTCATCCCTACAGGTATGTTCTCCCATTTTCCCCTGTTTTTAGGTTTTCTTTTCTAGGTTTTTGTCCATTTAACTTGTATCTTTCAAATTAAACTTTTTCCAACCGTAAAAATTTGATTTTTATTGGGGGCTTTTGTTATTGGTGTCTCGAGGAATGAAAGCCCTCAAAAATTTTAAAGTTTCATCGGTTGGTTATCGAGAAACTTGGATTTTTGCTCTTTTTGCCATAATTTCTCGAAATTTTTGATTTCTTGAAATTTCTTCAAATTGGACCTCATTAGTTAAAATTTTGTACCGTATGTATGTTGTAGGATATGTTAGAATCTACGTAAGTCCTCCTGCCCACGTGTATGGGTGAAAAGTGTGGTTTTTGGCCAACTTACATCATTAAAATGTCAAATTTTAGATTTTTATCCCATTAACTCCTTATCTCCCTTTTTCTTTCTTATTTGCAGATACCATGGCTCATACCAAGGTACCCAGAGTTCATGATCCCCTTTGCTTCCGCTCCAACGAAGCCGAGGCACAGTATGCTCACTATGCTCGTAAGAAAGTTAAGGGTGGTCATATGGTGAACTTGGCTGAGCTAGCCTTGTTCAACGTAGAGAGAGCATTCGGTGATATGGGGTGGCTCCCTGTCATTACTTATGACGCATGCATATGCCCAGATTTGGTGCGCCAGTTCTATTGTAATCTCCAGGTGGTGGGGAATTACGATGATGTCTAGAGGGGTCAAGAGTTGTGCATCACCAGCAACGTGAAAGGGGTGAATATCTCATTTGACTATCGACAACTGGCCGACCTACTGGGCATTCCTTATGATGGCCCCATGGTCTACTGTGCACATGGAGAGCCCCAGTTTGTTTCCATGGAGATGAGGGCAGAGATCGACAATCAGCTGCTACGACCTGATCGCTGGCAGATGAGAGCTTGTTACATGCGTCCAGCTCCACGGGTCTTCTGCAAGATTATCTAGCATAATCTGATTCGGCAGAGTGGGCACTAAGAGAGGGTTTCTCTGCTGACCCAGTTTCTGATATATAGTATCTGCACTAGACAGCCAGTCTGCCTTCCCTACATCATCATGCGGACCATGATTAGTGCTACATTGTTCGGTCATAGGGGTAATCTACCCTATGGACGTATGATTACCATTCTACTGACCCGCCTGGGGGTTGACTTAGTGGATGAGAAGATTCAGGAGAAGACCTTCTCGTCGCCTCTAGATTCGGAGGCTATCGGCAAGATGGGTATGGGGGATGCCCAAGTTAGTGACGAGGAGAGGAACGAGATGGTATGCCCTCACACTCGCATTGAGATGGCTGACGCTGAGGCTGCTGCTGCCGCTGCTAGAGCTCATGTGGATCCTGTCGATGATGACGACCGTATGTATATGGATGTCGACTCGATACCACCGCCTTCACCTACGCATGCGGCTGGAGTTGGTACTTCTTCTACGGTGGATCCTATACCTGAGACTGGTCCTTCTCATGCAACTGATCCTTCACGCCCACCTTTTGACCTGATGGAGATGTTGCAGGAGATCAGGAAGGCTCAGCGCAGATCTGATCTGAGGATGGAGGAGTTACTAGACGCTCAGCGTGTGAGAGTGGATGAGTTATTAGCCGCCCAGCACATATCAGACACACGGATGGGAGAGCTCATAGAGGATCAGCGTGCGACTGATTGGAGGGTAGCCGATCTCACAGCTTGTCTACAGACGACCCAGACTCAGATAGCCTGGTTGACTAGAGTCTATGCTGAGGACTATGACAGAGATCGTGAGGCCCCACCTCCTCCTTCACCTCCAGCTTCTTGATTGTATTTATTTTCCTTGTACTACAGTGTAACTGTCCGGGTTGTGGACTGTACTCTGCTTTAGTTATGTATATACACTTTGTTTCTCTCTCTCATTATATGTAACCTGTTTCCCCTTTAATAGATGCATTATCCTCTTTCTTTAAATTTGGTCTCAACTATCACTTGTGCTTACAGTGTGTTAATATTATTGTTTTTACTTTTATCCTATCTCAGTTCACAATTGTCTTGAATGTATGTTAGTTCAGCGGACGAGGCCTGAGATGCTCTGATACCAAGTTGTCACACCCCAATTCCGTACTATTCAGAATGGTGTGATGAACCGCTAGCGAACCAATAGTCCAACTAGGATCTCGAATAGGCTATATCCATGTTATCTAAAACTCCATACATTCACATTCATAATCAGAGTAAATAAATAGCGAAAGTCTTACAATAAAATGAACTTAGAATCTATGTGATATTAAAATTTTAATAACAAATTATTCTGTATCAACTGAGACATAATTAATTAAATAACAAATACATGTCTTTAATAAATCCAAATAAATGAACCAAAAATCTAATTGAATACACATGAGTTGCACTCGCAAGAGACGTCATGTGTATCCACTTCATCTTCAACATCCATCACCGTAACGTTCCCGTATGCTGGAGCATTTAAATAGTCTTCAACGGTATAACCTGCATCATCAACTAAAAATATTCGACGTCGAGGGGTGAGCACACATCATGGCTCAGTGAGCAAACAAAACAATGCAACAATACATATGCATTCAATCAATTTATATCTTTGGTCTGATTTATAGTTTACACTGTGCTATAGAAAGGATAGGTGGCTGCCGCACCTCTATACACAAGTGTGTGGATACGCCCAATGACTCCTACATTGTCGCCCACAGCACCCAAAATGGCACAATATACACCCCATGAAAATGGCATGGCTGTACCGGTTGATACCATACCAATAAATAAACTCCTGCTGGCTAGGTTTGCAAACTGGGCTCACAACTAATCAATCCTAATGCCAAACAGTTTATCCAAGGCCTCACCCCAGCATCCCTCAGAGCACCCGTAGAGATAGAGCTAAGGCCCCTCGGTAGAGTATAGGACTCAAGGACCGAGACCCTCCTTGATGCCCTACGTCGCAATAGTTATGATAAGGTAATGGCGATACAATGACATCAGTGGACATGACTTGAGTAGACCATAGCACAATATACACCCCATGAAGAACGGTTGATACCATTCCTACCCTCGCCATATACACTGGCCAAACACAAACATTCACATGCCTATTCCTATCATCATCATCATCATCATGTTATAAACAATAAAGTAAATATGAAAGAACAATTAATAGAAATATTGGATGACATGTTAAATGCACATACAAGCATACACGCATAGAATCAATATGGTATTGGACTCAAGAAGTAAAACAGTTTATTATTAACCAATTAGTTTAGGTCTTGTTCCCTCACCTTAGCTTGCTAGTAGAAACTTTTCCAAGCTTTAGAATCACCTTTATAATGTTATTATATTGCTAGAAGACCTAACAATGTCGATAAAATTTAATTAGAATTTATTCAGAATTTAAAAACCATTTTGTTAACTGAGGGTCGGAGGTAGGGTCGGAGTCCTGATCGATACTGGGTGCGACCCTCCCCAAAATCTGAACTTCCCAAACACTGAGGGTCGATAGTCAGGACCACCTAGGGTCGGATGGTCATCGATCCTCTGTGCGACCCTCCGTGTATTTTGGTCCAATTCCCTCTTTTTAGTCCATTCTTCGTATTTGGGGTCCTATGACTTGCTCATACAGTCCATTCAACATTCATTCCATGGTCTAGAACCATGATCATCAACCTAAATAGCTTTCATTTAATCTCCCATAGTTTTCTTTGAAAACCTAACCATGGGTTGATGGTTTGGGTTTCTCCGAGATCGTACTCTCATCATTATCTAACCTAAGGTCTGTAGAAACTCATGGAATTAGTATCCATACCTGAGAAGATTACTCCCTCTCTGCAACTCTTCTCCTTTTGCTATATTCTTTTCCTTGCTTATCTTCTTCTCCTTTTCCTTCTCTTCTCATTCTCTCAATTCAATTAGGATCGTAAAAGGAGTGAATGAGGCTTAGGGACTTCCTTTAAATAGAGTAGGAACATCCTAAATTAAGTCCCTTTGAGATTAGGAAATAATCGAAATCGAAAATTAGGAAATTTCCTAATTTTAGTTTCGGCGGCAATCGAGGGTCGATGGGAGGGTCGATGATCCCGTCAACCCTAGGTTTCTAAGTTGTCCGACCCTCCTTTCAAAACTGAGGGTCTGAATTTCTATTTTGGGGGGTCCGACCCTCCTTGGCTGGGTATGCAACCCTCCCCTTAAATTAAGTGTTTTAGGGTCGATTTGATACCTGGGATCTCGATCTCCTTCACGCCCTTGGTCCATTTGACTCGACCATGATGGGTAAACCTGCTTCAAGGTGATAAGACCGGGTTAGATTGGCACGGGTCTTGTAGGTCTCGGCGTCGAGTATCTGCATACTGTTTCTGACGATTCTGAGTTGTTCTAACTCTTTCTTTGATAATGTCGACTACTCGACAAGTCTCTTCAATAAATTCTGGTCCAACGATGCTACGTTCTCCAACTTCATTCCAAAATAGAGGAGTTCAACACTTTCTACCATACAGTGCTTCATAGGGTGACATCTGTATAGTAGCCTGATAGTTGTTGTTATAGGCGAACTCGATCAAGGGTAGTTTCTCATCCCATGATCCTTTAAAATCAATTACACAGGCTTGAAGCATATCTTCTAAAATATGAATGGTACGCTCCGACTATCTGTCTATTTCAAGATGGAATGCAGTACTGAACTTTAACGTTGTACCCATAGCCTTTTGCAATCCTTCCCAAAACATTGAACTAAAACATTGGTCTCTATCGGACACATGCTTTCAGATACACCATGTAATCTGACAATGTTATCCACTTATAGCTTGGCTAACCTCTCCAGGGTATACTGTGGTTGTATAGCTATAAAGCGGGCTGTCTTACTCAGACGATCTACAATCACCCAGACCGCGTCAACTACTCGAGGAGTCAATGGTAACCCGGTGACGAAATCCCTAGTGATGCAGTCCCATTTCCATGCTGGTTCTGACAGTGGCTGCAATAATTCGGTAGGTCTTTGCCATTCAGCCTTCACCCTCTGACAATTTAGGCATTGAAACACAAATTTAGCTACATCTGCTTTCATTCCTCTCCACCAATATAATTTATTCAAATCATGATACATCTTTGTACTTCTAGGATGTACCGAATAGGCGATGGTGTGAGCTTCCTTCATTAGTCGGTGTCTAATGTCCAAATTTTTTGTTTCAGGAACACATACTCTTCCTTTGTACTTTAGTACCTTTTCATCGTCCAAGGTGAACTCAGGAGTTATCCTACCTTTTTTGATGTCTTCTTGTACCGTCCTCAGATAAGGGTCTGATTTAATAGCTGCTTTCACTTCATCAATTATATCAAGTATAATCTTCAACATTGCAAACATATTTGAAAATCGATGTATAAATCCTTGGTTGGTTGATCCACCCGGTCCATCTATCACGAACTGCTCAATACCATAATTGAATACCTTCCCTGTAGCACACATTGTTGCAGTCGTGTTAACTTCTCCTTGAGATTTTATCATTGCTTTACTGCTTAGCGCATCAGCAGCTACATTAGCCTTTCCTGGATGATACTGGATATTGCAATCATAATCCTTTAATAATTCCAGCCATCTTCTTTGTCTCATGTTCAACTCCTTCTGATTAAAAAGATAAGTGACACTCTTATGATCTGATTTAAACTGAAATTTCTCTCCATACAAATAGTGTCTCCATATCTTGACAGCATATACTACTGCCACTAATTCCAAGTCATGAGTGGGATAGTTATTCTCATGTGTCTTCAGTTGTCTTGAGGCATACGCAATTACTTGTTATCCTTGCATAAGTATACATCCTAAACCCAATCCTGACGCATCAGTGTACAAGATAAACGGCTGTCCTGGAATAGGAATAGTCAAGATTGGAGCAGATATCAATCTAGCCTTCAATGTTTGGAAACTTTTCTCTCATTTATTAGTCCAAACAAACTTTTCTCCTTTCTTAGTCAAATTGGTGAGAGGTACGGCAATTCTGGAATAGTCTTCCATGAATCGTCAATAATAGCCAGCTAGACCCAGGAAACTTCAAATATTTGCAATGCTCTTTGGTGCTTCCCACTTCACAATGGCTTCAATTTTGCTGGGATCCACTTTAATTCCCTTAGCGGATACAACATGGCCTAAGAAAGTGACCTCATTTAACCAAAACTCACACTTTGTAAATTTGGCGTAAAGCTTCTCTTTCCTTAATCGCTGCAGAGCGGCTCTTAGATTCATGACATGAGTTTCCTTGTCCTTGGAGTAGACTAATATATCATCAATAAACATAATGACCGACGTATCCAACATATCATAGAATACCAAATTCATGAGTTCCATAAAAGTTATGGGTGTGTTAGTCAATCCAAAAGACATGACTAAAAATTCATAATGTCCATATCTTGTTCTGAATGCTGTATTTGGAATATCACCGTCCTTAATCTTCAACTAATGGTATCTTGACCGAAGATCGATCTTAGAGAACACTTTGGCACCTTGCAACTGATCGAACAAGTCATCGATCCAAGGCAACGGGTACCGATTCTTGATTGTCAGCTTATTCAAATCTCGGTAGTCTACACAGTCGAACGCTATCATCATTCTTCTTTACAAATAATACTGGCACTCCCCATGGTGATATGCTAGGTCTGATATAACCCTTGTCCAATAATTATTGTAACTATACCTTCAATTCCTTCAGTTCAGTAGGAGCCATTCGATAGGGTGCTTTAGATACTGGTGCGGCTCCGAGTATCAGATCTATAACGAACTCTGTCGCTCGGTCGAGTGGTAGACTTTGTAGTTCTTTAAGAAATACATCTGGAAAGTCACGCACCACATCAATATTTTCCATTTGTGGTGCTTCCTTGGTGAGGTTGACCACTGATACTAGATACCCAACTCCTCCTTTCTCGAGGCATTTTCTAGCCTTTAATGCAGAGAGGATGAGTTTTCGTTTGCGGGGAAGTTTGGTTCCCGCAAAACTAAACTCTGCTCCTTCCTTGACTTTAAATGTCAGCTTCTTTTCTGCACATAATAGGTTTGCAAAATGCCGAGCTAACCAGTCCATTCCAAAGATGACGTCAAAGTCTGCCATCTCATGTTGAATCAAGGTTGCATCCAAAGTCTTCTCGTCAATAAGAACTGGACATGGTCCATAACCTTTTTCTAATGTCACTTCTAATCCCATAGGTGATCGTACAAGTAGTTTGTAGTCTAAATATTTGAGGGGAAGGTTCAGCTTCTTTCCAAATGACACAGTTATAAAAGAATGAGTAGCTCCAGAATCAAAGAGTACTCTAGCGGGTATGCCATTAATAGGTACGATACATGTGATTTGTTTTAGTTTAGACTACATGCTCACAAAATGTAACATTAAATTAAAGGTTCAAGTCATACCTGTGACCACATCAAGCGATGCGGCAGCATCCTCAGATGTAACAGCATAAGCCTTTCCTTGTCGTAGTGGGCTTAGGACACTCCCTTGAATAATGTCCTACTTGGTTGCAGTTAAAGCATTTTACTCCTTCGTTGTTTTGCTTTTATTGCAGTTGAACTGCTGCAGTAGTCTTGGCTGCAGCATTAAAGCCTTGAGTACGGAAGGGTTTAAATGTCCTTGTATTCCCTCCGTTATAAGAATTCCCATTTGGCCTCTTGATACCTCTATTTTGAGCAAAATAGCTCTCTTTCTGGCTCGACTCTATTACTCAACCAATCTGTATTGCTTCATTGTAGACTTTCTTTTCCAGACCCAGAACATGCTCACGGATGCTTCCCTTGAGTCCCATGATTAATCTTCAGGTCTTTGTGTTTTCCTTTTGCATGTTGGCGGGTGCAAAGAAAAACAGCTCCTCATAACGCTGTTGGTATGCATCCATGGTCAATTGCCCCTGATATAAACTTAGGAACTCTCTCTCCATAGAATCTCTGAAACTTCTGGGGAAGTACTTCTCAAAAAATGCCTCTTTATATATAGCCCAGGTCAATTGGGCGTGCTTTGTTAACAGATAAGCCCGTATGGACTTCCACCAGTGGTATGCATCACCTTTCAGCATGAAGGTTGCAACACTTTCTCCTCCTCATTCACTGTCATCATCATAAAATTTCTTTCCATTTCATCAATCCAGTGTGCTGGCCACAAAGGATCTGCTGACTTACCATTATATTCTTTGGGCTTCATCTTCAGAAAACGCTCGATCAGTAGAAAGTGGTCCAGCTGATACTAAGCATAGGCCACATACATATGTGGTCCGTATTGGTAATTTGCCTTGAGCTACCTCAGGATTCTGCACTTGAGCCTACATGACAGGTGTTTGAGGTGTGTGGGGTACCGTATTGCTTCCCCCTGGTACTGTGCTAGCTCCTACTGGCATAGGTGTCGTATGTGCAGCTGGAAAATCCATTCCTATAGCAGCTTGCATATTGGCTTGTACCTGCTGTATTTGCTGCAGCTATTGTGCTAAGTTCATTACGGCTGTAGCCAAATCCATAGGTGGGGCTGGCAAGTTTGTAGGATTTGCCTGGCTACTAGTCACTGGCGGTGCCATATTCAGATTCTCTTGTGCTTCAGGAATTTCATGGCTAGTTTCCTCCACAGGTGCTGGCGGTGGAATTGGGTTACATTCTCGTTTGTTCCCTCTTCGCCCAACCATTTCCTGTTCTGGTGGTGGTAGTGTCTGAAAACAATCATAGAACATGTGGGCCAATCAATATAAGTTGTTCCCAAGTCAAAATCCAACTAATCAATATAAATTTCTAATTTTTCAAGTCATTCTGACAAAACACTGTATTTTCCATCGTAGGGTCGATGGTAGGGTCGCTCCTTATGCGACCTTAGGGTATGCGACCCTAAGAACACTGTCAGCTCACCGAGAGCCAAGGGTCGATGGTAGGGTCGGTATATGTCCGACCCTAGGTCCGACCCATGGTTCTCTATCAGATCACCAAGAGCCTAGGGTCGATGGAAGGGTCGGTCGTAGGGTTATACATTTTGGTCAAATTTTGCGACCATACGATCCAGAATCAGGTTTTTAAACCAAATTTTGGATTCATTTCCCATTCATTCTCCTTTCTTCCAACTCAACTCATTTCCCATGAGTTGCTACAGTATCGACCCCTAGTGTTTGGTGATCATTTCTTTCGTTCACGACCTCCGTTCCTTCCCTTCAAGTATGCTCTCTACTGTTTCACATTTTTAAGCTTTCAAAACTAGGTTTTCATCCATTTATATCGTTTTCTTGAAATTAAAATTTTTCTAACTGTAAAAATTTCGTTTTTATTGGGGGCTTTTTCTATGGGTCACCCAATGGATGAAAGCCCTCAAAAATATTTAAGTTTCATCGGTTAGTTATCGAGAAACTTGAATTTTTCCATTTTTGATCTAATTTTTGAGATTTTAAGAATTTATTAAAATTTCTTCAAATTCGATCTTTCTAGATTAAATTTCCAACTGTATGAGCCTTGCAGGATGGTTTGGGACCTATGTAAGTCCTCCTGCCCAGTTGTTTGGGTGAAAAGTGAGGCTATTGGCCAAATCATGTCGTTATAATGCCGAAATTTTTATGTTTTTCACCATTACTAATTTCTTGTTTGTTCTTCTGTGTCTTGGCAGATAATATGGCTCGTACCAAGGTTCCTAGGGATCATGAGGTTTCCGCTTCAACGAGGCAGAAGCTCGATATGCGAGCTACGTAGTGTAAGAAAGTAGAAGGGGGTCACTGTGTGAACATGGCTAGTATAGCCTTGTTCAACATGGAGGGGGCATTTGGTGACATGGGCTGGCTTCCTGTGATCACCTATGATGAGGCTTGTACTCATCCTGCTTTGGTGAAGTAGTTTTATTACAATCTCCAGGTAGTGGGGGATCGTAATGACACAGAGAGGGGTAGGGTGCTCAGGATCACTAGGTACGTCAAAGGGGTGGTGGTTTCATTTAACTGCCAGCAGTTGGCTTATCTTTTGGGTATATCAAATGACGGACCATTAGTGTACTGTGCTCCCAAGGAACCCCAGTTCCTATCCTTGGCGATGCGTGCTGAGATTGATAGTCAGGTCATTCGAGATGATCGCTGGGAGATGAAAGTGATCAACCTACGGCCAGAGCCTCGGGTGTACTGCAAGATCATCTAGCACAACCTGATTCCCCAGAGTGGACACTATTATAGGATCTCCCAGTTGACTCAGTATGTCCTCTACTGCATTTGCACCAGGCAGCCTATCTACCTTCTTTATATTATCATTCGGATGATGATCCATGCTACGCTACCTGGTCAGTTAGGCAACCTTCCCTACGAGCGTCTGATCACTACACTACTCACCCGCCTATACATTGATTTGTTAGATGAGAGGATTCAGGAGAAGACCTTCTCATCGGACCTTGACTGGGAGGCCATCTGTAGGATGGGTATGCAGGAT
Source organism: Protea cynaroides (assembly GCA_028583415.1). Taxonomy (NCBI): domain Eukaryota; kingdom Viridiplantae; phylum Streptophyta; class Magnoliopsida; order Proteales; family Proteaceae; genus Protea; species Protea cynaroides. The sequence continues at coordinate 22,308,616 of CM053274.1, forward strand.
GCTTAGGTCAGTGATGATGAGAGGAACGCTCTGGTGCATTCTCGTACTCGAGTAGAGGTAGCAGATGCTGAGGCAGAAGCAGCAGCAGTAGGAGCAGGGGTCCATGGGGGTGATGCTGAGGATGATGATCGTATGTTTATGGATGTAGATGCCGTACCTCCTCCATCACCTCTACATTCTACTAGAGCTATCCATCTTGGGATCCTTCACACACTGCTGGTCCTTCACGCCCACCCACTAATGATATGATGGGGCTACTGCGTGAGATTATAGAGGCCCAACACATGTCAGATCAGTGGATGGCTAAGCTGGTAGCTAGTCTCCAGGTGACCCAGACTCAGGTAGCCTGGCTGACTAGAGTGTATGCGGAGGACTATGACCGAGATCGTGAGGCACCTCCTCCTCCAGCACCTCCAGCTCCATGATGTATATTTTCTTTTTATACTTCTTTGTACTACAGAGTAACTGTCCGGATTGTGGACTGTACTCTGATTTGGGTATGTATAAACATAGCTTTTTATTTAATGTTTATGAAAGTTGTTCCTCCTTTTATATATACATTCTTCTCTTTCTAAATTTCGTCTCATACAACACAGGTGCTTAAAGAGTGTTATTATTACAGCTTTTAAATTTTATCCTAACTCAGTTCACGAATTTTTTGTGGAAGTATATCGGTTTAATAGACAGGGCCTGAGAGCTCTGATACCAAGTTGTCACACCCTAATTTTACACTATTCAAAATGGTGTAATGAACCGCCAATAAACCAACGGTTCAACCCAGATCTCGAATAGGCTATATCCGTTTGCTTAAACCATACACATCCACAACTAAAATCAGAATAAATACACGATAGCAGAAGTCTTTAATATTAAATGAACTGAGAGTCTAAAGATGATAACATAAATAAAATATTCAATTATCTTCAAAAATACTAAGACATAAACTAAAATAATTTAATCAATTACATTATCTGAATAATTTAAATGAAAATCTAATAAAAAACATAAGAGTTACACTCGAATGACGAATCATGCGACTCCATCATAACTTCAGCGTCCATTGCCACCGCATGTCCATACATCGGAGCATTTATATAATCTTCTACGGTGGTACCTGCATCATCAACTAAAAATATTCAAAGTCGAAAAGGTGAGCACACATCATGGCTCGGTGAGCAAACAAAACAATGCAACAAATATATGCATGCATAAAATTCATATCTTTGGTCTGGTTCATGAGTTTTCAATGTGCAACAGAAAGGATAGGTGGCCGCACGCACCTCTATACACGAATGTGTAGAACCACCCAATGGATCAAACACCATTGTCGCCCCCACATGCACCCACCATGGAATAGAGATAGAGCTAAAGTGCTAAGGACCGCACCGCATCATACTTCCCCTGATGCTCTACCCATACCAACACGTAAGCCCCTGTTGGCGAGGGGATGCAAACTGGGCTCACAACTAACCAATCCTAATGTCAAATAGTGTATCCAAGGCCTTAACCCAGCATCCCTCAATACGCCCATAGAGATAGAGCTAAGGCCTCCCGGTAGAGTCGGAGACTACACGGTCCAAGACTACCTCCCCTGATGCCCTACAACGTAATAGTTCTGCTAAGGTAATGGCGATACGACGATTTTAATGGACAAGACTTGAGTAGAGATAGAGCTAGAGTCTGGTGACCAGGCTGAACCACAGTGTCACGTCCTCCCCCTGATGCCCCACTCGCATCAAGTACACTAACCACACACAAACATTCACATGCCTATTCCTAGCATCATCATCAACATCATATTAAAAACAAGCAGAAATTAAATATGCATAAACAGTAATAACAGGAATAGTGGATGACATGTGATATGCACATTACAATCATATAAACATAGAATCATTCATGGTATTGGACTCAATAAACAAAAATAGTTTATTATTGGCCAATTAGTTTAGGTCTTGTTTTCTCACCTTTGATTGAGCGTAGATCCTCGTTCAAGCTTTATGAATCACTTTTAAATCACTAGAAAGACCTAATAAGTTAATAGATTTTAATTAGAATTAGTTCCAACATGTTTAAACTAACAAAACCTGTTGGATTGTAGGTAAGGTAGCACCTAAGGTAGTAGTTTCTATGACCCTAGGGTGTAGGGTCGCATGTGGGGTCTGATAGCATTGGACCCTACGTGCGACCACACCCTCCCTGGAACTTCCCAAGGGCATGTGGTCGATCCTGTGGTCTTGTAGGGTCAGATCTCATTCGACCCTACGTGAAACCACACGTATTCTGAGTCGTCCTTTCATTCTAAAGTCTATCCCTTCATGTTTGGATCCTTTGCTTACTTTCATGGTCCATTCTATGATTGTTCTATGGCTCAAAACTACAAGTTATACACTATTCATTGTCCATAATGATTTCCTCCATGGAATCTCTTGGAACTTGTCCATGGATGGATGATTTGGGTTTCTTCTAATCCTATGTTCTTCATAACTATTCTAGGATCTCTTATTCAGGTAGAGAATTAGGTTCATACCTTTGTTCAGAGGTTTCTTGGAACTTCCTCCTCCTCCTTAGTCTTCTTCTTCAAGTTTCCTTCTTTTCTTCTCTTCCTTCTCTTTCTCTTTCTCTCACTTTCAATTGGGGTTCTAAAGGAGTGAAAGAGGCTAAGGGATGTCCTATTTATAGAGGAAAACCCTCCATAATAAGCCTCAATGAGTTTAGGAAAGATCCCCTTTTGAATTAGGAAAGTTTCCTAATTTCCAGATTTTGTCTGCTATCCTAGGGTCGCATGTAGGGTCACAGAATCCGTCGACCCTACGTTTTTCTAGTCATGCGACCCCATGATTAAAAAGTCATGGGTTAAACTTCTGTTGAGGTGGGTTCGACCATACCTATTTAGGCATGCGACCCTACCCTCACATTTGTTGTTTTTGGGTTAGACTTCATACCTGGTCTTGTGGTTTCTTCACACACTTGGTCCACTTAGTTCGACCATGATAGGTAGACCTGGTACAAGGTGGTAAGACTGGTTAGTTCGATAAGGGTCTTATAGGGTGGTAGGTCTAAGAGCCTCTGGTACTGTCACACCCTAATTCGGGTCTAATCGGAATGGTGTGATGAACCGCCAATAAATCATCGGTTCAACCAGGATCTCGTATAGATCGTACACACCATATCAAACCTCTCACACATTCCACATTAATAATCAGAGGTAATAAACATATAAGCAAAAGTCTTACAGATAATGAACTAAGTGTCTAACAATGATAATAAATAATTAATCCGATTATCTCCTAAAATCAAGACATAAAAGTAAATAATTCATTACATGTTCCATTAATCAAATATAACTAAACTTAAGCAAAAACACATTGGTGAAAATCGCATGATGAATCAAGCGTATATTATTCAGTTTCTATGTCCATCGCAACAACGTGTCCATACATCGGTGCATTCATATATTTTTCAACAGTAGGACCTGCATCATCAACTAAAAGTATTCGACGTCGAAAGGGTGAGCACACATCACAACTCAGTGAGCAAACAAAACAATGCAACAAACATATATATGTATTCAATTCATATCTTCGGTCTGGTTTTTAAGTTTTGTAATATGAAATAGAAAGGTTTGGTGGCCCCCGTACCTCTATAGACTAGTGTGTGAATCCACCCAATTGATCAAACACCATTGCCATCCCACATACACCCACCATGGAATAGAGATAGAGCTAAAGTGTTCGGATCACACACCGCCAATACATCCCCTGATGTCCTACCTATACCAATACGTAAGCCCCTGTTGGCGAGGGCTTGCAAACTGGGCTCGCAACTAACCAATCCTAATGCCATATAGTATTTCCATGGCCTCACCCTAGCATCTCTCAATATGTCCATAGAGATTGAGCTAAGGCCCCCTGACAATGTCAAAGACCACATAGTTCGAGGCCACCTCCCCTGATGCCCTACGATGTAATAGTTCTGCTAAGGTAATGGCGATACGACGATCTCAATGGGCAAGACTTGAGTAGAGATAGAGCTAGAGTTTGGTAACGAGGTCAAAGACCACCATGCCACGTCCTCCACCTGATGCTCTACTGGCATCCAACACACCAACCACACATATACATTCACATGCCTATTCCTAGCATCATCATCATCATAATGTTATAAATAAATAGAAATAAATATGCATGAACAGTAATAGCAAGAATTTTGGATGACATGTGAGTTGCACATTGCAAGCGTATAAGCATAGAATCAATCATGGCATTGGAATCAATAAAAATAAACAGTTTGTTATTAACCAATTAGTTTAGGTCTTGTTCCCTCACCTATTAGCAATACTCTATCTCTTTCTAAGCCTTGAAATTCTCTTTGAATTGATTTAACAACCTAAAAGTTATATTAATTTAAGTTAGGGTTCATATGTAACATGTTACAGTAGTCGAAAATCGAAACAGAGCACTGATAGGTGTTTGATTGGTCCTATGGTCTCATACTATGTTGATCTTACTGCCTACGGTCGATGGCCTATGGTCGCATATGGTGCGACCGTAGCTGCGACCATATGGTTCTGATATCATCCCGAATGCCTATGGTCGATCCTCTGGTCTTGCTGATCATGCTATGGTCAACCGTAGCTGCGACCTTGAGATTTTTGGTCACAGATTACATGCAATTCGAGTTCTTCCTGGATCAAATCCTCTACTCTTCAATTGGGTTTATTCTAAGGTCATCCTATGGCCATCATTAGTAGTTTCTTATCAACCATAATCATTAAACTCACTCCTCATGGTTCTCTTTGGGATTTTCTCAAGGAAATCACATGGATCATAATAGGTTGATATTACCTATTTTTCATAGAAGTCTTATTCAATAGAGTATACCTCTCCAGGGATTAGGTTCATACCTTTGCCGGTGCTAGAGAGCCAATCTCTTCTCAGCAAATCCTCTCCTTAGCCTTTTCTTTTTCTCCTTCTCTTCCATCTCTTTCTCTAGGGTTTACTATTGTTCTAAAAGAGTGAAAAAGGGCTAAGGGACGTCCTTTATATAGAGGAAAACTCTCCATATAGAGTCCTCTTTCAATTAGGAATGAAATCCCTTAGTTTAGGAAAGTTTTCAATACTCAGAGTCTGATCTGGGGTCTCACGGTCGATCGCTACAGTCGCAGAACCCGTAAACTGTAGGGTCGAAATCATCGATTGTGGGGTCCATGGTCTGAGATTTTTGTTTCCTTCCTTATGGTCTACCATACCTACCCAGGTATTCGACCATAGGTATGTTTTTAGTGTTTTTAACTCAATTCTCATACCTGGTTTGTGATCCACCTTCAAACGATCGGTCCACTTGGTCCAGAAATGATGGAAAGACCTGGCACGACACGGTTAGACTGGGTTAGTGAAGTGTGGGTCTTACAACTTCCCCCTCTTATACAAATTTCATTCTCAAAATTTGTACATACCTTCCGAGTCGAATAGGTGAGGATATTGCTTCCACATAGCATTCTCTTCTTCCCATGTAATTTCTTCTACATCTTGGCTTCTCCAAGTAACCTTCACATAGTAGATGTCACGGTTGCATAGACGTTGCACCTTCCGGCTAGTAATTTCAAAAGGTACTACTTGAAATGTCAAATCTTCAGTTAAATCCGGTGGATCCGCTGTTAACACGTGTGTTGGATCTGACGTACTTCTTCAATTGTGAGACATGGAATACATCATGTACACTAGACATTGATGGTGGTAGTGCTAATTGATATGGTACCTTTCTACGTCTAGCTAGAACTTCATAAGATCTAATATATCTGGGACACAACTTTCCCTTCTGTCCAAACCTTCAAACCACGCATAGAAGATATTTTCAGAAATACCTTATCACCTATGGTGAAGTCGAGATCTCTCTGTCGGTTATCTGCATATTGCTTCTGACGGTTTTGAGTTGTTCAGACTCTTTCCTTGATAATGTCGACTACTCGACAAGTCTCTTCAGAAAACTCTAGTCCAACAATACTCCGTTCTCTAACTTCGTTCCAAAATAAAGAAGTTTGACATTTCCTACCATACAGTGCTTTGTAGGACGACATCTGTATTGTAGCTTGATAGCTGTTATTATAAGCGAACTCGATTAATGGTTACTTCTCATCCGAAGATCCTTTGAAATCAATGACCCAAGCTCGAAGCATGTCTTCTAAAATCTAAATAGTATGCTCTGACTGTCCATCGGTCTGAGGATGGAATGCAGTACTAAACTTCAACATTGTTCCTATAGCCTTCTGTAATCCTTCCCATTACATTGAGGTAAGGCGTGGGTCTCTGTCGAACACGATGCTTTCAGGCACACCATGCAATCTGATAATATTATCCACATATAGCTTAGCTATCCTCTCTAGAGTATATTGAGGTCGTATAGCTATAAAATGAGCTATCTTAGTCAAATGATCTACAATCACCCAGACTATGTCAACTACTCTGGGAGTCAATGGTAACCCGATGACAAAGTCCATAGTGATGCAATCCCATTTCCATGTCGATTATGGTAGTGGCTGCAATAAGCCTACAGGTCTTTGTCTTTCAGCCTTTATCTACTAACAATTAAAGCATTGAGACACATTTAGCTACATCCACTTTCATTCCTCTCCACCAATATAGTTTCTTTAGATCATGATATATCTTTGTACTTCCAGGATGTACCGAATAAGTACTGGTGTGGGCTTCCTTCATTAGTCTATGTCTAATATCCAAGTCTTCATTTTTAAGAACACATACTCTCCCTTTGTATTTTATTGCTTTCTCAGAATCTAAAGTGAAGTCAGGGTTAGTCTTATCTTTTTCAAGGTCTTCTTGCACCGTTCTTGGATAAGGGTCTGATTTAATAGCTGCTTTCACTTCGTCTAATAGATCAAGTGCAATCTTCAATGTAGCAAACATGTTTGAGAATATATGAATAAACCTTGGTCAGTTGATTAATTCAGAATATCAATCACAAACTACTCTTTATCGTAATTAAATACTCTTTATGTGACACACATTGTAGCATTTATACTAGCTTCTTCCTGAGACTTTGTCATAGCTTTCCTGCTTAGTGCGTCAGCAACTACATTTTCTTTTCTGGGATGATACTGGATATCGCAATCATAATGTCACACACCAATTCTGGACTAACCAGTGGTGTGATGAACTGTCATGAGAACCAATGGTTCAAACCAGGATCTCGTATAGGCTATGCCAACCATGTTAAACCAAAACACATTCCACAATAATAATCAGAGTAAATAAATAAATAGAAAAACTCTTATTAATAATGAATTGAGAGTCTACAAGGATAATTAAGTATTTAACAAGTTATCTTCAAGTAACCAAAACATAATTAATGCTGATTACAAGTATCAGAATACAAAAGTTAACCACTAAGCATTAATATAGTTGAAACACTAGCTTGACGAGCCATATTCTTCCTCCACAGCTTGCACATCCATAGCCGCTGCATGTCCACACGTTGGCATATTCATATAATCTTTAATTGTAACACCTGCAACATCAGAAACTAAAAAGAATTGGTTGTGCAAGGGTCAGCTCTCTAACTTGATCTCAGTAAGTGAACAAAATAATGCAACAAACATATACATGCATTCCATTCATATCTTTGGTCTGGTTTATAAGTTTGCAATGTGCTATAGAAATATTTGGTGGCCCTCGCACCTCTATACACGAGTATGTGAATCTACCCAATAGATCAAATACCATTGCTATCCCACATAAACCCCCCATGGAATAGAGATAGAGCAAACGCGTCAGGATCAAACATCGCCAACACTTCCCCTGATGCCCTACCCATACCATTGCAAACTGGGCTTGCAACTAACCAATCATAATTCCAAACAGTGTATCCAAGGCCTCACCCCAGCATCCCGTAATATGTCCATAGTAATAGAGCTAAGGCCCCCTCACAGAGTTAGAGACCACATGGTCCGAGACCACCTCCCCTGATGCCCTATGACGTAATAGTTCTGTTAAGGTAATGGCGATATGACGATGTTAGTGGAAAAGACCTGAGTAGAGATAGAGCTAGAGTCTGGTAACGAGGTCAAAGACCACCATGCCACGTCCTCCCCCTGATGATCCATTCGTATCCAATACACCAACCACAAACATATAATCACATGCCTATTCCTGGCATCATCATCATCATGTTATAAATAAACAAAATTAAATATACATGAGCAGTACTAGCAAGAATATTGGACGACATGTGAAATGCACATTACAAACATACAAGCATAGAATCAATCATGACATTGGACTTAATGAAAATAAACAGTTTGTTATTAACAAATTAGTTTAGGTCTTCTTCCCTTACCTGTTAGCATTACTCGATCTCCTTTCAAGCCTTGAAATTCTCTTTGAATTGATTTAACAACCTACAAGTTATATGAATTTAAGTTAGGGTTCATATGTGACATGTTACAGTAGTCAAAAATCAAAACAGAGCACTGATATGTGTCTGATTGGTCCTATGGTCTCATATTATGTTGACCTTACTGCCTACGGTCGATGGCCTATGGTCGCATATGGTGCGACCATAGATGCAACCATATGGTTCTAATATCTTCCCGAATGCCTATGGTCGATCCTCTGGTCATGCTGGTCATGCTATGGTCGACCATAGCTACGACCTTGAGATTTCTGGTCACAGACTACATGTAATTCGAGTTCTTCCTGGGTCAATTCTTCTGATCTTCAATGGGGTTTATTCTAAAGTTATCCTATGGCCATCATTAGTAATTTCTTATCAACGCTAATCATCAAATTCACTCCTCATGGTTCTCCTTGGGATTTTCTCAAGGAAATCACATAGATCATAATAGGTTGATATTGCCTATCTTCCAAAGAAGTCTTATTTCTTATAGTTTACATCTCCAGAGATTCATTTCATACCTTTGCCTATGATAGAGTGCCAATTTCTCCTCATTAAATTCATTTCCTTAGCTTCTTCTTCTTTTCTTTCACTTCCTTCTCTTCTTTTTCTTTCTCAAGGGTTTACTAATGTTCTAAAAGAGTGAAAAAGGGTTGAGGGATGTCCTTTACATAGAGTAAAACTCTCCAAATAGAGTCCTATTTCAATTAGAAAAGCAATCCCTAAGTTTAGGAATGTTTCCAAAAATCGGAGTATGATCTAGGTTTTCATAGTCGATCATATGATCGCATAAACCGTTGACTGTAGGACCAAAACATGCTACCATAGCACCTACGGTCTCACTACGGTCGACCAAAGGTGCGACCGTAGCCCCCAAACATGCCACCATAGGTCCAAAATTCACTGATTTTTAGTTTTTGACTGTTTGCTTCCATACAAACTTAACTAATCAACCACAACAACTAAATTTGACTTATGACTTACCTCATCTTGTGGTTTCTTCATATAATTGATTCACTTGAGCCGATTATGATGGGAAGACCGATCACAACACAAAAACTTATGGTTAGATCGGTTTCATGGCGTGTGGGTCTTACAACTCCACCACCCTTAAAAGAAATTTTATCCTCGAAATTTGTATACATGGATCTTACAACTCCCCTACCTTCAAAAGAAATTTCATCCTCGAAATTTAGATGTACCTTTAGAGTCGAATAGGTGGGAATACTGTTTCCTCATTGCATTTTCCTCTTCCCATCTAACCTCTTTCACGTCTTAGCTTTACTAGGTTACCTTCATATAATAAATATCCATGTTTCAGAGATGTTGTACCTTTCCACTGGTGATCTAGGCTGGTGCCACTTCAAAAGTTAAGCCTTCAATCAAATCCAGTGGATACACAATCGATACATGTGATGGATCACCAATGTACTTCTTTAATAGAGACACATGTAATACGTCATGCATACTAGACATGGACAGTGGTAACGGTAGTTGATATGCAACTTTTCTACATCTCTCCAAAAATTTTATGAGGTCCAAAACATATATAGGTTACAACTTTCCCTTCTTGTCGAATCATTTCAAACCATACATAAGTGACATCTTCAAGAACACTTCGTCACTTATGGCGAACCCGAGGTTTTCGTGTCTCTTCTGACAAACTTGAGCTGTCTTGGCCCTTTTCTTTGTTCTTGTCTGCCACTCGACAGGTTTTTTCAACAGACTCAGGTCTTACAATTCCTTATTCTCTGACTTCATTACAAAACAAAGGAATTCGACATTTCTACCGTACCATGCTTCATAGGTGACATCTACATGGTAGCTTGGTAGCAAATTCAATCCACGGTAACGTCCCAACTCAAGCTCCTCGAAATCAATTTCACATGATCTGGGCATATCTCTTAGGATCTGTATAATCCAGTCTGACTGTCCATCGGTTTAAGATAAAATACGGTACTAAACTTCAACTTCATTCCCATTATTTTCTGTAGATCTTCCCAAAAACTTTGAGATAAAGCGTGAGCCTCTAACTGACACTATGCTCTCAGGCATACCATTCAATCTGGCAATATTATCTACATATAGCTTAGTTAGCCACTCCAAAATACACCAAGGTCATATAGCAATGGAATAAGCTATCTTCATAAGGCAATCAACAATCACCCAAACTGCGTCAATCGATTTGAGAGTCAATGGTAAATCGATGACATAGTTCATTGTAATGTAGTTTCACTTCCAGACTGACTCCGATGGTGGTTATGGTAAACCATGTTGGTCTTTGTCTTTCAGCCTTTACTGGCTGACAATTCAGTCACTAAAACTTGCATCTATCCACAAATACTTTCATTCCCGTTTACCAAAATAATCTCTTCATATTTTGGTATATTTTGCACTTCTAGGATGTACCAAATACAGAATAGAATGGGCTTTTCGCATTATCTTGTATCTATGATCAACATTTTTTACTTTTAGGTATGCATAATCATCCTCTGTATCTCAGGACCATTTTCGCATCCGAAGTAAGTCAGGGTTAGGTTTTTCTTTTTCTAAATCTTCTTGCACCATTCTTAGATATGAATCTAACAAAATTGCTACTTTTACTTCATCCATTAAATCAGAGATGATCTTTAACGTTGTGAACGCAAGCGAGGAACTATTGTTCCATACGTTCTTGCTCAATTGGATCATCATGAGTTTCTATTATATGTTACTCTTCTTCCAAATCTGAATTTGTTACTACGGAACACAAGGCAGCTATTTTACTAGGTCCTCCTTTTGGCTTCATTATTCCTTATTGCTCAAAACCTTAGCTACCATATTAGCCTTGCATGGGTGACATTGAATATTGTAGTCTTAGTCCTTCAGAGTTCCAACCATCTCTTTAGCCTCATGTTCAACTCTTTCTGGGTGAAGAGCTAAGTAAAACTCTCGTAATCAGATTTAATCTAAACCCTTCTCCGTATAGATAATGTCTCGCAGTCTTGATTGTATGAATTACCATTGCTAACTCCAAGTCATGAGTTGGGTAACTCTCCTCATGCTCCCTCAGTTGTCTTGAAGCATATGCAATCGTGGGTTCACCTTGCATTAAATCGCATCCTAGACCCAATCCGAAAGCATCGATGTATAGGGTAAAAGGTTTCCCTGGTGCCAAGACGATCAAGATGGGAGCTGATATCAACCTTGTTTTTAGAGTTTAAAAATATTCTTTACACTTGTCAGTCCAAATAAACTCCTCTCCCTTCCTGGTTAGCTTGGTAAGAGGTATTGTGATCCTAGAGTAGTCTCTAAGAATCATCTATAATAACCAGCTAAAACCAAGAAAATTCTGATCTCTGCAATGTTCTTTAGGTGTTTCTCACCATACGATTACTTCTATCTTAATAGGGTCCACCTTTATTACTTTTGATGATACTATGTACCCAAGAAGATCACTTAGTTTAACAAAATCTTACACTTCTTGGACATAGCATAATGCTTGTCCCTTCTCAACTGTTGTGAGGCTGCACTAAAATTAATTTTAGGACTTTCTTTGTCTTTGGAATAAACCAATATATAGTCTACAAAAACTATGACTGACGTGTCCTATACATCATGGAATACCTGGTTCATAAGTTCTATAAAAGATGTAAGGGCATTGGTTAATCCAATAACATAACCAGGGACTCATAAAGCTCATTCTCGATTTTAAAAACTATCTTCTGAATATTGCTGTCCAAATTCTTCAGCTGATGATATCTTGATCGAAGATCAATCTTAGAAAATACCTTTGCTCCTTGCAACTGTTGAAACAAGTCATCGATCAAAGGTAGTGGATATCGATTCTTGATCGTGAGCTTGTGCAATTCTCAGTAGTCTATACATAGACGAATACTACCATCCTTCTTCTTTATGGGCCATACTAGTGCTTCCCAGGTGGTATACTAGACTGGATTAAACTTTAGTCTAATCACTCTTGTAGTTGAGTCTTTAGTTCCTTTAATTCTATAAAAGCTATTCTATAGGGTGCCTTAGACATAGGTGTCATCCCTAGTAACAAGTTAATAACGAACTCGGTCATATGATTAGGTGACAACCCAAGTAAATCTCCTAGAAACACATTAGGGAATTTATGCATCACATCAATATCTTCCTTCTGTGGTGCTTTTGTATGACCCGCACTCCATGAACCCTATCTCAACCTTTAATTCATGTCACAACAGGCCTTCCAATCATCACCGGGCCAGACAGAACGAGCGGATGACAACCAGGTATGAAAACAAACATAAAAGTATGATATTTTTCATACCGGTCAATGGTACTGGTCGATGGTACCGGTCGACCGGTATGTCTGCGCGGGCAGACTGGTGAGATTCGAAAACGGATCTCTGTGGGTCCCATTTTTGAAATCTCGTGCCTAAGGACTTTTCTAACGTTAGGAAACTTCTTAAACTCTATCCTAATCTATTTAAGGACCCTTAAACCTCCTTAAAACTCTTTCATTGATCCTTATAAACACTAGAGAGGAGAAAGAGAATGAAGAAGAAGAAAGAGCTAAGGAAGGAGGGAGAGGAGCCATCGTTGGCCGTAGGATGAACACCATAGTTGCAAACCAACGGTAAGTGCTTGAACTTCTCTCTAAGTTAAGAATTATAGATGATTAGTCATGAATTGATCAATACCAAGCAAGGCGATGTATTGATCTAAAACCCTTAAAATTTCTGTCAAACCTTAATATAGTCGATGAACCCTAGATTCGCATTCTATGCTGAGGATCACCAAAACTAGGACGTGAATGGAACATTAAACAACTCTAACTCGTTGCTCAGGCGTAGAATGCGTAGGAGAAACCCTAGAACCAATGGAGGTAACCGACGGAAGGTGAACACCAAGTTGGTGGTCTTCTGGAGGCATACTAATCGACCATACCGGTTGCACCATATGCTCCCCCGGTACCTCTCGGAGACTGGTCTATGGGGGACTAGTCAACCATACCGGTCGCACCTTTCCCCACAGTGTCGCGACCGGTGCTTGCGACCGATATGCACTGTGAGGAGTGTTTTTGACCCAGTTGGTATTTTGACCAACGTAAACCCTAAGAAGCTAATTCTAATTCAACCCTAACATCATGTAGGGCCTTGTGATAGTGAGTTTGGATTCTGTGATGCGGAGCAAGCTAGCAATCAAGCGTCAGGAAAGGGAATCAGACCTAAACCCTAATAACTTAATAACAGTAAAACGTTGTTAATAATTATGATTCTATGGAATGGTGTTTGTGCAAACTCGCATGTCATCTTTATTTTCAGTCATTATACTATTCATGCATACTCGCTATGCTAGGATGTGACTGTTAGGCATGTGATTGTTTTCGTTGGTGTATGGAATGGGAAGGGCCTAGGGTCTAGGATCATTCCTTATATTGGCACCTTTTCGTATCGCTTCTATCTTAGCATACTTGGTACGGGTATGGTATCAGGGGGAGGAAATGGCACTGTGGTCTCTGGCCTCGCCACTAGACTCTAGCCCTATTTCTATGCCGTAGGGAGCTGTGGGATAGGGCCTACTGTGATGACATATAGGATTGGTTAGTTGCGAGCCCAATTTGCAAGCCCTCGCCAATAGGGGCTTACATGTTGGTATGGGTAGGGCATCAAGAGAAGTGTTGGCAGTATTTGATTCAAAAACTTTAGCTCTATCTCTATTCCATGGTGGGTGCATGTGGGATGACAGTGGTATTTGATCCATTGGGCGGATTCACACACTCATGTATATGTTACTCATGCATGATGTGTATTGCATTGTCTGATTTTCTTACTGAGCTAAGTTGTGAGTTTACCCTTGTGTACACACTATTTTTAGATGTTGATGCAGGTTACACTAGGAGGACTACGTGGATACTCCAATATATGGAAGAGTTGCTGTCCTGAAAGTGCAAGCAAGGGAGGACGAGCATGATGCTTAATGCGAGTGCCCTTTCTTCATGTACCTCTAGGATATTGGATTTGTTTATTTTATTTTCAGTTGGATTTATAAGTGATGTATGGATAATTATTTACGTTCTGGTATTTTGATTAACTAGATATTTTATTTGAATTATTAATAGAGAATTCAGTTCATTTAATTTAAGGCTTTCACTGTATTTAATTATATTGATTATGGTTATGTGCAATGGTTTGTATGAGTAGACACAGTCTTATTGAGATCCTGGTGTGAACCATTGGTTTAGTAACACTTTACTCACACTTCTGGTTCAATTGGAATTGGGGTGTGACAACTTGGTATCAGAGCACTTAGGCTCTATGCAACAGACCATATTTGCAACTAACAGAGTCAATCAACTGTGATAGGAAGAATTTAAAAGTCTTAATAAGATTACACCTTAAGCACTTGTTGATGCCTGAGACTAAATATGAAAGTGCATAACATACCATACTGAAATAAGAACTTAATGAACAGTCATGCTCTAGATAGAAAACCATGTTAAACAGACAAAAATAATCATAAACATCCAAAGAGTAAAAGTTAATTGTGCTACAGGGTACATTCACAAATCGGACAATTACCCTATTATAAAAGTCAATATACTAAGAGGAGAGAAAAATAAAGTGGTCCATCATGGGGTTGGGAGCATAGGAGGAATAGGGTCAGCAATGTCATAATCATGCTCATAAGCAACTCTGAGCCAGTGTACCTACTCCAACGTGACTCTGAGGCTGCGAGAGAGGCACCCTAGGTCATGGTTCATCTCGCGTTGGGCATCCTAAATCTCCATAAACATACCCATCATGGTATCGGAAGGAGGCTGGGATGGTCTCGATGCAGGTATTGGCTGCAGTTTTGGTGCAGGAATGTCCTCCATCTGGTCATCATCATCCCCTGCCTCTTCTGCAAAAGCTGCATTGGTTGCTGCTGCTGGTGCTGCCGCTACTGCTACCCTCTTAAGCGGACAAGGACGAGCCTCTAGCTCCTCATCACTGATCGGCAGGTTATCCATCTTCATCCGAACAATGGCATCCCAGTCAATGTCTGATGTCATGGTATCCTCAACCGCAATCTCATCCCTCATGTCTACTCGAAGGCGCTGTAGGAGTGTAGTGATAAGCCGGCCATAAGAGAGGTTTCTTATATGGTTGGGCATGGTAACCTGACGCATGGTCCTGATGATAATGTAAGGAAAATAGACCCGCTCCCTAGTGTAGACACAATAAGTCAAGTATTGGGTAAGCTGAGATAACTCACTGTAGTGGCCGCTTTGTGGAACAATGTCATGCTGGATAATGTGGCAATATACTCAAGGAACAGGTCTCAAACTGGTAGCTTTCATGGGCGCCCTTGGGTTAAGGATCTTCTTTGAAACCTCATGGTGCAGATCATCAGTAAATAAGCCCTTTATTTTGGGAGCGCAGTAAACCAAGTCACCATCATTAGGAATCCCCAAGAGATCAGCGAGCTGGTGAGTGTCGAAGGATATGGGGACACCTTTGACAAAGCTGGTTAGGCAGAGGTCCCTACCATGGCTGAAGTCGTTAACATTCCCCTCGACCTCTAGATTAGCATAGAAGTGCTTGACCAAGTTGGATTGGGGAGTCACTGTGTAAGTGATAATGGGTAGCCATCCAAGTGCACTAAATGCTGCTTCAACATCGAATCATTGTTGCTGCTCCAGGTTTACACAACGACCAAATTCTATGTTCTTCTCTTCGAACCATGGAAAACGGGCTTGCACTGTTGCTGAATGAAACCACCGCTCATTAAACTGAGGAACCGGCAGGTGAGGACTGTTCATGCCTGGAGCATACGCATGCTTACTAGCACCTCGTTGCTGAGACATTGTGAACTACAAAAACAGAACAAAACAATGAGATTTTGTTAAAACATTTAAAGTTTCGGCAACCTAACGACAGTATTTAAAGCAAAAGCCTCGAACTCACCTAAAATCTGGGGAGGAAGAGTTATCTAAAAATCTAACAACATATGGAAACCAAACAATCTTCAAACAAGCAAGAAATTCAACAATTACAAGAAAAAATCGATTTTTGACCAAAACCTAGTTTAAAAATCCCAAAATTTTGATTTTGAGAAAACCATACGGTGAAACCTCAAATAAGTTAAAGGCTTTTGTTCATAGAGGTCCCAAAACTATTTCTAAGCCGAAGGAAAAGAGTTCCTATGGTTAGAATCCTCAAAACCAAGAAAAAACTAGTTTTTGGGCAAGAAACAATGAAAAAACGATGTAAAATGGAGAGAGGAAGGAAGAACCTTACTTGGAAATGATGTTTAACATCTTGATCGGAAGAAAATCACTCCTAAGGTCACCGGTCAGACTGTAGCAACTCACCAAGTCAGTGAGGAATCGCCATCGGAGAGAATGGAAAGAAGAAAGTGAGAAAAAGAGTCAAAATCGTGGTTAAAAGGGGTTTTAACCCATACCGATCGGCGGTTTGGGCTATACCGGTCACAACATGGTGCTGATCGGTCGACCATACTGGTCGCACCATACCATACAGAGGTGCGACTGGTACATCGACCAGCACATCTCTGGAACTCCGAGAGGTTTGTCTGTCTGGACATACCGATCACACTACAATACATAGTGCCGCGACCGGTATGTTGCGGCCGAACAAGTATTCTAAGCCCAGAAAATTTTGAAATTTTTTTTTAAATTTTGATTTAAAGTTCCCATTACAATTTTCGCCTCGCACTTGTTAAACACTAATACTATTATGACTATTCGAATGTACCTCATGTGTTATGTCTTTTTCTCAGATCCAAACATGAAGAGTAATTTGAGATGATAGCCGAAAATGGTCGCAGAGGTTCACGGAAATGTCTCCACTCAAGGGTGCGTTAAGCTGATGACAATGTGGAAGCAAAAAACTTTGGTGAGTAAAACCTGAACCCAGACGGTGGAACCCAATGAGGGATGATAGGGATAGGACACCACTGAGAAATGGTAGAGAAGGGCAGAGTCACAGAGTACCAATAAATCTGCCAGGCCCTCCTCACACTCACTCTGAGACTATTGTGATGAATCTGGTCTATCAGATGGAAGCACAGCTAAAGGTGTTCTTAAATGAGATGATGAAGATGTTCAGGCCACCAGGATATATCCCTACCGAAGTTACGCCTGATTTTGGGGAAAATAATACCACACTGCCAGTGGATGGTAGCAATGGGCGCATGAGCTAAGGACAGAACCCACAACTACCACACTAATTTCCAACATCATCTGCCTATCAAGGGATCTCTTCGTACCCACCACCATGGTATGGAACAAATGCACAGGGGCAGAATGACCTAAGTCGAGCAGTGGATAGGATTTTGAAATTGAAACCCCCTACCTTCACAGGGAAACCAGGAAAACCAACTGGGTCAAAAACATTCCTCACAGTGCATACCGGTCGCAGTACCGGTCGCAAGCAGTGGTTGTGGCACTATCAGGAATGGTGTGAAAGGTATGGTCGACCGGTCCCCCACAGACTAGTATCCAAGAGGTACCAGTCGCAGTACCGCTCGCATATGGTGCGACCAGTATGCCTCCGGAAGACCACCAACTTGGTGTTCGCCTTCCGTCGGTCACCCCCATTGGTTCTAGGTTTTTTCCTATGCATTTTAGGCCTAAGCAATGACTTAGAGTTATTTCATGTTCCATTCAAGTCCTAGTTTCGATGATCCTCAGCCTAGAATGCCAATCTAGAGTTCATCGACTGTATTAGGGTTTGACGGCAATTTTAAGGGTTTTAGATCAATACCTCACCTTGCATGGTATTGATCAATTCATGGCTAATAATCTATAATACTTAACTTAGAGAGAATTTCAAGGAGTTATTGTTGGTTTCACAATTATGGTGTTCTTCGTCCGACGGCCAACGACGGCTCCTCTCCCTCCTTCCTTAGCTATTTTTGCTTCTTCGATTTCTTTCTCATCTCTAGGGTTTGTGAGGATAAATGAAAGAGTTCTAAGGAGGTTTAAGGGTCCTTAAATAGACTAGGATAGAGTTTAGGAAGTTTCCTTATTTTACCAAAGTCCTTAGGCGTGAGATTTGGAAAGTGGGACCTGTAGAGAACTATTTCCGGATCTCACGAGTCTTCCCGCGCAGACATACTGGTCAACCGGTACCATCGATCGATATGAAAATATCATACTTTTAGGTCCATTTTCATACCTGATTGTCATCCGCTCATCCCGTCTGGCCCGGTGATGATTGGAAGACCTGTTACGACATGAATTAAAGGTTTAGATCAGGTTCATGGAGTTCGGGTCTTACGACTCCCCTACCCTTAAAAGAAATTTTGACCCCAAAATTTGCATGTAGGTTTCACAACTCCCCCATCCATAAAAGAAATTTCGGTCTCAAAATTTATACTTACTTATTCGTTGAAAAGGTTAGGGTATTCCATTCGCATCGCGTTCTCTTCCTCCCAAGTGATTTCTTCTACATCTTGTTTTTCCAATGCACTTTGACGTAATGGATATCTTTTCTTCGGAGATGTTGTACCTTTCAGCTTGTGAGCATCACAGGTAGTACTTCAAATGTCAAGTCCTCTGTCAAGTCTGGTGGGTCTGCTGTCAAGATGTGCAATAGATCCCTGACATACTTCTTCAAAAAAGAAACATTGAACACATCATGAACGCTTGACATGGAAGGTGGTAGAGCCAGTTGATATGCCACATTACTACGTCTTGTCAAAATCTCGTATGGTCCCGCATACCTGGGGCATAGCTTTCCCCTTTTACCAAACCATTTCAAACCTTGCACAGGTGATATCTTCAAGAACACCTTATCACTCACTACAAACTCCAGAACTCGACGTCGGTTATCTACATAATGCTTTTGTCGAATTTGAGCTGTCCTCACTCTTTCCTTAATTTGATCAATCGCTCGACAAGTTTCTTCTACGAACTCTGGTCCTATAATCCTTCTCTCTCCCACCTCATTCCATAACAGAGGTGTACGACATTGTTTCCCATAGAGTGCCTCATATGGATCCATCTGGATCGTAGTCAGGTAACTGTTATTATAAGAAAACTCGATAAGTGATAGCTTCTCGTCCCAAGCTCCTTTGAAATCTAGGGCACACGCTCGGAGCATATCCTCTAATATTTGAATAGTTCTTTCTGACAGCCCGTCTGTTTGAGGATGAAAAGCTGTCCTAAACATCAACTTGGTTCCCATGGCTTTTAGTTACTTATCCTAGAACTTTGATGTAAAACAGGGATCTCTGTCTGATACTATACTCTCTGGGACGCCATGGAGTTTGACTATATTATCCACATATAGCTTGGCTAGCTTGTCCATGGTATACTAGGGTCTGATAGCAATGAAGAGAGCTGTCTTGGTAAGTCGATCGACTATAACCCACACGGCATCCACTAACCTTGGTATCAAGGGTAGGCTAGTGACGAAATCCATTGTGATACAATCCCACTTCCATGCTGGCTCTGATAGTAGTTGTAGCAAACCTACGGGTCTCTGCCTTTCTACTTTCACTTGCTGGCAATTAAAACATTGGAATACGAATCGAGCAACATCCGCTTTCATAACCCTCCACCAATATAGTCTTCTTAAATAATGGTACATTTTAGTGCTTCCTGGATGTACCGATTATGGGGTATAATGAGCTTCTGTCATAATTCTGTCTCTGATATTTGAGTTTTCACTCTTAGGTATACATAATCGTCCACGATAGCTGAGTACCTTTTCTGAATCCAAGGTAAAGTTAGGGTTGCTTTTACCCTTCTCTAGATCTTCTAGCATAGTCTTGAGGTGTGGATCCTGTAGGATTGCTACTTTGACCTCATCTATTAGATCCGATGAGATCATCAAAGCTATGAACATCAATATGAACTTATGAATTAAGCCCTATTCCATTGGATCTTCGACAGTCTCTAATATATGCTCTTCATCATTCTCTATTGAGCCTGAGGCTGCAGCACACAGTGCAGTGTTTGTACTAGGTCCTGCCTCTAGTTTCAATGCCCACTCTTTGCTTAAGGCATCAGCCATAATGTTTGCCTTACCCGGATGGTATTGCATGTCACAATCATAATCTTTTAATAGCTCCAGTCATCTCCTCTGTCTCATTTTAGGTCCTTCTGAGTAAAAAGGTAAGTCAAACCCTTGTGATCCAACTTAATCTGAAACTTTTCACCATAAAAGTAGTGCCTCCAAGTCTTGATTACGTGAATGACCGCTACTAACTCCAGATCATGTGTAGGATAGTTCTTCTTATGCTCATTCAACTGTCTTGATGCGTAGGCAATCACCTGTTCTCCTTGCATCAACACACATCCAAGACCCAACCCTGAGACATCTGTATATAGGGTCAACGGCAAGCCTGTTGCTGGGATGGTCAAGATAGGTGTAGAGACTAGTCTTGACTTCAAAGTCTGAAAACACTTCTCACACTCATCGGTCCATATAAACTTTTCTCCTTTCTTGGTTAGTCTGGTGAGTGGAACGACAATTCTTGAGTAGTCTTCCACGAATCTTCTATAGTACCCAGCCAATCTAAGGAAACTACGAATCTCTGCAACTGATTTCGGTGCATCCAGCTTAAGGTGTCGGCCACAACATTTTCTTTACCCGGATGGTACTGGATGTCACAGTCACAATCTTTTAACAATTTCAGCCATCTCCTCTATCTCATATTCAGATCCTTCTGAGTGAAAAGATAAGTTAAGCTCTTGTGATCTGAATTAATCTAAAACTTTTCATCGTACAAGTAGTGTCTCCAAGTTTTGATTACGTGTATAACCGCTGCTAGCTCCAAATCATGCGTAGGATAGTTCTTCTCATGCTCTTTTAACTGTCTTGATGCGTAAGCAATCACCTGTTCTCCTTGCATCAATACACACCCGATACCCAACCCTGAAGCATCCGTATATAAGGTAAATGGTATGCTTGGTTCTGGGATGGTCATGATAGGTGCAGAGACTAGTCTTGACTTCAAAGTCTGAAAACACTTCTCGCACTCATCTGTCCATATGAATTTCTCTCCCTTTTTGGTCAATCTAGTGAGTGGAACAGCGATCCTGGAGTAGTCTTCCACGAATCTCCTATAATAACCAACCAACCCAAGGAAACTACGAATCTCCACAACAGATTTTGGTGCTTCCCATCCTACTATAGCAGCTATCTTACTTGGATCAACCTTGATACCGTCTTCAAATACTACATGGCCCAAGAAAGCCACTTCCTTCAGCCAAAACTCACACTTCTTGAACTTAGCATAAAGCTTCTCCTTTCTCAACCGTTGTAGGGTTGCCCTCAAATGTATTGTATGAGCCTCCATGTCCTTTGAGTAGACCAATATGTCATTGATGAATTCGATGACCGAAGTGTCCAACATATCATAAAACACTCGGTTCATCACTTCCATGAACGACGCTGAAACGTTGGTAAACCCGAATGACATAAATAGAAAGTCATAATGCCCATACCTCGTCCTGAAAGCAGTCTTCGGAATATCTCCGGCCTTGATCTTCAGTTGGTGATACCAAGATCGAAGATCAATCTTCGAGAAAAACTTTGCACCCTGTAACTGATCGAACAGGTCATCGATCCTAGGCAAAGGATACCGATTCTTGATCGTTAACTTGTTCAGCTCATGGTAGTCGATGCACAGCCATACACTTCCGTCATTCTTCTTGACAAATAATACAGGTGCTCCCCAAGGTGATATGCTAGGTCATATGAAACCCTTATCTAATAATTTTTATAACTGGGCCTTCAACTCCTTTAACTCGGTAGGGGCCATCCTGTATGGTGCTTTAGACTCCGGCGTGGAACCTGGCATGAGGTCTACCACAAACTCTGTAGCCCTGTCCGATGGTAGACCTAGAAGATCCTCAGGAAATACATCTGGGAATTCTCGTACCACATCTATATCCTCCATCTTTTGTGACTCCGCAGTGATGTCGACTACAGATACTAGGTGTGAGTGAATCAAGCGTACCCCAATTCTGAACCAAGATACTAGGTGTATATATTAACATCATATATACCAAGTTGTCACACCCCAATTCTGAACTAACTAGAATGGTGTGAGTGAACCGTCACTGAACCAACGGTTCACACCAGGATCTCAAATAGACCATGTCCACTCATACAAACCATTGCACATAACCACAATCAGAATATAAATAGTACAACAGAAGTCTTTAAAATAAATGAACTGAGAATCTATTGATAAATTTAAATAAAATATCCAATTATTCAAAATCCAAGCATAAAATATAATATCCTTACACCCACTTAATCCAACTGAAAATAACTAAAAATAATTAAAAGTCAATCAAAGATACACGCAGAAAGGGCACTCGCATGAAGCGTCATGCTCATCCTCTCCTGCCTGTACATCCAAAGCAACGACACCACCATAAGCCAGAGCATTCATGTAGTCTCCACTGTGTAACCTACATCAACATCTAAAAACAATGTATATACAAAGGGTGAGCTCACAACTTAGCTCAGTAAGACAATCAGACAGTTTCACAATATTATGCATGAGTAACAATCATTTATGTTGTGGTCTGGTTTAAGTTTGCATAGTGCTATAGAATGGTTCGATGGCCGCCTCACCTCTATACACGAGTGTGTGGCACCGCATAGCAGATCACACTACCACCGGCCCACATGCACCCATCATGGAATAGAGATAAAGCTAAGGTATACCCGTACCTCCCCTGATACTCCACCCATACCAGTACGTAAGCCCCTACTGGCCGGGGCTCGCAAACTGGGCTCGCAACTAACCAATCCTATATGTCATCGATGTAGGCTCTATCCCAGCACAGTCATTTATGACATAGAGATAGAGCTAAGGTATCCCCATACCTCTCCTGATACCCTATCCACAACTAACCCACTAGGATAGAATAATACGCAGGTAGACCCTATCCCAACATAACTCCCTACGGCATAGAGATAGAGCTAAAGCATCGTGGACAAGCCAGCGTCGGCATTGGAGACCACAGTGCCACATAACCATGGCCAGGCCAACATCAACATCGGAGACCACCGTACCATGACCTCCCCCTGATGCCCCACCCGTACCAAACATGTTGAAATAGAATACTACAAAAGTTTCAGTGTGAGGAATGATCCCAGGCCCATGCCCCACTCCACACACCAACTAAAACAATCACATGCCTA
Source organism: Protea cynaroides (assembly GCA_028583415.1). Lineage (NCBI taxonomy): Eukaryota > Viridiplantae > Streptophyta > Magnoliopsida > Proteales > Proteaceae > Protea > Protea cynaroides. The sequence continues at coordinate 22,332,165 of CM053274.1, forward strand.
ACAATCACATCCTATCAATGCATGAACAATAATAATAACTGAAAGTAAAAGATGGAATGTGAATATGCACAAACATCACATCATATATATTTAGGTTATTAACAACGATTTGTAGTCGTCCACTAATTATTAAGGTTTAAGTCAGATTCCCTTGCCTGACGCTCGTTTGATAGCTTGCTCCACGTCGCAAGATCCAAACGTGCTATCACAAAGTCCTACATAATATTAGGGTTTCATTAGAATAGTTCCTTAGGGTTTCACGTTGGTCGGAAAACCAACGAGGTTACAAAAATACACTCACAGAGCTGACCGGTGGCATGTACCGGTCGCAGTTCTATGGGGAAGACTGGCGACCAGTATGGTCAGTCGGTCCCCACAGACCAGCCCCCCGGAAGGTACTGGTGGCAACATACCGGTCACATAGGGTGCAACCGGTATAGTCGACCGGTATGTCTCCGGAAGACCATACTTTGGGTTTTTCGACTGCCGTCGATCATTCTCCATGGATTTCCAGGGTTTCTCCTATCCATTCTAAATCTGAGCTTTGAGTTAGAGTTATCTCCAACTCATTCAAGTCTAGTTTCGATGATAATCATCCTAGAGCTCGAATCTAGGGTTTGACGGTAAATTAGGGTTTAATGGCCAATTAGGGTTTTAGATCAATACCTGCTTTGCATGGTATTGATCCACCCATACAACTAACCTAGAGTCATAGTGTAAGAAGAATGATTTAAACACTTACCGTCGACTGGGGTAAGGTGAACGTCGTCGAACGACAATGGCGGCACTTCCTTCTTCTTCCTAGCTTCTTCTCTTTCTCTAACCTCGTTCTCCTCTCTAGGGTTTGTGAAAGATAATGGAAAGGATTTGAAGAGGTTTAGAGATGTTTATATAGGCTAGGATTAGGGTTTAGTAACCCTATTAGGATTAGGAAGGTCCAGGTATTAGGGTTTAGGAAAGTGAGACCCGTAGAGATCCAATTCTAGATCTTCGTAGTCAGCTGCGAAGAGCTGACCGGTCGACCGGTACCAAGACCGGTACCATCGACCGGTCAACATAAAATAACACTTATTTGACCGTCTTTTATCCGATTTCATACCTGATTGTCATCCACTCGTCCCGTCTGGCCCGGTGATGAGTGGAAGAACTGCTAAGACATGAAATCATGGTTTAGATTGGGTTTATGGAGTACGGGTCTTACACCTCGCACGGGTGATATCTTCAAGAACACCTTATCACCCACAACAAACTTCAGATCTCGACGTCGATTATTTGCATAGTGCTTTTGTCGAACTTGAGCTGTCTTCACTCTTTCCTTAATTTGATTAATCACTCGATAAGTTTCTTCGGTGAACTCCGGTCCCACAATCCTTCTCTTGCCCTCCTTATTCCATAACAGTGGTTTACGACATTTTTTCTCATAGAGTGCCTCATATGGATCCATTTGGATCGTAGCCTGGTAACTATTATTATAAGCAAACTCAATAAGCGATAGCTTCTCGTCCCAAGGTCCTTTGAAATCTACGGCACACGCTCGGAGCATATCCTCCAAGATTTGAATAGTTCTTTCTGACTGCCCGTCTGTCTGAGGATGAAAAGCTGTGCTAAACTTCCACTTGGTTCCCATAGCTTTCTGTAATCCTTCCTAGAACTTTGATGAAAAATGGGGATCTCTATAAGATATTATACTTTCTGGGATGCCATGAAGTCTGACTATATTATCCACATATACCTTGGCTAGCTTCTCCATGGTATACTGAGGTCTGACAGCAATGGATCGAGCTGTCTTGGTAAGTCGATCAACTATAACCCATACAGCATCCACTGACCTCGGTGTCAAGGGTAGGCCAGTGACGAAATCTATTGTGACACAATAACACTTCCATGCTGATTCTGGTAGTGGTTGTAGAAAACCTGCGGGTCTATGCCTTTTTGCTTTAACTTGTAGGCAATTTAGACATCAAAAACGAATCGAGCTACATCCGCCTTCATACCCCTCCACCAATAAAATTTTCTTAAATCATGGTATATCTTGGTGTCCTGGATGTACCGAATATGGGGTGTAATGAGCTTCTGTCATAACTCTATCTCTGATATTTGAGTTCTCACTCTCAGGTATACATAATCGTCCACGATACCTAAGCACCTTGTCTGAATCCAAGGTAAAATCAAGGATGCTTACCCTTCTCTAGAACTTCTTGCACAGTCTTGATGTATGGATCTTGTAGCATTGCTACTTTGACCTCATCTATGAGATCCGATGAGATCTTCAAAGCTGCGAACATCAATGTGAACTTATGAATTAAGCCCTATTCTACTGGATCTCCTGCAGTATCTAATATATCCACTTTATCATTCTCTATTGAGCCTGAGGCTGCAGCACACAGTGCAGCGTTTATACTAGGTCCTGCCTCAGGTTTCAATGCCCACTTTCTGCTTAAGGCATCAGCCACAACGTTTGTCTTACCCGGATGATACTAGATGTCACAATCATAATCTTTCAATAGCTCCAGCCATCTTCTCTGTCTCATATTTGGATCTTTCTGATTAAAAAGGTAAGTTAAACTCTTGTGATCTGACTTAATCTGAAACATCTCACCATAAATGTAGTGCCTCCAAGTCTTGATTGCGTGAATGACCGCTGCTAACTCTAGATCATGTGTAGGATAGTTTTTTTTTTATGCTCTTTCAACTATCTTGATGCATAGGCAATCACCTATTCTCCTTGCATCAACACACATCCAAGACCCAACCCTGAGGCATCCTTATATAGGGTGAACAGCAAGCCTGGTGCTGGGATGGTCAAGATAGGTACAGAGACTAGTCTTGACTTCAAAGTCAGAAAGCACTTCTCACACTCAGCTGTCCATATGAACTTTTCTCCTTTCTTGGTTAGTTTGGTGAGTGGAATGGCGATTCTTGAGTAGTCTTCCACAAATCTTCTATAGTAACCAGCCAATCTAAGGAAACTACGAATCTCTACGACTGATTTTGGTGCATCCCATCCTAATATAGCTGCAATCTGCTTGGATATACATTGATGCCATCAGCAGATACGTGACCCAAGAAAGCCACTTTCTTCAACCAAAATTCACAATTCTTGAACTTGGCGTAAAGCTTCTCCCTTCTTAGCCATTGTAGGGCTGCTCTCAAATGTGTTGCATGAGTCTCCTTGTCCTTTGAGTAGACCAAGATGTCGTCAATGAATACGATGACCGAAGTGTCCAAGATGTCATGAAACACTCGGTTCATCAGTTCCAAGAACGACGCTGGAGCGTTTGTCAACCCCAATGACATTACAAGGAACTCATAACACCCATACCTTGTTCTAAAAGTAGTCTTCTGAATATCTCCTGCCTTGATCATCAATTGGTGATACCCTAATCTAAGATCAATCTTCAAGAAAACCTTTGCACCCTGCAACTGATCAAATAGATCATCGATCCTAGGCAAAGGGTATCGATTCTTGATGGTTAATGGTTAACTTGTTTAGCTCTCGGTAGTAGTTTTATAGCCGTACAGTACCGTCATTCTTCTTTACGAAAAATACAGGTGCTCTCCATGGTGATATGCTTGGTCATATGAAACCCTTATCTAGTAGTTCTTGTAACTGGGACATCAACTCTTTTAATTCTGTAGGGGCCATCCTGTACGGTGCCTTAGACACCGGCGTCGACCCTGGTATGAGGTCTATTACGAACTCTGTAGCCCTGTCTAGAGGTAAACCTGGTAGTTCTTCTGGAAATACATCTAGAAACTCTCGTACCACATTTAGATCTTCCACTTTTGGCACCTCTGCAGTGATGTTGACCACAGATACTAAGTACCCCACTCCTCCCTTGTCTAAGCATTTCTTAGCTTTTAGGACAGAGAGGATCAGCTTCCACTTCCTAGGTAACTTGGTTCCAGTAAAGCTAAACTCTTTTCCCATCTCATCTTTAATCACAAGTTTACTTTCGCCACATAATAAGCTAGCTAAATGATGGCCTAGCCAATCCATTCCCAAGATGACATCGAAGTCTACCATCTCAAGTTGAACCAGATTTGCTTCTAGGTTTTGACCCTCAATACTAACTATACACGGCCCATAGCATTCATTTAATGCCACTTCTACTCCCAACGGAGAGTGAACTATCAAGCTTGGGGTTAAATACTTGACAGGTAATTCCATTCGCTTTCCAAAAGATATAGAAACGAAGGAGTGTGTAGCCCTAGAGTCAAAGAGTACTCTGGCGTGTACACCAGCTATATTTACAGTTCTTGAAATTTAATTGTCCCTTAGTTTTACGTGCTCACACACAACAAAATAGTAAGCCAAACAGTAAGGGATGTAATCATACCAGTAACCACATCAGGTGATGCAGCTGCCTCCTCAGTGGTGACTGCGAATATCTTTCCTTGCTGTGGCAGTTGCTTCTTAGGTAGAGTACAGGTCTTTGCATAATGACCCAATTGTTGATAGTTGAAACATTTGACATTTGGGTTTTGTCCAGCTCTGTGACGATGGTTATGCAGTAGTATTCCTTGCTGGCACCACAGCAGACTAAGCCCTATATGGATGGAATGGTATAGTGTTCCCTCCACCCGAAGTCTCAGTAGCAGGCCTCTTTAGTCCCCTGTTTTGAGCAAAGAAGCTATCTCTTTGGCTTGGTTCAATTACCCTAGCAATCTGTACAGCCTCGTTATACACTTTCTTCTCCAAAACCAAGACGTGCTCTCGGATACTTCCTCGTAATCCCATGGTGAACCTGTGGGTCTTGGTTTCTTCCTCTTGCATACTTGTCGGAGCGAAGAAAAATAGCACTTCATACCTCTACTAGTATGCATCAACAGTTGACAGGGATTGTTCCAGATTTAAGAATTCCTTCTCCATTTGATCACGAAAGCTCTTCGGAAAGTACTTATCAAAGAAGGCTCCCTTGAATATTTCCCAATTGGTCTGAGTGTGCTTTGTCTCCAAGTATGTCCGGGTTGAATTCCACCAAGCATTAGCGTCTTCCTTAAGCATGTGCGTAGCAAACAACACCTTCTCATCCTCCGTGCAAGTCATTAGACGAAAGTTCTTCTCCATCTTAGCAACCCACTGTGCAGGCCATAGTGGTTTTCCTAGTTTCCCTGTGAAAGCAAGGGGTTTCAATTTTCAAAGACCTATTCACCGCTCGGCTTAGGTCATTATGCCCCTGTACATTTTTTCTATACCATGGTGGTGGGTACAGATAGATCCCTTGATAGGCAGATGGCGTTGGAAATTGGTGTGGTGGTTGTAGATTTTATCCATGGCCCATCGGCCCAGTACTACCATCCATTGCCAGTGTGGTGTTATTTCCCCCAGACTCAGGCGTACCATCTGTAGGGATATATCCTGGTGGCCTGAACGTATTCAGCATCTCGTTCAAGAACACCTTCTGCTGAGCTTCCATCTGATAAACCAGATTCATCACAATAGTCTCAGAGTTAGTGTGAGGAGGTCCTGGAAAATTTGTTGGTGCTCTAGGACTCTACCCTTCTCCACCTTCTGGGTTCAAATTTTGCTCATCAATAGTTCCTATTTCCACATTGTCCTCGTCTTGGCACACCCTAGAGTGGTGACGCTTTTGGAAGCCCCTACAACCATTCCCGCCTGCCTTCTCATATTAGTTTTTCATGCTTGGATTTGAGAAGAAGACATAACACATGAGGTACAATCGAATAGTCATAATAGTGTTAGTCTTTATCAAGTGCAAGGCGAAACTCGCAAGGAAACTTAAATCGAAATTTCAAAAAAAATTTCCCCAAAATTTTTCTGAGCTTGGAATGCATGTCCGGTCACAACATACTAGTCACAGCACTGTATATGATAGTGCGACTGGTATGTCCAGGTGGATAAACCTCTCGGAGTTCCCGAGAGGTACCAATCGATGTACTGGTCGCAACCCTGTAGCGTATGGCGTGACTGGTATAGTCGACCGGTTAGGATTTTTCTCCTGACCGAGAGGTACAGGTCGACCTACTCAGGGGGTACTGGTCGACCGGTACGGGCAAAACCGTCGACCGGTATGCCCAAATTGCCCTTAAAATCGCAAAAAGTGAGATTTTTCTCACTTTTCTTCTTTCCTTTCTCTCCGGTGACGATTGCTCTCTGGCTTGGTGAGTTGCTCCAGTCTGATCGGTGATCTTAGAAGCGATTTCCTTCCAATCAAGACCTTGAACATCGTCTCCAAGTAAGTTTCTTCCTTCCTTTCTTCCTTTTTACATTGTTTCTTCATGGTTTCTTGCCCAAAAACTAGATTTTTCTTGGTTTAGAAGATTCTAACCGTATGAACTCTTTTCCTTCAGCTTAGAAAGAGTTTAGGGACCTCCATGAGCAAAAACCCTCCATCTATTTGAGGTTCTACTGTATAGTTTTTCTAAAAATAAAAATTTTAAGTTTTTGACCTAGGTTTTGGTAAAAATTGATTTTTTTCTTGTAATTTCTAAATTTCTTGTTTGTTTGATGGATGCTTGGTTTCCATATGGTTTTAGATGGTTACGTAAGTCCTCGTCCCTAGATTTTGGGTGAGTTCGAGGCTTTTGCTTCCATTACTGTCGTTATGCTGCCAAAATTTTGAAAATTCTAACAAAATTCTCATTATTTGTTTTTGTTTTGTAGTTCAATATGTTTCAATGTCGTGGTGTTGGTAAACATGCATTCAATCCTGGAATGAACCTTTCGCATCCTCTGGTTCCGTAGTTCAATGAGGGATGCTTTCATTCTGCGGCGGCACAAGCCCGTTTTCCCTGGTTTGAAGAGAAAAACATCGAGTCAGGGCCATGTGTAAACTTGGAGCAGCTACAACGTTTCGACGTTGAAGTGGCCTTTGGTGATCTTGGGTGGTTACCCATCATTACTTACATTGTGACCACCCGCCCCAACCTAGTCAATTATTTCTACGCCAACCTGGAGGTCGAGGGAAATGTTAATGACTTCAGCCGTGGCAGGGCCCTCCACATCACCAACTTTGTCAAAGGTGTTCCCATATCCATTGACACTCACCAGCTTGCTGATCTTTTGGGGATACCAAATGATGGTGACTTGGTGTACTGCGCCCCCAAGATGAAGGGCATTCTTACTGATGATTTGCGCCAGGAGGTTTCAGAGCAGATCCTTAACCCAGGAGCGCCCATGAAAGCTACTAGCTTGAGACTTGTTCCTTGGGTATATTGCCACATTATCCAGCACGATATTGTTCCTCAGAGTGGCCACTACAGTGAGTTGTCTCAGCTCCCCCAATACTTGACTTACTGCGTCTGCACTAGGGAGCGGGTCTATCTCCCTTATATTATTATCAGGACCATGCGTCAGGCTACTCTGCCCGATCAGATCAGTAACCTTCCTTATGGCCGGCTTATCACTACTCTTCTGCGGCGCTTATGGGTGGACATGAGGGGTGAGATTACGGTCAAGGACACTATGACCTCAGACATTGACTGGGACGCCATTGTCCGGATGAGGATGGAAAATCTGCCCATCAGTGATGAGGAGTTAGAGGCTCGCCTTAGTCCACTCAGGAGGGTAGCAGTAGTGGCAGCAGCAGCCAATGTGGCTCATGCAGAAGAGGCAGGTGATGATGGTGATGATGATGATGTTCAGATAGAGGACATTCCAACATCGGCACTACAGCCCACACCTACAGCGGGACCATCCTAGCCTCCTATCGATACTGTGATGGGTATGTTTACGGAGATTTGGGATGCCCAGCGTGAGATGAGCCATGACCTAGGGTGCCTTTCTCATAGCCTTAGAGTCACGTAGGAGTAGGTATACTGGCTCAGGGTAGCTTATGAGCGTGACTATGACATTACTGACCCTATTCCTCCTATGCCCCCATCCCCATGACAGATCTTTTATTTTCTCTCTCTCACAGCATGGTTTTTACTATAACAGGGTAACTGTCTGGCTTGTGGACTGTACCTTGTAGCACCATTAGCTCTTGATACTCTATAGATATTTTATAAAAATTTTCTTTTTGCTTGTTATGGTAATTCATGATAATTCTGCTTCTCACTATGATTTCCTCACTAGAGCATGTGTATTTATTCATTATACATTTAATATAGTATATTATGCTCCTTCATATTTAGTCTCAGGCATCAAACAAGTGCTTAGGGTGTGTTTTTATTAAGACTTTTAAATTCTTCCTATCTCAGTGCATCAACTCAGTTAAGTGGAAAAATGGTTTATTGGACAGAGCCTAAGTACTCTGATACCAAGTTGCCACACCCCAATTCTGGATAAACCAGAAGTGTGAGTGTTCCATCACTGAACCAATGGTTTACACCAGAATCTCAATAAGATCGTATCCACTCATACAAGCCATTGCACATAACCATAATCAGAATATAATAAAATACAGCGCAAGTCTTAAATTAAATGAACTGAGTACTTCTATTGATAATTAAAATAAAATATCCAGTTATTCTCCACACAAAAATATAAATAAATATCCTTACATCAATTTGTAAATCCAACTGAAAATAAATAAATAAACAAAACCAACATCCTAGAGGTACACATAGAAAGGATACTCGCATGAAGCATCATGCTCGTCCTCTCCTGCTTGCACTTCTAAAGCAGCAACACCTCCATATGCCAGAGCATCCATGTAGTCCTCCACAGTATAACCTGCATGAACATCTAAAAACATATATATATATATATATATAGGGTGAGCTCACAACTTAGCTCAGTAAGACAATCAGACAATGCAACAAACATATGCATGAGTAACATTCACATTATGGTTTGGTTTTAAGTTTGCAATGTGCAATAGAAAGGATTGGCGGCCACCGCACCTTGATACATGAGTGTGTGAAGCCACCCAATGGATCAAACACCACTGTCGTCCCACATGCACCTACCATGGAATAGAGATAGAGCTAAAGCATTCGGATGAAACACCGCCAATACTTATCCTGATACCCTACCCATACCAACAGGTAAGCCCCTATTGGAGAGGGATTAAAAACTGGGCTCGCAATTAACCAATCCTATATGTCATTACAGTAGGCCCTATCTTAGTACAGCTCCCTGCGGCATAGAGATAGAGCTAGAGTCTAGTGGCTAGGCCGGAGACCACAGTGCCACATCCTCCCCCTGATACCCTAGCTGCACCAGGCATGCTAAGACAGAACGATACGAAAAGGTGCTAGTGTGAGGAATGATCCCAGACCCCATTCCCTTCCCATTCCACAGACCAACGAAAACATTCACATTCCTAACAGTCACATCCTAGAATAGTGAGTATGCATGAACAATAATAATAACTGAAAGTAAAGTTGACATGCGAGTATGCACAAACATCAGTCCATACAATCATAGTTATTATCAACATTTGACTATTATTTAATTATTAGGGTTAAGGTCCGATTCCCTTACCTGACGCTTGACTGATAGCTTGCTCCACGTCACAGACTCCAAACTTGCTATCACAAGGTCCTACACGACGTTAGGGTTATGTTAGAATAGTTTTCTTAGGGTTTACGTTGGTCAGGAAAACCAACAAGGTCAAAACATTTCTCATAGAGTAGACCGGTTGCAGGTACCAAATGCGACACTATGGGGAAAGGTGTGACCAGTATGGTCGATCGGTCCGCACAGACAAGCCTCCGAGAGATACCAGTCGCACGTACCAGTCGCATAGGGTGCGCCCGGTATGGTCAACTGATATGTCTCCGGAAGACCTTACAACTGATTCTCACCTTCCGTCGATCACCCCCTATTGATCATAGGGTTTCTCCTATACATTCTAGGTCTAAGCAATGAGTTAGAGTTGTTTTCAACTCCATTCAAGTCCTAATTTCGATGATCTTCAACCTAGAACTTGAATCTAGAGTTTACCGACTAGATTAGGGTTTGATGACAAAATATGGTTTAGATCAATACCTTGCTTTGCATGGTATTGATCCAATCATGACTAACCAAACTAGAACGCTTAACATAGAGGAAAGTTTAAGCACTTACCGTTGATTCGCGGTAATGTGTTCTTCGTCGAATGGCAATGGCGGCTCATCCCTCTCCTTCCTAGCTTATTCTCCTTCTTCAATCTCTTTCTCCTCTCTAGGGTTTGTGAGGATCAATGAAAGAGATTTTAGGAGGTTTATGAGTCCTTATATGGGCTAGGGTTGAGTTTAAGAAACCTTCGAACATTAGGAAAGTCCTTCGCTTCGAAATATGGAATGTGGGACCCATAGAGATCAATTTCCTGATCTAAGTAGTCAGCTGCGCAGGCTATACCGGTCGATCGATACCGTCGACCGGTACCATCGACCAGTATGAAAATGTCATACTTTGAGGTCTATTTCTTACCTGATTGTCAACCCCTCGTCTAGTCTGGCCCGATGATGATTGAAAGACCTGTTACAACATGAATGATAGGTTTAGATTGGGTTCATGGAGTGTGGGTCTTATAGCTGATCTTCCTGAAGAAGGTGAGAATCATATACAGGCTTTACGTATTACCATCGGATGTCGGGGCAAGAGCATTTTTCAAGTCCTGGTTGATAATGGGTCAGCTTTAAATGTATTCCCTTTTCGTACCTTTAAGCATCTAGGCTTCAGCGAGTCAGAGTTGAAACCTTCAGATATAGCCATCAAGGGGTACAACAATACCAGAAGGGCTATATTGGGTGTCTTCACAGTACCAATTCAAGTAGGACCGGCTGAGTTTGAAATAGAGTTCCAAGTCATTGATATTTCTGCCTCATTCAGCATGCTTCTTGGTAGGCCTTGGATCCATCAGGCCATTGCAGTGGTATCTACTTTGTACAAGAAGATTAAATTCATCCACAAGGGTACCACTGTGACAATACATGTGGACTCTGCAACTGTGAATACATTGGCGACTGGACAGAAAGGTGAAGAATCACAAAGGGATACTAGACAAGATTTCTCTCTCGGAGGGTTCCATGTTGACAACATCTTAGCCACAGTTGTGCCAGATCCTACAGGTACGCATCTGCCCTTTTTATTTCATCAATTAATTAACATGCTCTACTTTTAGGTATGGCCCTTGGTTTCCACCAACATGGTGATGTCACATTCTTATCTCTATTGGTTAATGAGTAAAGATTTGGATTGGGGTATACCCCCACCGAAGGGGATCTGAAAGTAATCAAGCAAAAGCAGAGGGGAGCTGATGAAAGATTTCAGAAGCTCAGGAGGATGAAATACAAGCATAGTAGTGAGTATGGTAGCAGCACAATAAGAGCATCAGATAGAGCTAGTGGGGACTGGCGACCCCAAAGGACGGATGAAGCAGTCTATCAAGCAATATCTGAGGGGTTGTACAATGTGCAGGACATTTATATTTTGAAGACCCTCAATGGGTATTTTGTCAAAGAAGGAGAAGATAACATCTATTGTGGATTTCCAGAACCTTGGTTCAATGCCTACCTTCAAAAACAGGTACCCGGGTTTGAAATATTCCATGATTGTACTTTTTACTAGGAAGAGCTCGAGCAAGCCAAGATCCAAGAGCAGAGCAGGGAGCAGAAATCCAAGACAGAAGTGATCAACATCAACAACCTGTTCGAGGACGATCAAGTGATGACGCTCACCGGTGAAGATCAAGATAGGAGTCCCGATATACAACAATTCACCCTTCCCATCAACAGAATAATGCCCTATTGGAGTTGCTATGATAATTTTGTTTACCCAAAGAGGTTGCCATGTAATCCACATATAATGACTATGTCTAAGCCTAGGGTCCTTAGGTCATTAAATAAGATTTAGTCCTTTCCAAGTTTTGAGTTTATTCCACTAGGAACCATTTCCTCTGTACCTTTGGTTTTGAATATGAATAAAGATGATATTTTGAATTACACTGTGTCTACTTCTTCCTTTCTTCTCCTTCTAACTCTAACTTTGAAAATGATGAAATGATGAAACATCTCCTGAAATATTACAATCCATCCAAGCCTCGGAGGACTAGAAGGCTAAACCTGTCGACGAAGAATTCAAAATAATTAACCTTGGTTCAGCAGAGCAACCTCGACAAATAAAGATTGGTGCTACTTTGATAGATGAAAAAGCTAAACAAATGACAGAATTACAGCATAAGATACCTTTGATCTCAGATGCAAGGTCATATAAGCAGAAGCTGAGGCTGTTAAATCCTGAATGGACCCTCAAGGTTAAAGAAGATATCATGAAATAGTTTGACACAGGATTCCTAGTGGTCACGAAGTACCCAGAGTGGCTAGCAAATGTGGTCATCGTACTTAAAAAGGATGGAAGACTGAGGGTGTGGATAGATTACAGAAATCTGAATAAGGCTAGTCCCAAAGATGACTTTCCATTACCAAAGATAGACATCGTAGTAGATAACACTGCTAATCATGCTCTTTTGCCCTTCATGGATGGATTCTCAGGGTATAATCAGATAAAGATGGCACCTGAAGACAAGGAGAAGACCGCCTTCATAATAGACTGAGGTACCTATTGTTACTCTGTGATGCCATTTCGGTTAAAGAATGCTGAGGCAACTTATCAAAGAATGGCTACTACAATCTTGAATGACCTGATCCATAAGGAGGTAGAGGTGTATGTAGATGATATGATCGTAAAATCATTCACCAAAGAAGGTCACATCCCGACGCTAAGAAAGTTCTTCAAGAGGATCAAGCAATATAAATTAAGGCTTAACCCCTAAAAATGTGCATTTGGGGTAATAGCGGGCAAAATGCTAGGC
>CM053274.1:22345371-22434641 GCA_028583415.1 Protea cynaroides
ATTTCCTCCCGATCAAGACCTTGAACATCGTCTCCAAGTAAGTTTCTTCCTTCCTTTCTTCCTTTTTACATTGTTTCTTCATGGTTTCTTGCCCAAAAACTAGATTTTTCTTGGTTTAGAAGATTCTAGTCGTAGGAACTCTTTTCCTTCAGCTTAGAAAGAGTTTAAAGACCTCCATGAGCAAAATCCCTCAATCTATTTGAGTTCTACCGTATAGTTTTTCTAAAAATAAAAATTTTAAGTTTTTGACCTAGGTTTTGGTAAAAATTGATTTTCTTCTTGTAATTTCTAAATTTCTTGTTTGTTTGATGGATGCTTGGTTTTCATATGGTTCTAGATGGTTACGTGAGTCCTCCTCCCTAGATTTTGGGTGAGTTCGAGGCTTTTGCTTCCATTACTGTCGTTATGCTGCCGAAATTTTGAAAATTCTAACAAAATTCTCATTATTTGTTTTTGTTTTGTAGTTCAATATGTCTCAATGTCGTGGTGTTGGTAAACATGCATTCGATCCTGGAATGAACCTTCCGCATCCTCTGGTTCCGTATTTTAATGAGCGATGCTTTCGTTCTGCGGCGGCACAAGCCTGTTTTCCCTGGTTTGAAGAGAAAAACATCGAATCAGGGCGATGTGTAAACTTGGAGCAGCTACAACGTTTCGACGTTGAAGCGGCCTTTGGTGATCTTGGGTGGTTACCCATCATTACTTACATTGTGACCACCCGCGCCAACCTAGTCAATTATTTCTATGCCAACCTGGAGGTCAAGGGAAATGTTAATGACTTCAGCCGTGGCAGGGCCCTCCATATCACCAGCTTTGTCAAAGGTGTTCCCATATCCATTGACACTCACCAGCTTGCTGATCTTTTGGGGATACCAAATGATGGTGACTTGGTGTACTGTGCCCCCAAGATGAAGGGCTTTCTTACTGATGATTTACGCTAGGAGGTTTCAGAGCAGATCCTTAACCCAGGAGCGCCCATGAAAGCTACTAGCTTGAGACTTGTTCCTTGGGTATATTGCCACATTATCCAGCACGATATTGTTCCTCAGAGCGGCCACTACAGTGAGTTGTCTCAGCTCCCCCAATACTTGACTTACTGCGTCTGCACTAGGGAGCGGGTCTATCTCCCTTATATTATTATCAGGACCATGCGTCAGGCTACTCTGCCCGATCAGATCAGTAACCTTCCTTATGGCCGGCTTATCACTACTCTTCTGCAGCGCTTATGGGTGGACATGAGGGGTGAGATTGTGGTCAAGGACACTATGACCTCAGACATTGACTGGGACGCCATTGTCCGGATGAGGATGGAAAATCTGCCCATCAGTGATGAGGAGTTGGAGGCTCGCCTTAGTCCACTCAGGAGGGTAGCAGTAGTGGCAGCAACAGCAGCAACAACCAATGTGGCTCATGCAGAAGAGGCAGGTGATGATGGTGATGATGATGATGATCAGATAGAGGACATTCCAACATCGGCACTACAGCCCACACCTACAGCGGGACCATCCTAGCCTCCTATCGATACTATGATGGGTATGTTTACGGAGATTTGGGATGCCCAGCGTGAGATGAGCCGTGACCTAGGGCGCCTTTCTCATAGCCTCAGAGTCACGTAGGAGTAGGTACACTGGCTCAGGGTAGCTTATGAGCGTGACTATGACATTACTGACCCTATTCCTCCTATGCCCCCATCCCCATGACAGATCTTTTATTTTCTCTCTCTCACAGCATGGTTTTTACTATAACAGGGTAACTGTCTGGCTTGTGGACTGTACCCTATAGCACCATTAGCTCTTGATACTCTATAGATATTTTATAAAAATTTTCTTTTTGCTTATTATGGTAATTCATGATAATTCTGCTTCTCACTATGATTTCCTCACTAGAGCATGTGTATTTATTCATTATACATTTAATATAGTATATTATGCTTCTTCATATTTAGTCTCAGGAATCAAACAAGTGCTTAGGGTGTGTTTTTATTAAGACTTTTAAATTCTTCCTATCTTAGTGCATCAACTCAGTTAAGTGGAAAAATGGTTTATTGGACAGAGCCTAAGTACTCTGATACCAAGTTGTCACACCCCAATTCTGGCTGAACTAGAAGTGTGAGTGAACCATCACTGAACCAATGGTTTACACCAGAATCTCAATAAGATCGTATCCACTCATACAAGCCATTGCACATAACCATAATCAGAATATAATAAAATACAGCGCAAGTCATAAATTAAATGAACTGAGTACTTCTATTGATAATTAAAATAAAATATCCAGTTATTCTCCACACCAAAATATAAATAAATATCCTTACATCAATTTGTAAATCCAACTGAAAATAAATAAATAAACAAAACCAACATCCTAGAGGTACACACAGAAATGATACTCGCATGAAGCGTCATGCTCGTCCTCTCCTGCTTGCACTTCTAAAGCAGCAACACCTCCTTATGCCAGAGCATCCATGTAGTCCTCCACAGTATAACCTGCATGAACATCTAAAAACATATATATATATATATATAGGGTGAGCTCACAACTTAGCTCAGTAAGACAATCAGATAATGCAACAAACATATGCATGAGTAACATTCACATTATGGTTTGGTTTTAAGTTTGCAATGTGCAATAGAAAGGATTGGCGGCCACCACACCTTGATACATGAATGTGTGAAGCCACCCAATGGATCAAACACCACTGTCCTCCCACATGCACCTACCATGGAATAGAGATAGAGCTAAAGCGTTCGGATCAAACACCGCCAATACTTATCCTGATACCCTACCCATACCAACAGGTAAGCCCCTATTGGAGAGGGATTAAAAACTGGGCTCGCAATTAACCAATCCTATATGTCATTACAGTAGGCCCTATCTTAGTATAGCTCCCTGCGGCATAGAGATAGAGCTAGAGTCTAGTGGCCAGGCCGGAGACCACAGTGCCACATCCTCCCCCTGATACCCTACCTGGACCAGGCATGCTAAGACAGAATGATACGAAAAGGTGCTAGTGTGAGGAATGATCCCAGACCCCATTCCCTTCCCATTCCACAGACCAACGAAAACAATCACATTCCTAACAGTCACATCCTAGAATAGCGAGTATGCATGAACAATAATAATAACTGAAAATAAAGTTGACATGCGAGTATGCACAAACATCAGTCCATACAATCATAGTTATTAACAACATTTGACTATTATTTAATTATTAGGGTTAAGGTCCGATTCCCTTACCTGACGCTTGACTGATAGCTTGCTCCACGTCACAGACTCCAAACTTGCTATCACAAGGTCCTACACGACGTTAGGGTTATGTTAGAATAGTTTTCTTAGGGTTTACGTTGGTCAGGAAAACCAACAAGGTCAAAACATTTCTCATAGAGTAGACTGGTTGCAGGTACCAAATGCGACACTGTGGGGAAAGGTGTGATCAGTATTGTCGATCGGTTCACACAGACAAGCCTCCGAGAGATACCAGTCGCACGTACCAGTCGCATAGGGTGCGCCCGGTATGGTCAACCGATATGTCTCCGGAAGACCTTACAACTGATTCTCGCCTTCCGTCGGTCACCCCCTATTGATCATAGGGTTTCTCCTATACATTCTAGGTCTAAGCAATGAGTTAGAGTTGTTTTCAACTCCATTCAAGTCCTAATTTCGATGATCTTCAACCTAGAACTTGAATCTAGAGTTTACCGACTAGATTAGGGTTTGATGACAAAATATGGTTTAGATCAATACCTTGCTTTGCATGGTATTGATCCAATCATGACTAACCAAACTAGAACGCTTAACATAGAGGAAAGTTTAAGCACTTACTGTTGATTCGCGGTAATGTGTTCTTCGTCGAATGGCAATGGCGGCTCATCCCTCTCCTTCCTAGCTTATTCTCCTTCTTCAATCTCTTTCTCCTCTCTAGGGTTTGTGAGGATCAATGAAAGAGATTTTAGGAGGTTTATGAGTCC
This sequence comes from Protea cynaroides, assembly GCA_028583415.1. Classification (NCBI taxonomy): domain Eukaryota; kingdom Viridiplantae; phylum Streptophyta; class Magnoliopsida; order Proteales; family Proteaceae; genus Protea; species Protea cynaroides. The sequence continues at coordinate 22,349,340 of CM053274.1, forward strand.
TTATATGGGCTAGGGTTGAGTTTAGGAAGCCTTCGAACATTAGGAATGTCCTTCGCTTCGAAATATGGAATGTGGGACCCATAGAGATCAATTTCCTGATCTAAGTAGTCAGTTGCGCAGGCTATACCAGTCGACTGATACCATCGACCGGTACCATCGACCAGTATGAAAATGTCATACTTTGAGGTCTATTTTCTTACCTGATTGTCAACCCCTCGTCTAGTCTGGCCCGATGATGATTGGAAGACCTGTTACGACATGAATGATAGGTTTAGATTGGGTTCATGGAGTGTGGGTCTTATAGCTGATCTTGCTCAAGAAGGTGAGAATCATATGCAGGCTTTACGTATTACCATCGGATGTCGGGGCAAGAGCATTTTCCAAGTCTTGGTTGATAATTGGTCAGCTTTAAATGTATTCCCTTTCGTACCTTTAAGCATCTAGGCTTCAGCGAGTCAAAGTTGAAACCTTCAGATATAGCCAACAAGGGGTATGACAATACCAGAAGGGCTATATTGGGTGTCTTCACAGTACCAATTCAAGTAGGACCGGCTAAGTTTGAAATAGAGTTCCAAGTCATTGATATTTCTGCCTCATTCAGCATGCTTCTTAATAGGCCTTGGATCCATCAGGCCAATGCAGTGGTATCTACTTTGTACAAGAAGATTAAATTCATCCACAAGGGTACCACTGTGACAATACATGTGGACTCTGCAACTGTGAATACATTGGCCACTGGACAGAAAGGTGAAGAATCACAAAGGGATACTAGACAAGATTTCTCTCTCGGAGGGTTCCACGTTGACAACATCTTAGCCATAGTTGAGCCAGATCCTACAGGTACGCATCTGCCCTTTTTATTTCATCAATTACTTAACATGCTCTACTTTTAGGTATGGCCCTTGGTTTCCACCAACATGGTGATGTCACATTCTTATCTCTATTGGTTAATGAGTAAAGATTTGGACTGGGGTATACCCCCACCGAAGGGGATCTGAAAGTAATCAAGCAAAAGCAGAGGGGAGCTGTTGAAAGATTTCATAAGCTCAAGAGGATGAAATACAAGCATAGTAGTGAGTATGGTAGCAGCACAATAAGAGCATCAGACAGAGCTAGTGGGGACTGGCGACCCCAAAGGACGGATGAAGCAGTCTATCAAGCAATATCTGAGGGGTTGTACAATGTGTAGGACATTTATATTTTGAAGACCCTCAATGAGTATTTTGTCAAAGAAGGAGAAGATAACATCTATTGTGGATTTCCAGAACCTTGGTTCAATGCCTACCTTCAAAAACAAGTACCCGGGTTTGAAATATTCCATGATTGTTCTTTTGACTGGGAAGAGCTCGAGCAAGCCAAGATCCAAGAGCAGAGCAGAGAGCAGAAATCCAAGACAGAAGTGATCAACATCAGCAACCTGTTCGAGGATTATCAAGTGATGATGCTCACCGGTGAAGATCAAGATAGGAGTCCCGATATACAACAATTCACCCTTCCCATCAACGGAATAATCCCCTATTGGAGTTGCTATAATAATTTTGTTTACCCAAAGAGGTTGCCATGTAATCCACATATAATGACTATGTCTAAGCCTAGGGTCCTTAGGTCATTAAACAAGATTTAGTCCTTTCCAAGTTTTGAGTTTATTCCACTAGGAACCATTTCCTCTGTACCTTTGGTTTTGAATATGAATAAAGATGATATTTTGAATTACACTGTGTCTACTTCTTCCTTTCTTCTCCTTCTAACTCTAACTTTGAAAATGATGAAATGATGAAACATCTCCTGAAATATTACAATCCATCCAAAACTCAGAGGAGAAGAAGGCTAAACCTGTCGACGAAGACTTCAAAATAATTAACCTTGGTTCAGCAGAGCAACCTCGACAAATAAAGATTGGTGCTACCTTGACAGACGAAGAAGCTAAACAAATGACAGAATTACTGATAGAGTTCCAAGAAGTGTTTTCCTGGTCCTATAAAGATATGTCAGGCATAGACAGTGAAGTTATACAGCATAAGATACCTTTGATCTCAGATGCAAGGTCATATAAGCAGAAGATGAGGCGGTTAAGGCCTGAATGGACCCTCAAGGTTAAAGAAGATATCATGAAATAGTTTGACACAGGATTCCTAGTGGTCACGAAGTACCCAGAGTGGCTAAAAAATGGGGTCATCGTACTTAAAAGGGATGGAAGACTGAGGGTGTGCATAGATTACAGAAATCTGAATAAGGCTAGGCCCAAAGATGACTTTCCATTACCAAAGATAGACATCGTAGTAGATAACACTGCTAATCATGCTCTTTTGCCCTTCATGGATGGATTCTCAGGGTATAATCAGATAAAGATGGCACCTGAAGACAAGGAGAAGACCACCTTCATAACAGACTGAGGTACCTATTGTTACTCTGTGATGCCATTTCGGTTGAAGAATGCTGAGGCAACTTATCAAAGAATGGCTACTACAATCTTGAATGACCTGATCCATAAGGAGGTAGAGGTGTATGTGGATGATATGATCGTAAAATCATTCACCAGAGAAGGTCACATCCCGACGCTAAGAAAGTTCTTCAACAGGATCAAGCAATATAAATTAAGGCTTAACCCCTAAAAATGTGCATTTGGGGTAATAGCGGGCAAAATGCTAGGCCTTATGGTCAGCTAAAGAGGAATCAAAATTGATCCAGCCAAGATAAAAGCCATCTCTGAAATGCCATCTCCTTAAATAGAAAAGGAGAGTAAGATGTTTCTTGGGAAGAATTCAGTACATCAACTGGTTTATTGCACATCTCACTACAATATGTGAACCAATTTTCAAGCTACTCCGAAAAACCAGCCAAAAGAGAGGAACCCTCAATGTCAGATGGCTTTCGATAAAATCAAGATCTATCTGTTGAACCCACCAGTGTTAGCCCCACCAGTACCGGGGAGACCACTACTCCTTTACTTGTCAGTACTAGAGGGTTCTATGGGATCAATGATAGCCCAACATGATACAGATGCAAAGACAGAAAAGGCAGTATACTATTTGAGTAAGAAATTCACAGGCTACGAAGCCAATTATACTCAGCTGGAGAAGACATGCACAACCCTAGTCTGGATAACAAAGAGATTAAGACATTATATGTTATCCTACAAGGTCATACTCATTTCCAGAATGGACCCCCTGAAGTATCTATTCGAGAAACCAGCTTTGACAGGAAGGTTGGCTAGGTGGCTATTATTGTTGCCCGAATTCGACATCAAATACACTACTCAAAAGTCTGTCAAGGGGAATGTATTGTAGAACATCTACCAGCTCTACCGGTTGAAGATAACCTCAAACATCGGGAAGATGTATTCCTAGATGAAGAAGTCTACACAACTCAAGAGGAGGGGAAGAACGACACATGGGTAATGTTCTTTGATGGAGCCACCAATCATCTGGGATACAGGGTCGGCATCTTATTCATAGATCTAGAAGGGGCATTTGTGTCATTTTTATTCAAATTAGACTTTGACTGCACAAACAAGATTGTAGAGTACGAAGCATGTATCATGGGACTGAAAGCAGCCTTGGCCATAGGGGTCTACAGATTAAAAGTCAATGGTGATTCATCGATTGTTATCTACCAAGTCAGAGGGGACTGAAAAATCAAAGACGAGAAGCTGATACCTTACCAACAATGTGCAATAACCTTGGGTCGAAAGTTCATGCAAATTGAATTTGACTACTCCCCAAGAGATACCAATAAGTATGACGATGCATTGGCCACCTTGGCTTCATTGATTGAAAATGAGCCTTTAGGACGTATCAAACTCCTAATCATAGAGAAAAGAGTACAACCAGTCCACTTGGATGAAGTAAATGCACTGATAGCCGATGGCAGACCATGGTTTGCTCCCATTATAGATTTCATCAGGGAAGGAAAGTACCCAGTGGAAGCCACAATAGGTGAAAAGAAGTCTCTTAGGCGATATGCCTCTTAGTTCATACTATGTGAAGATATCTTGTACAAAAGATCCCATGAAGGAGTGCAGTTAGTCTGTGTCGATGAGGAACAGGTGCAAAACATCATCGAACAAGTCCATAAGTAATATATGTGGACCCAACATGAATGCTAGAATGCTTGCAAAGAAGATTCTCAGAATGGGATATTACTGGAACACAATGGAAGTAGACTGTGCAGAGTTTGTAAGGAAATGTCACAAGTGCCAAATCCATGCTAATTTGATACACGTGCCTCTAGCAGAGTTGCATACTCTTAGTTCTCCCTGGCCCTTGTCACACCTAAATTCTGGCTAAACCAAAAGTGTGAGTGAACTTTCACTGAACTAACGGTTCACACCAGGATCTCAATAAGACCGTGTCCACTCATACAAACCATTGCACATAACCACAATCAGAATATAATAAATATAGTGGAAGTCTTAAATAAAATAAACTGAGTAATCTATTGGTAAATTTAAATAGAATATTCAATTATTCAAATTCCCAAAACTTAAATAAATATCTTTACATCACTGTATTTCCAACCAAAAATAAATAGAATAAATTAAAATCAAATCCTAAAGGTACACCCAGAAAGGGCACTCGCATGAAGCGTCATGCTCGTCCTCTCCTGCTTGCACGCCCAAGGCAGCTACGCCTTCATACACTGGAGCATCTACGTAATCCTCCACAGTATAACATGCATCAACATCTAAAAACATATATATATACAAGGGTGAGCTCACAACTTAGCTCAATAAGACAATCAGACAACGCAACAAACATATGCATGAGTAACATTCAAATTATGGTCAGGTTTTAAGTTTACAATGTGCTATAGAAAGGATTGGCGACCACCACACCTCTATACACGAGTGTGGGAAGCCGCCCAATGGATCAAACACCACTGTCGTCCCACATGCACCCTATCATGGAGCTGTCCAATGGATTAAATACCACTGTCATCCCACATGCACCCTATCATGAAATAGAGATAGAGCTAAGGTGTGTAGATAAAACACCACCAACACCTCCCCTGATACTCTACCCATACCAATACGTAAACCCCTATTGGCGAGGGCTTAAAAACTGGGCTCGCAACTAACCAATCCTATATGTCATCATAGTAGGCCCTGTCCCAGCGCAGCTCCCTACGGCATAGAGATAGAGCTAGAGTCTAGTGGCCAGGCCGGAGACCACAGTGCCACTTCCTCCCCCTGATACCCTACCCGCACCAAGCATGCTAAGACAGAATGATACGAAAAGATGCTAGTGTGAGGAATAATCCCAGACCTCCAGTCCTTCCCATTCCACATACCAACGAAAACAATCACATGCCTAACAATCACAACCTAGCATAGCATGTATGCATGAACAATAACAATAACTGAAAGTAAAAGATGACATGCGATAATGCACAAACATCAATCCACAGAATCATAATTATTAACAACGGTTTACTGTTATTAAATTATTACGGTTTAGGTCTGATTCCCTTACCTGACGCTTGATTGATAGTCTGCTCTGCGTCACAAGGTCCAAACTTGCTATCACAAGGTCCTACACGATATTAGGGTTTAGTTAGAATAGGTTTACATTGGTCGGAAAACCAACAATGACAAAACACATCTCACAGAGCTGACCGGTCACAGATACCGGTTGCAGTACTGTGGGGAAGCCTGTGACCAGTATGGTCGACCGGTCCCCACAGACCAGTCCCTGGGAAGTACCGGTCGCAGTACCAGTCGCATATGGTGCGACCGGTATGGTCGACCGTGCGACCGGTATATCTCTAGAAGACCACACGTCTGATTTCTCGACTGCCGTCAATCATCCCCTATTGATCCTAGGGTTTCTTCTACACATTCTAGGTCTGAGCATTGAGTTATCGATGGTCTTTGACTTAGAACTTATATCTAGGGTTTACCATTAATTTAGGGTTTGACGGCAAAATAGGGTTTAGATCAATACCTACTTTTCATGGTATTGATCCAAGCAAACTAACCATCCTAGAGTCATAATGTAAAAGAAGGTTTAAGCACTTACCGTCGACTTGTGGTAAGGTGTTCTTTGTCGAGCGGCAATGGCGGCTCTTCCTTCTCCTTCCTAGCTTCTACTGCTTCTTTAATCTCTTTCTCCTCTCTAGGGTTGGTGAGGATCAATGAAAGAGGTTTTAGAAGGTTTAGAGGGGTTTATATAGGCTAGGTTTAGGTTTAGGAAGCCTCCTTTAGGAAAGTCCTTCGGTTTGAAATTTGGAAAGTGGGACCCGTAGAGATCCGTTTCCAGATCTAAGTGGTCTGCTGCGCAGGCCATACCGGTCGACCGGTACCAAGATTGGTACCATCGACCAGTATGAACTAATTCATAATTAATTCGGTCTGTTTCGTACCTGTTTGTCATCCGCTCGTCCCGTCTAGCCCGGTGATGATTGGAAGACCTCCTACGACATAAATTCAAGGTTTAGATTGGGTTCATGGAGTGCGGGTGTTACAGCCCTTCTCAACCTGGGGCATAGATGTGATTGGAAAGATTTACCCTAAAGCCTCAAATGGGCATGAATTCATCTTGGTTGCCATTGATTATTTCACAAAGTGAGTAGAGGCAAAATCATATGCCAAGCTTATAGCAAACAAAGTGGCTAAATTTCTACAACAATACATCATATGCTGGCATGGAATGCCTCATTCTATAATCTTAGATCAAGGACAACACTTCAGAGTGAGAGTCCAAGAATTATGTGATAAGTTCTACATCAAAAGGCACCGGTCCTCTCCTTATTGTCCATAGACAAATGGGGCAGTAGAGGCGGCCAATAAAAATGTCAAAGTTATCCTCTAGAAGATGGCAGAGTCTAATGATGACTGGGCAGGCAAACTACCTTATGCACTCTGGGCATACAAAACATCCATAAGAACATCCACTGGGGCAATGCCGTATTCACTAGTATATGGTATGGAAGCAGTCCTCCCGATAGAAATAAAACTACCATCACTGATAGTCTTGATGGAATGCAAGATTCCAGAAGTTGAATGGTTGTAATCCAAATATTATGAGCTGAACTTCGTTAATGAAAGAAGAATGAAGGCAGTCGATAATGTAAAAAAATACCAACAAAGAATGGCAGCAACCTTTAACAAAAAAGTGCATGTTCATCACTTGATAGTCAGGGACCTAGTATTGAAAGAGCAAAGAGCACCTGTACAAGACCCTAGGGGCAAGTTTCGCCCTAATTGGAGCAGACCATTCATGGTCAAGGAAATCTTACCTGGAAAAGCTATTTTAATGGTCAACATGGAGGGCATTGAGTTACAATATTTGACCAATTTGGATCAAGTGAAGAGATATTATGTGTAACCTCTACATTCTTCAAAAAAAAAATAGAGTGTGTAGAAAGCCTCTCTCTTACCTGCTGACACCAACAATGGGCATCAATCATTTGAAGAACTTACTGACATGATTGACTGGATTCTCCGATGGGGTACAAAACCTTTTACCCAGGGATGGTTCATCTTATCATCATAACCAAAGAAAGAATTTCCTGCTTTTTGGCTAAACTCTTTCATCCGTCCATCTATCCAATGGATTTCCCAAGAGTTACACATCAAAGCCCATCTTTCATATCATTTGATATAAACTCTCATGAGTATATCAATATGAGAAATTATAAAATAAAAATCTGGCTGGAACTCTTATCTGTCATTCATTACATCCAATGGCGTCCCAAGATTCCAATAAGCCCATCCTTTCTCAAACTGATAAATGGGGTCTTCTTGGTAAGATAAACCCATTCTACATAAATAATCCCAAACTCTTCCAGGTGGCAAACCCACCTGGACAGTTTCTTGTCAGTTCCATTTGGACCTGCACTTTCGCTCATCATGTCTATAGATTTAAGTACTTAAAAATCAGACAGAGTCAGTCATATGTATACATTTCATGTGTAACCTACTAAGGACATTTCAATATATCTACACAATTACAATTTAAGATGAATTCCAATGATTCATTATTTAACCTTTATTTGTATGTCGGGATTCCAACAGGTCATACCCAAAAGGCTGATAATCCATCAATCCATCGAATAGAATTACAGAGATGGACAAGGCATTGAAAAACTGGAGCTGGCCTGTTGAGTTTACAAAAGATAGCTCTTTCCTGTGAAAGCATCAACTGGAGGCACTTCTTCAATTGACAACCATAAAATTATGCTCAGATCTTTTGAAAGCAGCCGCTGAATGTTGGGATCCAATAGTTTATGTCTTCAGGATGGGAGAATTCGAGTTATTCCCAACTGTGGAAGAATTCAGAGCTTCCCTCCTGTACACACCTAAACGGAAAATTTTCAAACCATCTCCAGGAAAAGATTACAAGCATGCGACTCCATCATAGCTTCTGCATCCATTGCCACACCATGTCCGTACATCGAAGCATTCATATAATCTTCTACTGTGGTGTCTGCATCATCAACTAAAAATATTCGACATCAAAAGGGTGAGCACACATCACGATTCAGTGAGCAAACAAAACAATGCAACAAACATATACATGCATTCAATTTAAATCTTTGGTCTGGTTCATAAGTTTACAATGTGCAATAGAAAGGATAGGTGACCGCCGCACCTCCATACACGAGTGTGTGAGGCCTCCCAATGGATCAAACACCATTGCCATCCCACATGCATCAACCATGGAATAGGGATAGAGCTAAAGTGCTAAGAACGCACCACATCACACTTCCCCTGATGCCCTACCCATACCAACATGTAAGCCCCTATTGGTGAGGGCTTGCAAACTGGGTTCGCAACAAACCAATCCTAATGTCAAACAGTGTATCCAAGGCCTCACCTCAGCATCCCTCAATATGTCCATAGAGATAGAGCTAAGGCCCCCTGGCAGGGTCAGAGACTACACGGTCCGAGACCACCTCCCCTAATGTCTTACGACGTATTAGTTCTGCTAAGGTAATGGTGATATGATGATGTCAGTGGACAAAACTTGAGTAGATATAGAGCTAGATTTTGGTGAGCAGGATAAACCACAATGTCACATCCTCCCCCTGAAGCCCCACTCGCATCACATACACTAACCACACAAAAACATTCTCATGCCTATTCCTAGCATCATCTTCATCATCATCATGTTATAAATAAATGGAATTAAATATGCATGAACATTAATATCAAGAATATTAGATGACATGTGATATGCACATTACAATCATACAAATATAGAATCATTCATGGTATTGGACTCAATAAACAAAAACAGTATATTATTAGCTAATTAATTTAGGTCTTGTTCCCTCACCTTTGGTTGATAGTAAATCCTCGTTCAAGCTTTGTAATTCACTTTTAAATCACCTGGAAAGCTAACAAGTTGATAGATTTCTAATTAGAATTAATTCTCATATATTTTGACTAACAGAAACTGAGGGGTCGCAGGTGGGGCAACACCTGGGGTCTCAGTTTCTGCGACCATAGGGTGTGGGGTCGCAGGGTAGGGTCGGACATACTCCGACCACACGTACGACCACACCCTCCCTGGAAACTTCCCGAGGGCATGTGGTTAGACATGTGTGTCTTCTGGGGTCGGACATCATGCGACCCCCCGTGTTATGGTGGACCTTTCACTCTCAACTTCATTCCTTCATGTTTGGATCCTTTAGCTTTTCATCATGGTCCTTCCTATAATTGTTCTATGGCTCAAAACTATAATTTTATACACCATCCATTGTCCACAATAATTTCCTCCATGGGTTCTCTTGGAATTTGTCCATGGATGTATGATTTGGGTTTCTCCTAGATCCTATCTTCTTAATGAGCTATTCTAGGTTCTTAATTAAGCATGGGAATTAAGTTCATACCTTATGCTTGCTAAAACTCTGAATCTTCCTCCTTAGTCTTCTTCTTCAATTTTCCTTCTCTTCATTCTCTTCTCTCTCTCTCACTTTCAATTAGAGTTCTAAAAGGATGAAAGAGGCTAAGGGACGTCCTATTTATAGTGAAAAACCCTCCATAATTTGCCCCAATGAGTTTAGGAAAGAACCTCCTTCGGATTAGGAAGGTTTCCTAATTTTGGTTCTGACTGGGTTCCGTGGGGTTAGAGGTGGGGTCACAGAATCCGTGACCCTACCTTTTGAAATGTCTGACCACACGACCTAGATTTGTGTGGTTGGACTCTTTTGAGGTGGGGTCGGTCACACCTGTTTAAGCATGCGACCACACGCTTATAATTGACTGTTTTTGGGTTGATTTCATACCTGGTCTTGTGGTTTCTTTACGCACTTGGTCCACTTGGCTCGACCATGATAGGTCGACCTGATACACGGTGGTAAGACCGGTTAGTTCGATATGGGTCTTACAACTCCCCCCCCCCTTTTATTAGAAATTTCATCCTCAAAATTTATAAATACCTTCCGAGTCGAAAAGGTGAGGATATTGCTTTCGCATAGCATTCTCTTCTTCCATTGTGATCTCTTCTATGTCTCGGCTCCTCCAAGTGACCTTAACATAATAAATGTCACAATTGCGTAGACGTTGAACCTTTTGGCTGGTGATTTCAGTTGGTGCTACTTTGAATGTCAAATCATTAGTTAGATCTGGTGGATCCACTGTTAAAACATGTGTTGGATCTCTAACGTTCTTCTTCAATAATTAGATATGAAATACATCATGCACACTTGACATAGATGGTTGTAGTGCTAACTAATACGCCACTTTTTCATGTTTAGCTAGAATCTCATATGGCCCGACATATCTCAGACTTAGCTTCCCTTTCTGTTCGAATCATTTTAAACCTCGCATAGGTGATAATTTCAAGAATACCTTATCACCTATGACAAATTCAAGGTCTCGACGTCGAGTATCTGCATACTATTTCTGACGATTCTGAGTTGTTCTAACTCTTTCCTTAATAATGTCGACTACACGACAAATCTCATTAACAAATTCTGGTCCAACAAAACTCCATTCACCAACTTCATTCCAAAACAAAGGAGTTCGACACTTCCTACCATACAGTGCTTCATAGGGTGACATCTATATAGTAGCCTAATAGCTGTTGTTATAGGGGAACTCAATCAATGGTAGTTTTTCATCCCATGATCCTTTGAAATCAATAACACAAGCTCGAAGCATGTCTTCTAAAATCTAAATGGTATGCTCCGACTGTCCATCTGTCTGAGGATGGAATGCAGTACTGAATTTCAACGTGGTACCCATAGCCTTCTATAATCCTTTCTAAAACTTTGAGGTAAAGCGTGGGTCTCTATCGGACACAATGCTTTCAGGTACACCATGTAATCTAAGAATATTATCCACATATAGCTTGGCTAAACTCTCCAGGGTATACTGTGGTCGTATAGCTATAAAGCGAGCTGTTTTAGTCAGACGATCTACAATCACCCAGACCGCATCAACTACTCGGGGAGTCAATGGTAACCCGGTGACGAAGTCCATAGTGATGCAGTCCCATTTTCATGCTGGTTCTAGCAGTGGCTGCAATAATCCTGCAGGTCTTTGCTTTTCAGCCTTTATCCTCTGACAATTTAGGCATTGACACACTAATTTAGCTACATCTGCTTTCATTCCTCTTCGCCAATATAATTTCTTCAAATCATGATACATCTTTGTACTTCCACGATGTACCGAATAAGTGGTGGTGTGAGATTCCTTCATTAGTCTGTGTCTAATGTCCAAGTTTTCCATTTCAATAACACATACTCTTCCTTTATACTTTAGTACCTTTTCAACGTCCAAGGTGAACTCGGGAATAGTACTACCTTTTTCGATGTCTTCTTGTACCATTCTCCGATAAGGTTCTAATCTAATAGTGGTTTTCACTTCATCTAATATATCAGGTACAATCTTCAATGTTGCTAACATATTTGAAAACCGATGAATAAACCTTTGGTTGGTGGATCCACCCAGTGCATCTATCACGAACTGCTCATTAACATGATTGAATACTTTCCCAGTAACACTCATTGCCACAGTCGTGTTAACCTCTCCTTGAGATTTTATCATTGCTTTTCTGCTTAGTGCATCAGCAACTACATTAGCTTTCCCTGGGTGATACTGAATATTGCAATCGTAATCCTTCAATAATTCCATCCATCTTCATTGTCTCATGTTCAACTCCTTCTGATTAAAAAGGTAAGTGAGACTCTTCTAATCTGACTTAATCTGAAATTTCTCTCAATACAAATAATGTCTCCATATTTTAATAGCATGTACTGCTACTGCTAATTCCAACTCATGAGTGGGATAGTTCTTCTCATGTGTCTTCAGTTATCTTGAGGTATACGCAACTACTTGTTCTCCTTGCATAAGTACACATCTTAAACCCAATCCAGACGCATCAGTGTATACGGTAAATAGTTGTCCTGGAATAGGAATAGTCAAGATGGGAGCTGATATCAATCTAGTTTTCAATGTTTGAAACCCTTCTTCACATTTGTCGGACCAAACAAACTTTTCTCCTTTCTTAGTTAAACTGGTGAGAGGTACGGCAATTCTGGAGTAGTCTTCCACGAATCGTCGGTAATACCCAGCTTGACCTAGGAAACTTCTGATTTCTGCAACACTCTTAGGTGCTTCCCATTTCACAATGGCTTCAGTCTTGCTAGGATCCACTTTAATTCTTTTAATGGATATAACATGGCCTAAGAAAGTGACCTCATTTAGCCAAAACTCACACTTTGTAAATTTGGCGTAAAGCTTCTCTTTTCATAGTTATTGTAGAGCGGCTCTTAGATTCATGACATGAGTTTCCTTGTTCTTGGAGTAGACAAATATATCATCAATAAACATAATAACTAACATATCCAACATATCATGGAATACCTGATTCATGAGTTTCATAAAAGTTGTGGGTGCGTTAGTTAATCCAAAAGACATGACTAAAAATTCATAATGTCCATATCTTGTTCTGAATGCTGTCTTTGGAATATCACCTTCCTTAATCTTCAACTGATGGTATCCTGACCGAAGATCAATCTTGGAAGACACCTTGGCACCTTGCCACTGATCGAACAAGTCATCTATCCATGGCAACGGGTACCGATTCTTGATTGTAAGCTTATTCAATTCCAGATAGTTTATATACAGTCGAACACTACCATCCTTCTTCTTCACAAACAATACTGGCGCTCCCCATGTTGATATGCTAGGTCTGATATAACCCTTGTCTAGTAATTCTTGTAACTGTACCTTCAGTTCCTTCAGTTCAGTAGGAGCCATTCGATAGGGTGCTTTAGATACTGGTGCCACTCCAGGTTTAAGATCTATAATAAACATTGTCGCTCGGTCGGGTGGTAATCCTGGTAGTTCCTCAGGAAATACATCTGGAAAGTTATGCACAACATCAATATCTTCCATTCGTGGTTCTTCCTTGGTGAGATCGACCACGGATACTAAATACCCAACTCCTCATTTCTCGAGGCATTTTCTAGCCTTTAATGCAGAGAGGATGAGTTTTCGTTTACGGGGTAGTCTAGTTCCCGCAAAACTAAACTTTGCTCCTTCCTTGTCTTTAAATGTCAATTTCTTTTTTCCACATAATAGGTTTGCAGAATGTTGAGCTAACCAATCTATTCCCAAGATAACATCAAAGTCTGCCATCTCGAGTTGAATCAAGGTTGCATCCAAAATCTTCTCACCGATAAGAACTGGACATGGTCCATAACCTATTTTTAATTCCACTTCTAATCCCATAAGTGATCGTACAAGAAATTTATAGTCTAAAGATCTGAGGGGTAGATTTAGTTTCTTTCCAAATGACACAGATATAAAAGAATGAGTAGCTTCAGAATCAAAGAGCACTCTGGTTGGTATGTCATTAATAGGTACGATACCTGTGACTTGTTTTAATTTAGTCTACATGCTCACACAAGGTGACACAAAATAAAAGGTTCAGGTCATACCTATGACCACATTAGACGATGCAGCAGCATCCTCAGACATAACTACCAAAACCCTTCCTTGTTGTAGCTGCTTCCTGGGCTTAGGACACTCCCTTGAATAATGTCCCATTTGATTGCAGTTATAGCATTTTACTCCTTTATTATTTTATTTTTGTTGAGGTTGGGCTGTTGGAGTAATCTTGGCTGCAGCATTAAATCCTTGAGTACGGAAGGGTTTGAATGTCTTTGTGTTCCCTCCGTTATATGAATTTTCATTTGGCCTTTTGATACCCCTATTCTGAGCAAAGTAGCTCTCTCTGGCTCGATTCTATCACTTGAGCAATTTGTACAGTTTCATTATAAACTTTCTTTTCTAGCCCCAAAACATGCTCCCGAATGCTTACCCTAAGTCCCATGACAAACCTTTGGGTTTTAGTATTTTCCTCTTGCATGCTGGTGGGTGCAAAGAAAAACAACTCTTCATAACGCTATTGATATGCATCCACAGTCATCTGTCCCTGATACAAACTTAGGAACTCTCTTTCCATAGTGTTTCTGAAACTTTTGAGAAAATATTTCTCGAAGAATGCCTCTCTATAGATAGCCCAGGTCAATTAGGCATGCTTGGTCAACAAACAACTCCAAGTAGACTTCCACCAGTGGTTTGGAACGTATGTAAGTCCTCTTGCCCAACTGTTTGGGTGACAAGTGAGGCTTTTGGCAAAATCACGCTGTTATAATGCCAAAATTTTGAGTTTTGCTCTATAACTAGTATCTTTTCTATTTGTCTGTGTCCTTGCAGATAGCATGGCTCGCACCAAATTTCCCAGAGCTCATGATCCTATCCACTTCCGGTCTAATGAAGCAGAGGCATAGTATGCTCGTTATGAGCATAAAAAAGTGGAAGGGGGTCGCTGTGTAAACTTGGCTAGTCTAGCCTTGTTTAATGTAGAGGGGCTTTTGGGGACATGGGTTGGCTTCCCGTGATCTTATTTGAGGCTTGCACCTGTCCTGCTCTGGTAAAGCAGTTCTATTGCAACCTCCAGGTAGTGAGTGATTGCAATGATACAGACAGGGGTAGGGAGCTCAGGATCACTAGTTATGTGAAAGGGGTGGAAGTTTCTTTAACTACCAGGAGTTGGCTGAACTCCTGGGCATATCAAACGATGGCCCCTTGGTATACTGTGCACCCAAGCAACCCCGGTTCCTATCTTTGATGATGGGTGTGGAGATTGATTGCTAGCTTCTTAGAGGTGATCGTTGGGAGATGAAGGCAATCAACCTATGCCCAGAACCTCAGGTATACTACAAGATCATTCAGCACAACCTGATTCCTTAGAGTGGGCATTATGAGAGGATTTCCCAGTTGACCCAGTATCTCTAGTACTACATCTACACTAGGTAGCCTGTCAGCCAACCATACCTTATCATCAGAACGATGATCCTTGCTACAACACCTGATCTGATAGGCAACCTGTCCTATGGGTGTTTAATCACTACCCTGGTCACACGCCTGCATGTCGACTTATTGGATGAGAGGATTCATGAGGATACCTTCTCTTCTGACCTTGACTGGGAGGCCGTCTGTAAGATGGGGATGCAAGATGCGCAGGTCAGTGACGAGGAGATGAATGCTCTGGTGCATCCCCGTACCTGGGTAGAGAAAGCAAACGCTGAGGTGGCAGTAACAGTAGGGGTCCATGGGGATGATGCTGAGGATGATGATCGTATGTTCATGGATGTAGACGCCATACCTCCTCCATCACCATCGCATTCCACTAGAGCTGGCCCATCTCGGGTTCCTTCACACACAGCTGGTCCTTCACACCCACCATCTGATGATGTGATGGGGATGCTGTGTGATATTAGAGAGGCTCAGCGCACAACTAATTGGAGAGTAGGAGAGCTTCTATATGCCCAGTGCGTGTCTGGTCAGTGGATGGCCAATCTGACAGCTAGTCTCTAGGTGATCCGGACTCAGGTAGCCTGGCTGAATAGAGTGTATGCTGAGGACTACGATAGAGATCGTGAGGCTCCTCCTCCTTCAGCACCTCCAGCTCCATGATGCATATTTTCTTTTTGTTGTTTATTTTTTTCCTTGTACTACAGAGTAACTGTCTAGATTATGGACTGTACTCTGATTTGGAGATGTATATTAGTTTTTTTTTATTCGATGTGTATATGAAACTCGTTTCTCATTTTAATAGTGCATTATTCTCTTTTTTAATTTTAATCTCATACAACACAAGAGCTTATAGTGTGTTCTTATTAAATATTTTAAATTTTATCCTAACTCAGTTCACAAACTTTTGTGAAAATATACCTGTTTAATAGATAGGGCCCGAGGAATCTGATACCAAGTTATCACACCCCAATTCTGAACCAACCAGAATGGTGTGATGAACCGTCTATCAACCAATGGTTCAACCAGGATCTCGAATAGGCCGTGTCCTTTTGCTAAAACCATACACATCCAAAACCATAATCAAAATGAATACACAATAGCGGTAGTCTTTAATATTCAATGAACTGAGAATCTAATGGTGATACCATAAATAAATTATCCAATTATTTACAAAAGACTAAGACATAAAATAAATTAAATTAATCAATTACATCTTCTGAATAATCCAACTAATAAATCAAATCGAAGATGCATGAGTTGCACTCGTACAATGAATCATGCAACTCCATCATAGCTTCTGCATCCATCGCCGCAATATGTCCATACATCGGAGCATTAATATAATCTTCTACTGCGGTACCTGCATCATGAACTAAAAATATTCAACGTCGAAAGGGTGAGCACACATCACGGCTCAGTGAGCAAACAAAACAATGCAACAAACATATGCATGCATTCAATTTATATTTTTCGTCTGTTTCATAAGTTTGCAATGTGCAATAGAAAGGATAGGTGGCTGCCACACCTCTATACACAAGTGTATGAAGCCACCCAATGGATCAAAGACCATTTCCGTCCCACATGCACCCACCATGGAATTGGGATAGAGCTAAAGTGCTAGGACCGCACCGCATCACACTTCCCTTGATGCCCTACCCATACCAACACGTAAGCCCCTATTGGCGAGGGCTTGCAAACTGAGTTCGCAACTAACCAATCCTAATGTCAAACAGTGTATCCAAGGCCTCACATCAGCATCCCTCAATACGTCCATAGAGATAGAGATAAGGCCCCCCGACAGGGTCAGAGACTATACGGTCCGAGACCACCTCCCCTAATATCCTACGACATAATAGTTTTACTAAGGTAATGGCGATACGACGATGTCAGTGGACAAGACTTAAGTAGAGATAGAGCTAGAGTTTGGTGACCAGGATGAACCACAGTGTCACGTCCTCCCCCTGATGCCCCACTCTCATCACGTACACTAACCACACACAAACATTCACATGCCTATTCCTAGCATCATCATCATCATCATCATGTTATAAATAAATGGAATTAAATATGCATGAACATTAATATCAGGAATATTGGATGACATGTGATATGCACATTACAATCATACAAACATAGAATCATTCATGGTATTGGACTCAATAAATAAAAATAATTTATTATTAGCCAATTAATTTAGGTCTTGTTCCCTCACCTTTGGTTGATAGTAAATCCTCGTTCAAACTTTTTAATTCACATTTAAACCACTTGGAAACCTAACAAGTTGATAGATTTTTAATTCGAATTAATTCCCATATATTTATACTAACAGAAACTGAGGGGTCGCAGGTGGGGCAGCACCTGGGGTCTCAGTTTCTGCGACAACAGGGTGTGGGGTCGCAGGGTAGGGTCGGACATACTCCGACCACACGTGCGACCACACCCTCCCTGGAAACTTCCAGAGGGCATGTTGTCGGACACGTGTGTCTTGTGGGGTCGAACATCATGGTACCCCACATGCGACCACATGTGTTATGGTCGACCATTCACTCTCTACTTCATTCCTTCATGTTTGGATCCTTTGGCTTATCATCATGGTCCTTCCTATGATTGTTCTATGGCTCAGAACTATAATTTTATACACCATCCATTGTCCACAATAATTTCCTCCATGGGTTCTCTTGGAATTTGTCCATTGATGGATGATTTGGGTTTCTCCTAGATCCTATCTTCTTCATGAACTATTCTAGGCTCATAATTATTCATGGAAATTTGGTTCAAACCATATGCTTGCTAAAACTCTGAATCTTCCTCCTCATTAGTCTTCTTCTTCAATTTTCCTTCTCTTCCTTCTCTTCTCTCTCTCTCTCTCACCTTCAATTGGAGTTCTAAAAGGATGAAAGAGGCTAAGGGACGTCCTATTTATAGAGAAAAACCCTCCATAATATGCCCCAATGTGTTTAGGAAAGAACCCCCTTTGGATTAGGAAGGTTTCCTAATTTTGGTTCTGATTGGGTTCCAAGGGGTCGGAGGTGGAGTTGCAAAATCCGTGACCCTACCATTTGAAATGTTCGACCACACGACCTAGATTTATGTTGTTGGACTCTTTTGAGGTAGGGTCGGTCACACCTATTTAAGCATGTGACCACACGCTCATAATTTACTATTTTTGGATTGATTTCATACATGGTCTTGTGGTTTCTTCACGCACTTGGTCCACTTGGCTCGACTATGATAGGTAGACCTGATACAAGGGGGTAAGACCGGTTAGTTCGATACGGGTCTTACACTCTAGCCCTATCTCTATGCCGTAGGGAGCTATGCTGGGATAGGGCCTACTGTGATGACATATAGGATTGGTTATTTGCGAGTCCAGTTTGTACGCGCTCGCCAATAGGGCCTTACGTGTTGGTGTGGGTAAGGCAGGGGAAGTGTTGGCGGTGTTTGATCCGGACACTTTAGCTCTAACTCTATTCCATGGTCGGTGCATATGGGACGACAGTTGTGTTTAATCCCTTGGGCGGATTCACAACTCGTGTATAGAGGTGCGGTGGCCACCAATCCTTTCTATATCACATAGCAAACTTAAAATCAGACCATAATGTGAATGTTACTCATGCATGATGTGTATTGCATTGTCTGATTTTCTTACTGAGCTAAGTTGTGAGCTCACCCTTGTATACACACTATTTTTAGATGTTGATGTAGGTTACACTGTGGAGGACTGCGTGGATGCTCCAATACATAAAAGAGTTACTATCCTGGAAGTGCAATCAGGGGAGGACGACCATAACACTTCATGCGAGTTCCCTTTCTACATGTACCTCTAGGATATTGGATTTGTTTATTTTATTTTCAGTTGGATTTATAAGTGATGTAAGGATAATTATTTATGTTCTGGTGTTTTGAATAATTAAATATTTTATTTAAATTATCAATAGAGAACTCAGTTCATTTAATTTAAGACTTTCACTGTATTTAATTATATTCTGATTATGGTAATGTGCAATGGTTTGTATGAGTGGACACGGTCATATTGAGATCCTGGTGTGAACCGTTGGTTCAGTGATGGTTCACTCACACTTCTGGTTCAACTGGAATTGGGGTGTGACAGCTTCATTAGCAATGTCGACCACAAATATCATATATCCAGCTCTTTTCTTTTCAAGGCATCTCTTCACCTTTAGTGCAGAGAGGATAAGCTTCTACTTCCTAAGCAATATGCTTCCATTAAAATCAAATTATGTGTAGTCTTTTATTCTTAAATGATAACCTCTTCTATGCATATAGCAGCTTTGTTGAGTGTTAAGACAACCAGTCTATTCCCAAGATGACGTCAAAGTCTGCCATCCCAAGTCGATTTAGGTTGCATCCAAATTCGGTCCATCCATATGATTCAGACAATGTCCATAACACTTAGCCACTACAACATCTAGTCCAAAAGAGCTTGAACTAGCGAAATCTGGTATAAAGGTCTTAAGAGCTTGTCTAGTTCCTTCATCGCTTATGATTTTTCAAAGGCTATCGTCAAAAATCTCATATTGCACTCAGTAGATTACATCTCCATTATCACTGATGTTCTACCCTGATCTCTCTTTCGTATGTCTCGAAAAGCATCTTCTGACTATTTACTCATTACATATCCCAAGTCTATCTATAAGCATTAGGGTATATGCTTATATTCTTATTAATTTCACCAAATTTACTTTTGATCTTTACTCAGTCCTCTTATTCATTATTAGAAACAACTCAACAATAACTATACTATTCCAGTACTATCAATGCCATGATTTTCGACTTCATGCTTTTAGAAATCTTCTGCCTTGTCAAAATTCATACCGATGTAGCCATCATTAACTCTACTTGAGTGCTATCTATTTCTTTACTGACTACTCTTGATAGTTCTCACTTTTTTCTCATGCACTATTTTATAGACATGACTCATATCCATCCATTCAGCAATCTCAAACAGATCCTCCATTACTTCATCTGAGGTTCCTTGGCTATAGAATCTAATATGAATTTAATCATCTTCCTTCCCATAATTCCCTTATTAACTAAACAGCTTATCAATGGATGTTGAGAAACGTAAGAATTATAATGCTTATCCAACAGTGATTCATTTCCTTCTTTCGAATTCAGTATAATGATGTACACTTGTTTTTTCTAGTGAACTTAGGTTTAAAGGATCAGGAGTAAATCTATGGTAATCGAACCGGCATCCAAAGGTCGTTAGGTTATATGGTAGTCATAATACGTAAAAATAGAGATTCTACAACTCTTAACCTCATGGTTTATAGGTTCTATCGGGTATATAATGCCATTGGTCAAGGCACTACAAGAGTAAATCAGGTATAAATCAAAAATATGTACATTCAGAATGATTAAACCTTTAAATGTTCATTCGGTTCATATCTCTATTCATGGTGTCGATCATGGGAGTATCTTAGATTGGTATAATCAGGATTAATTCTAAGAAAATAACATATATAACTTCAATTGACAGGTTGAATCAAGAAGGTATTCTGTCAAGGTACGAGAATTAAAATCAGGTATGTGCATCCTCTATAATCATAAGAGAAAGACAATAATGCAACGCAACCTTATAAACCTCCTAAGTTATATTGCCACAATAGATTTTATCCCTTGTTGAACCTTCGAGGTTTCATCTTCAGAAGACATTCTTCAATCCTTGTCGGATCATTCTACCATGATGAAACTATCCCATACATCGATGGCTGATAAGGGTAACGACCTTAATACACTGCTTGTTATTCACCATGCTTCTACACTGGGGTGTGCATTATTGGGACCTATGGTATGGTAGGCATTGTATTACGGCTAACATGTTCTGGGGGTACAGTGTATTACCATCCGATACCATACTTGATTTGACCCAGAGGTGTTGGTGTAGCATCGATAACTTAGATAGTGATTTCCATGGCAAATTGCATAATCGGTTTCATCTGTTGTTGCTCTTGTATTTTGTAAGCCAAGTTTATTATAACCATAGCCAAGGCACTTGGTAGTCCAGGTAGATTGGCTGGAGTGGCCTAGTTGTTCACCTCCTTTGATTTACTCTATTTTGATTAT
The DNA here is from genome assembly GCA_028583415.1 of Protea cynaroides. Classification (NCBI taxonomy): domain Eukaryota; kingdom Viridiplantae; phylum Streptophyta; class Magnoliopsida; order Proteales; family Proteaceae; genus Protea; species Protea cynaroides. The sequence goes on from CM053274.1 coordinate 22,370,707, forward strand.
CATTATTTGGCATCTGCTCAGATGAGTTTTCACTACCCGTTTTAGACCCAGATAGTGGTGGGGTCAAGTTGCAACCTAATCTTACCTCTCAACGGGAAATGGATCAATGTGTGGTGGATCTCACTCTGAGTCTCAACATCACTCAGGAGTATAGCTTTATCTTCTTTTATAGTTACTCTCATTTTTCGTGTATGGCCATTGTTCTCCTATCTCTGTTGGATTTAGCCCGAGATCTTTCCCTTTACCTCTACCGGGATTTAGGCATTACTAGCCATTTTTCTTCTTCCTCTGCCATACATCAAGTTTCACATCTTATGAGTAACCACTCAGTATTCCAATGTTTCTGCTTTACAGATGCTCCCTTCTTGCTACTGTACTATACTCTTTTGTATACTTAGACAAATGCCCGACTTATAGATCGTACCCTATATTATTTGTTTATAAGGATAGACATAGATTTTCTTTTTCTGTCTGTGTATACATATGGTTCCACCTTTCATATGTACATTATTGTCTTGTTTATGTTCTGTCTCAACCAACACAGGTGCTTATGGTGTGTTTGTATTAAAGCTTTTAATTTATCCAAACTCAGTTCATGGACTCTAGTGGAAGCATTCAAGTTTGATGGGCAAAGACTGAGAGCTCTGATACCAAGTTGTCACACCCCAATTCTGGACTAACCAATGGTGTGATGAACTATCATGAGAACCAACGGTTCAAAATCAGGATCTCGTATAGGCTATGCCAACCATGTTAAACCAAAACACATTCCACAATAATAATCAGAGTAAATAAATAAATAGCAGAAGTCTTATTAATAATGAATTGAGAGTCTATAGTGATAATTAAATATTTAACAAGTTATCTTCAAGTGACCAAAATATAATTAATATTGATTGCAAGTATCACAATACGAAAGTTAACCACTAAGCGTAAATATAGTTGAAACACTAGCTTGAGGAGCCATATTCTTCCTCAACAGCTTGCACATCCATAGCCGCTGGATGTCCACACATTGGCGTATTCATATAATCTTCAATCGTAACACCTACAACATCATAAACTAAAAAGAATTGTGCGTGCGAGGGTCAGCTCTCCAACTTGAGCTCAGTGAGTGAACAAAACAATGCAACAAACATATGTATGCATTCAATTTATATCTTTGGTCTGGTTTATAAGTTTGCAATGTCTATAAAAGGTTTGGTGGCCCTTGCACCTCTATACACGAGTGTGTAAATCCGTCTAATGGATTAAACACCATTCTTGTCTCACATGCACCCACTATGGAATAGAGATAGAGCTAAAGTGTCTGGATGAAACACCGCCGACACTTCCCCTGATGCCCTACCCATACCAATATGTAAGCCCCTATTGGCGAGGGCATACAAACTGGGCTCGCAACTAACCAATCCGAATGATAAATAGTGTATCTAAGGCCCCATCCCAGCATCCCTCAATACGTTCATAGAGATAGAGCTAAGGCCCTCTGATAAAGTTAGAGACCACACTGTCCGAGACCACCTCCCTTGATGCCCTATGACGTAATAGTTCTGCTAAGGTAATGGCGATACGATGATGTTAGTAGGCAAGACTTGAGTAGAGATAGAGCTAGAGTCTGGTGATGAGGTCAATGACCACCATGCCACGTCCTCCCCCTGATGCTCCACTCTCATCCAACATACCAACCACACACATACAATCACATGTCTATTCCTAGCATCATCATCATCATCATGTTATAAATAAACAGAATTAAATATGCATAAGCAGTAATAGCAAGAATATTGGATGACATGTGAAACGTACATTACAAACATACAAGTATAGAATCAATCATGGCATTGGACTCAATAAAAATAAACAGTTTGTTATTAACCAATTAGTTTAGGTCTTGTTCCCTCACCTATTAGCATTACTCGATGTCCTTCCCAACCTTGAAATTCTCTTTGAATTGATTTAACAACCTAAAAGTTATATGAATTTAAGTTAAGGTTCATATGTGACATGTTACAGTAGTTAGAAATTGAAACAGAGCAACGATAGGTGTCTGATTGGTCCTATGGTCTCATACTGTATCGATCTTACTACCTATGGTCAATACCCCACGGTCGCATATGGTGCGACCATAGCTATGACCATATGATTTTTGAAATCTTCCCGAATGCCTATGGTCGATCCTCTGGCCATGTTGGTCATGTTATGGTCGACCGTAGCTGCGACCTTAAGATTTTTGGTCACAGACTACATGTGATTCGAGTTCTTCCTAGGTCAATTCTTCTGATCTTCAATGGGGTTTATTTTAAAGTTATCCTATGGCCATCATTAGTAGTTTCTTATCAACCCTAATCATCAAATTCACTCCTCATGGTTCTCCTTGGGATTTTCTCAAAGAAATCACATAGATCATAATAGATTGATATTGTCTATCTTCCATAGAAGTCTTATTCCTTAGAGTTTACATCCCCAGAGATTCATTTCATACCTTTGCCTCTGAAAGAGAGCCAATCTCTTTTCAGCAAATTTCTCTCCTTGGCTTTTTCTTCTTCTCCTTCTCTTCCTTATCTTCCTTCTCTTTCTCTAGGGTTTACTAATGTTCTAAAAGAGTAAAAAAGGTCTGAGGGACGTCCTTTATATAGAGGAAAACTCTCTATATAGTGTCCTCTTTCAATTACGAAAGCAATCCCTTAGTTTAGGAAAGTTTCCAACACCCGGAGTCTGATCTGGGTTCTCACGATCGATCATACGTTCGCATAGACCATCGATCGTAGGACCAAAAATGTGACCAAAGCACCTACAGTCTCACTACGATCTACCATAGGTGCAACCGTAGCCCCCAAACATGCCACCATAGGTCTAAAATTCACTAGCTTTTAGTTTTTGACTATTTGCTTCCATACAAACTTAACCAGTCAAACACAACAACTAAATTTGACTTGTGACTTACCTCATCTTGTGGTTTCATCATATAATTTGTTCACTTGAGCCGATCATGATGGGAAGACCGGTCACGACATGAGAATGTAAGGTTAGACTGGGTTCATGGCATGCGGGTCATACACATAATCCTTCAGTAATTCCTACCATCTTCTGTCTCATGTTTAACTCCCTCTGATTAAAAAGTTGTGTGAGACTCTTATGATCTAATTTAATCTGAAATTTCTTCCATACAAATAATGTCTCTATATCTTGACAGCATGTACCACCGCAGCTAATTTAAAGTAATGAGTTTGATAGTTCTTCTCATGTGTCTTTAGTTGCCTTGAGGCATCCCCAATTACTTGTTCTCCTTGCATAAGCACACACCCCAAACCTAACCCAGACGCATAGGTGTACAAGGTAAATGGTTGTCTTGGGATCAGAATAGTCAAGATGGGAGCTGATATCAATCTAGCCTTAAATGTTTGAAAACACTCTTCACATTTGTTGGTCCAAACAAACTATTCTCCTTTCTTTGTCAGACTGGTGAGAGGTACGGTGATTCTAGAGTAATCTTTCAAAAATCGTCAATAGTACCCAGCTAAACCTAATAAACTTCTGATTTCGACAACATTCTTAGGTGCTTCCCATTTTACAATGGCTTCAACCTTGCAAGGATCCACTTTAATTCCTTCAGCGGATACAACATGGCCTAAGAAAGAGAATTTATTTAGCCAAAACTCCCACTTGGTAAATTTAGCGTAAAGCTTCTCCTTCCTTTCTTAGATGCTATAGAGCGGCTCTTAGATTTGTGATATGAGTTTCTTTGTCCTTGGAGTAGACTAGTACGTCGTCAATAAATACAATGACTGATGTGTCCAACATATCATAGAATACCTGATTCATGAGTTCCATAAAAGTTGCATGTACATTAGTAAATTCAAAAGACATGACTAAAAATTCATAATGTCCATATCTGGTTCTAAATGCTATCTTTAGAATATCACCTTCCTTAATCTTCAACTGATGATATCTTGACCAAAGATCAATTTTGGAGAACACTTTGACACCTTGCAACTAGATGAATAAGTCATCGATCCGAGACAACGGGTATCGATTCTTGATTGTAATCTTGTTCAATTTTCAATATTCTATACACAGTTGAATGCCACCATCCTTTTATTTCATGAACAATACTGGCACTCCCCATGGTGATATGCTGGGTCTAATATAACCCTTGCCCAGTGATTCTTGCAACTGTTCCTTCAGTTCAGTAGGAGCCATTTGATAGGGTGCTTTAGATACTGGTGTGGCTCCGGGAATAAGATCTATAATGAACTCTATCGCTCGATCAAGTGGTAGTCCTGGCAGTTCCTTAGGAAATACATCCAAAAATTCACGCTCAACTTCAATATCCTCCATTCGTGGTGCTTCCTTAGTGAGGTCAACGACGGATAATAGATACCCAATTCCTCCTTTCTCGAGGAATTTTCTAGCCTTCAATTCAGAGAGGATGAGGTTTCGTTTACGAGAAAGTTTGGTTCCCACAAAACTAAACTCTACTTCTTCATTGTCTTTAAATGTCAGTTTCTTTTTCGCACATAATAGGTTTGCGGAGTGCCGAACTAACCAATCCATTCCCAAGATATCGTCAAAGTCTTCCATCTCGAGTTGAATTAAGGTTGCATCCAAAATCTTCTCATCGATAAGAACTGGACATGGTCCATGACCCTTGTCTAGTTCCACTTTTAATCCCATAGGTGATCGTACAAGTAGTTTGCAGTCTAAAGGTTTGAGGGGTAGAATTAACTTCTTTTTAAATGATACAAATATAAAAGAATGAGTAGTTCCAGGGTCAAAGAGTACTTTGGCATGTAAGCCATTAATAGGTACGATACCTGTGAATTTCTTCTTATATTAATCTATATGCTCACACAAGGTAGTACAAAACGAAAGGTTCAGGTCATACTTGTGACCACATCAGGAAATGCGGCAGCATCCTTAAAAGTAACTGCATAAACTTTTCCTTGCTGTAGCAGTTTCCTTGGCTTAGGACACTCTTTTGAATAATGTCCTACTTGATCGCAATTGAAGCATTTGACTCCAGCATTACTTTGCTTCTGTTGAGGTTGGGCTGTCGGAGTAGTCTTGGCTGCAGCATTGAAGCCTTGAGTATGGAAGGGTTTAAATATCTTTGAGTTCCCTCTATTTTATGTATCACATCCCAATTCTGGTCTAATCAAAATGGTGTGATGAACCGCCAATAAACCAACGATTCACCCATGATCTCGCATAGGTTGTACCCACTATATCAAACCATACACACATTCCACATTAATAATCAGAGGTAATAAACAAATAAGCGGAAGTCTTACAGATAATGAACTAAGGGTCTAACAGTGATAATAAATATTTAATCCAATTATCTCCAAACCACAAGACATAAAAATAAATAATCAATTACAAATCTGATGTTCAAACTATAACAAAACCTAAGAGAAAATACATTGGTTGTACTGCATGATGAATCATGCGCATCTTCTTCAGCTTCTACGTCCATCATAGCAACGTGTCCATACGTCGACGCATTCATTTATTCTTCAACGGTAGCACCTGCATCATCAACTAAGTACACATCACAACTCATTGAGTAAACAAAACAATTCAACAAACATATGCATGCATTCAATTCAAATCTCTAGTCTGGTTTTTAAGTTTATAATGTGCTAGGTTTGGTGGCTGCCGCACCTCTATACACGAGTGTGTGAATCCACCCAATGGATCAAACACCATTTCTGTCCCACAAGCACCCATAATGGACTAGAGATAGAGCTAAAGTGTTTGGATCAAACACTGCATAACACTTCCCCTGATGCCTACCCATATCAACAAGTAAGCCCCTATTGGCGAAGGCTTGCAAACTGGACTTGCAAACTGGGCTCGCAACTAACCAATCCTAATGTCAAACAGTGTATCCAAGGCCTCACACCAGCATCCCTCAATACATCCATAGAGATAGAGATAAGGCCCCTTAGCAGTGTCAGAGACCACACGGTCCGAGACCACCTCCCCTGATGCCCTATGACGTAATAGTTCTGCTAAGGTAATGGCGATACGACGATGTTAGTGGGCAAGACTTGAGTAGAGATAGAGCTAGAGTGTGGTGATGAGGTCGAAGACCACCATGCCATGTCCTCCCCCTAATGCTCGACTCGCATCCAACACACCAACCACACACATACATTCACATGCCTATTCCTAGCATCATCATCATCATCATGTTATAAATAAACAGAATTAAATATGCATGAACAGTAATAGCAAGAATATTGGATGACATGTGAGATGCACATTACAAGCATACAAGCATAGAATCAATCATGGAATTGGACTCAATAAAATAAATAGTTTGTTATTATCCAATTAGTTTAGCTCTTGTTCCCTCACCTGTTAGTAATTCTCGATGTCCTTCCAAGCCTTGAAATTCTCATTGAATTGATTTAACAACCTAAAAGTTATATAAATTTAAGTTAGGGGTAATATGTGACATGTTACAGTAGTCAAAAATCAAAACAGAGCACTAATAGGTGTCTGATTGGTCCTATGGTCTCATGCTGAATTGACCTTACTGTCTACGATTGATACCCTATGGTCGCATATGGTCCGACCGTAGCAGCGTCCATATGATTTCTGAAATCTTCCCGAATGCCTATGGTCAATCCTCGGGCCATAATGGTCATGCTATGGTGGACCGTAGCTTTGACCTTGAGATTTTTTGTCACACTCTATCTGAAATTCGAGTTCTTCCTGGGTTAATTCTACTTTTCTTCAATGGGGTTTATCCTAAGGTCATCCTATAGACATCATTAGTAATTTCTTATCAACCCTAATCATCAAATTCACTCCTCATGGTTCTCCATGGGATTTTTTCTAGGAAATCACATAGATCATAATAGTTTGATATTGCCTATCTTCCATAGAAGTCTTATTTCTTAGAGTTTACATCTCCAGAGATTCGTTTCATACCTTTGCCTATGATAGAGAGTCAATCCCTTTTCAGCAAACTCTTCTCCATAGGTTTTTCTTCTTCTCCTTCTCTTCCTTCTATTTCTCTAGGGTTTACTAATGTTCTAAAAGTGTGAAAAAGGGCTGAGGGCCGTCCTTTATGTAGAGAAAAACTCTCCATATAAAGTCCTCTTTCAATTAGGAAAGCAACCCCTTAGTTTAGGAAAATTTTCAAAACAAGGAGTCTAAGCTGGGTTCTCACGGTTGATCATACGGTCGCATAAACCATCAATCGTAGGGTCGAAATCATCGACCGTGGGATTCTGGATTTGAGATTTTTGGTTCCCTTCCTTATGGTCGACCATACCTACACAGGCATGTGACCTTAGGTATGTTTTATTGTTTTTAACTCGATTTTCATACTTGGTTTGTGATCTATTTTCACACCCTCGGTCCACTTGGTCCAAGAATGATGGAAAGACCTGGCACGACACGGTTAGACCAAGTTAATCGAGTGCGGGTCTTACAGTATGAGTTTCCATTTGGGCCTCTTTATACCTTTGTTCTGAGCAAAATAACTTTCCCACTGGCTCGATTCTAGTACTCGAGCAATCTGTACAAATTCATTATAAATCTTTTTTTCCAGTCCCAATACATGCTCATGGATGCTTCCCCTAAGTCCCATGACGAATCTTTGGATTTTGGTATTTTTCTCCTCCATGCTAGAGGGAGCAAAGAAGAACTGTTCTTCATAATGCTGTTGATATACGTCTACAGTCATATGTCCTTGATACAAACTCAAGAACTCCTTTTCCATTTGATCTCTAAAACTCCTGGGAAAATACTTCTTGAAGAAAGCTTCTTTATAAATAACCCATGTCAGTTGGGTGTGCTTTGATAATAGATAACTTCTACCTAATTTCCACTAGTGGTGTGCGTCACCTTTCAACATAAACGTGGCACATAATACCTTCTCTTCTTCATTTATAGTCATCATCATAAAGTTTCTTCCATCTCATAGATCCAGTGAGCTGGTCACAATGGATCTGATGGCTTGCCTGTGAATTCCTTCTGCTTCAACTTTAGGAAACACTCGATCAGTCTGGAGTGATCAAGCTAATACTGTGCATATGCCCCATACATAGGCGGTTGGTACTGATAATTACCTTGGTTATACCCGCCTTTCGGTGCTTTAGGGTTTTGCACTCGGCCTTGTACTGCTAGTGTTTGCGGTGCTTGAGGTACAATGTTATTACCCCCAGATGTCGTACTAGCTTGTCCGACAAGTAGAGATGTTGTGTTTGCAACTGGGAAAGCAATTCCCATAGCAGCTTGCATGTTGGCTTGCATTTGCTGTGGAAAATTCATCACCACAGTAGCCAAATCCATAGGTGGTGTAGGTATGTTGGTTGGGTTGGCTTGGGTATGAACATTTTGAGGTGCAGCATTCTGAGCTCCAATATTTCCTTCCTGCCCTTGCTAACCTTCATTGTCGTTGGTCTCTATAGGTGGTGGAGTTGGGTTTGCAATATGTCTCCTTCTACTTACTCCATGCCCAACCATTTAAACTCTTGGTTGATGTGTTATTGGCAAAACTACACAGGTGAGACAAAATAAAGTGGTGGTATTGGGTTAGACTCACAATGGAAGGCGAGAGAAGAACAAAATCAATAGGCAAAAGTTCGAACATAATCAAAATGCTGACAATAGTCAGTCATACGGTCTATGGCCTACGGTCGCATGTTGTGCGACAACCAAATTCCTGGCAACTTACCAAGACTCTATGGTCAATCATACGGTCGATGGTTTTGGTTGAATTGTGCGACCATAAGATTCAAAATCAGTTTTAAGAACTTATTTTTTTGAGATTTTCGCTCCCATTTCCCTTTCTTCTTCCTATAGTCTCAACTCAACTCGCCACCAGTGAGTTGCTACAGTATCAACCGTACAAATTTAGTGATTTTTCATCAATCCACAATCTCCATTCCATTCCTCAAGGTATGTTCTCTACTCATTCTCCTTTTTAAGCTTTCACACCTAGGTTTTGCTCCATTTATAGGGTTTTCTTCAAATTAACATTTTTTTTACTGTAAAAATTTGATTTTTAATTGGGGGTTATTGCTATTGGCTACCCAATGGATGAAAGCCCTCAAGAAAATTTGAGTTTCATCAGTTAGTTTAGTAGAAACATGAAAATTCTCATTTTTGACCTAAATTTTGAGGTTTTTACTAATTGCCAAATTTTCTTCAAATTCGACCTACCTAGTTTAAATTTTCAATTGAATTTGCCTTCCAGGATGGTTTGGGACTTATGTAAGTCCGCCTTCCCAAATGCTTAGATAAAAAGTGAGTCCTTTTCCCATTCTACGTCGTTATGCTGTCAAATTTTCAAATTTATCTAACTTATTTTTCTTATTTTCTTCTCTTGCAGTTATCATGGTTTGCACTATGGTTCCTTGAGTTCATGACCTACTTCATTTCAGGTCTGTAGAAGCAGAAACATAGTACCCTTGGTTTAATAAAAAGAAGGTGGAAGGGGGTAGATGTGATAACATAGCCCATTTAGCCCTGTTTGGTGTGGAAAGGGCGTTTGGTGATATGGGCGGGCTTCCAGTGATTCTGTATGAGGCTTGCACTCGCCCAGACTTGGTCAAGTAGTTCTACTGTCACCTACAGGTAGAAAGTGACCTGGAGGATGTTGATAGGGGTAGAAAGCTTCGGATCACCAACTGGGTGAAAGGGGTTTTGATCTCATTCAACTGTTAGGAGTTGGCTGATCTCCTAAGCATCTCAAATGATGGTCAATTGTTTTATTGTGCACCCAAGGAGCCACAATTTCTGTCTACACAGCTGCGTGCAGAAATAGATAACCAGATTCCTCAGGATGACCACTTGGAGATGAAAGCAGTCATCCTGCATCCAGAGCCATGGGTAAACTGTAAGATTATCTAGCATAATCTTATTCCCCAGGGTGGACACTATGAGATGGTCTCACAGTTGACTTAGTACCTGTTGTACTATATCTGTACTAGGTAGCCAGTCTGCCTCCCGTATATTATTCTTCGGACTATGTACAGAGCTACGTTGCCTGATTCGAGAGGTAACTTGCCCTATGGGCAACTGATCTTGCTCGCTCATCTACAGGTGGACCTAATGGATGAGAAGATCTTTGAGGACACCTTCTCAGCTGCCCTTGATTGGGAGGCCATCAGTAGGATGGGCATGAGAAAGATACAGGTCAGTGATGATGAAAGAAATGTTATGAGACGTCCTCTCACTCGAATAATGGCAGCAGATGTCGAGGCGGTAGCAGTAGCAGCAGTAGAGATAGCAATAAAGGCACACGAGAGTGATGATGAGGAGGATGATGATCAGATGTACATGAATGTGGATGCCATCCCTCATCCATCACCACAACATTCTACTAGAGCTGGCCCTTCTCGGGCTTCTCATTCAGCTGGCCATTCACGACCACCACCAGATGACATGATGGGGCTGTTATGTGAGATTCGGGAGGCTTAGCGAGTGACTGATTGAAGGGTAGGAGAGATCTTAGATGCCTAGCGCTCTACAAACCAGCTGGTAGTAGATCTGGAAGCTAGTCTCCGAGCTACTTAGACTCAGGTGACATGGCTTGCGAGAGTATATGCTGAGGATTATGACTGAGATCGTGAGACACCTCCTCCTCCAGCACCCTCAGCTCCATGATTGATATTTATTTCTTTTCTCATTTATTTTACAGAGTAACTTTTCGGATTGTGGGCTATACTTTGGTTCGGATATACATTTTTCTCATTTTGGTATTTATATATATTAATATTTTTTTTCACCCTTACATATGCGCATTATTCTCTTTTAGTTTATGTCTCAAACAACACAGGTGCTTATGATGTGTTCCTATTACAGTTTTTAATTTTATCCTATCTCAGTTCATGATTCAGGTGGAAGTAGTCAGGTCAATGGGTAGAACCTGAGATAGCTCTGATACCAAGTTGTTACACCCCAATTCTGGTCTAATCAAAATGGTGTGATGAACCACCAATAAATCAATGGTTCAACCAGGATCTCATATAGGTCATACCCACCATATCAAACCACACACACATTCCACATTAATAATTAGAGGTAATAAATAAATAAGCAGAAGTCTTACAGATAATGAATTGAGTGTCTAACAATGATAATAAATAATTAATCCAATTATCTCCAAAACTCAAGACATAAAAGTAAATAATTCATTACATGTTCCATTAATCAAATATAACTAAACTTAAGCAAAAACACATTGGTTGCACTCGCATGATGAATCATGCCCATATTCTACGTCCATCCCTAATCATCAAACTCACTCCTCATGGTTCTTCTTGGGATTTTCTCAAGGAAATCACATGGATCATAATAGGTTGATATTGCTTATTTTCCATTGAAGTCTTTTTCCATAGAGTTTACATCTCCAAGGATTAGATTCATACCTTTGCCTATGATAGAGAGTCAATCTCTTCTCAGGAAATCCTCTCCTTAGCATTTTCTTCTTCTCCTTCTCTTCCTTTTCTTTCTCTAGGGTTTACTAATGTTCTAAAAGAATGAAAAAGGGCTGAGGGATGTCATTTATATAGAGAAAAACTCTCCATATAGAGTCCTCTTTCAATTAGGAAAAAAATCCCATAGTTTAAAAAAGTTTCCAAAACTCAGAGTCTGATCTGGGGTCTCACGATCAATCGCTACAGTCGTAAAACCCGTCGATTGTAGGTTGGAAATCATCGACATGGGGTTCATGGTCTGAGATTTTTCTTTCCTTCCTTATGTTCAACCATACCTACCCAGGTATTTGACCATAGGTATGTTTTTAGTGTTTTTAACTCGATTTTCATACCTGGTTTGTGATCCATCTACAAATGATCAGTCCACTTGGTCCAGAAATTATGGGAAGACTTGGTACGATACAGTTAGACCGGGTTAATGGAGTGTGGGTCTTATAGGTACCATGTTGAGTCAAAGAATGGGAGAGAATAATGATCTCTCCACACAACCTTCTTATTTATAATAAAGTCATAAAAGATAGATTACAAATATACCCTTCGGAATAATGCTTGAAAATAAATAAAGAGAAAACAAATAAAATAAATACTAAATTACAAATATGCGCTTATATATAATTCGACAAGAATATTTAGGACTATTATAAGTTTTAAATTTTTTATGATGATCCGTAAGAGTTTCAACTGACTTAGCACCAAGTAGACCTGTTTCGGCAAGAAGATTAAGTATGTATTTACATTGGGATAGACTGATGCTTGTACAGCTTCGAACGACTTCAATACTAAGGAAGTAATGAAGAAGTCCGAAGTCTTTCATCTTAAAATATTTGTTTAAATAATTTCTGACTTGTCATTCCCTGTAATAATGATATCATCAACATAGAAATCATTTATAATAACAGTAGATTGATGACGTCGTACAAAAATAGAACGATCCAAATAGCAAGTAGTAAAGCCAAAACTGGTAACAACTATGATGAATTTATCAAACCAAGCAAGAGGAGAATGCTTAAGTCCATAGATTGCCTTTAGTAATTTGCAGACTTTGATAGAACTCCCTCCCTGAGCAACATACCCTGGAGGTTGGTTTATATAGACTTCCTCTTGAAGATCCCCATATAAAAATGCATTCTTAACATCCATCTGATAAAGTGGCTAATTAAAATTCACAGCCAAGGAGATAATAACGCGAATAGAGTTGAGACAAGCCATAGGTGAGAAAGTCTCAAAGTAATCAACCCCATAAGTCTGAGTGAACCCTTTGGCAAGAAGTCAAGCTTTCAGATGTTCAACAAAGCCATCTGAATTATGCTTTAAAGTATAAACCCATCGGCATCGGACAACAAAGTGGCTAGGTGGGAGATCAACAAGAGTCCAAGTTTGACGAGATGTCAGAGCATCCATTTCAGTATCCATAACCGCTTTCTGCCCTGGATCGGGCAAGGCTTGGGAAAGAGTGGTAGGGACAAAGGTAGCAGATAAGGAGTAAATAAGGGTCTGATGACAACTAAGAAGATGTCAGTAGTAACAAATTTCTCTATAGGAAAAGTAAGTAAGGATTGTTGAGTACAAGCACGAGTACCTTTACAGAGAGCAATAGGAAGGTCAGGGGTGACCTCATAGCCAGTGGTAGATGTAATACTAGGCCGAGCATGAGACCCATCAGTTGTTGGAGCTATCGGCCTACGACGTTGGTCGACTTGTAGAGGTGGCGGTGTAGATGATGGTGATGGTGTTGGTTCAAAATCATCAGAGGGGATGAGAGGTATTGGTGGGTTAAAGGGAGATGAAACATCAAGCCCTGTAACTGGATAGTATGGTTTGTGTTGAATCAAGAGATGGAGAATGAATGAGTGAGTTGATTTACCTCACCTTCAAATGACTTCATTTATAATCAACTATAATGAGGTAAATAAGGAAAGTAAGTAGAGCTGACCCAACAAACACATTACACATTTAACACATGTTAAATGTTTGTACATAGAGCTGTCCCAACACACACATTATACATTTAACACAGGTTAAATGTGTGTACATGAGTTGTCATTCTTATCTTCTTATCCTAAACAGATCCACTTAAATTGAACCGAACTGTGAATCGGTTCATTACTTACAACACTCCCCCTAAAGTTGGTGCATGTATGTCATGCATGCCTAACTTGGACAAAATGACATGAAACTGTTTTCTAGGTAGTCCTTTGGTGAAGATGACTTTAAGCTGGTCAGTTGATTTAACAAAAGGAATCTGAATCTGACCACTTTCCAACTTCTCCTTTACGAAATGCCGATCTATCTCCACATGCTTAGTTCAGTCATGTTGTACGGGGTCATGAGCAATGCAGATGGCTGCTTTATTATCACAACATAAAGTCATAAGTTGAGAATATTGAATCTTTAAATCTTTCAACAGGCTTTGTAACCATAAAAGCACACATATGCCTTCGGCTATAGCTCTAAACTCTGCTTCTGTACTAGATTTGGCAACCACATTCTGCTTCTTGCTATGCCATGTGACTAGGTTGCCCCCCACAAATGTGCAATAACTAGATATGGACTTCTTATCTGGACTTTCAGCCCAATTAGCATCAGTATAACCTTCTATTTTAAGTTATTATTTGGAGTTAACAAAATCCCTTTCCCTGGATTTTCCTTGAGATAATGCAATATCCTGTAAATAGCTTCCATATGTTTGGTATAGGGATCATGCATGAATTGACTCACTAGATTGATTGCAAAGGTGATGTCTGGGCGAGTATGAGATAAGTAAATCAACCTTTCAACTAAATGCTGATACCTCCCACTATCAACTGGCTCGCCATCCTTTTCCTTGATTTTAGTGTTAGGGTTTAATGGAGTATTACACGGACTGCAACCAAGCATACCAGTCTCTGTTAAGAGAACTCGAACATATTTTCTTTGAGATAGAAAGATCCCTTTAGAATCTACCCTAATTATTTTCTTTCCATTTTTTAGGATTTTCTACCCTAATTGTTATTTTCTTTCCATGTTTTAGGGTTTTCTACCCTAATTTTTACTTTCTTTCCATTTTAGGTTTTCAACCCTAATTGTTACTTTCTTTCCATTTTAGGGTTTTCTACCCTAATTGTTACTTTCTTTCCATTTTAGGGTTTTCTATCCTAATTGTTACTTTCTTTCCATTTTAGGGTTTTCTAGCCTAATTGTTACTTTCTTTCCATTTTAGGGTTTTCTACCTTAATTGTTACTTTCTTTCCATTTTAGGGTTTTCTACCCTAATTATGACAATAAGCATTTAATATCGCATGTGAGTATGATCATTCCAATCATGGCAGTGTGATTATTCCAATTGTGGCAGTGCGTGCATATAAGCATCCAAATATAGCATGTGAACAATATAGCATCAAAATATGGCATGTGATAAACAACCAAGGCATGTGAGTCAATCAATCAAAATGTATTTTCAGATCTACGGTCTAGATTCAATGCATCGATTATCAACAATGTGACCGAAATCACATTTGATTGATGATTGAAAATAATTCAAGATCTTAAATCAACAGTTCAGATCATATAACATCAGTTAATCAGACTTTAATGGCTCAAATTAATTCATCATTAAATCATCATCAAATTAAAATCAATGGTTCAGATTAATTAACCATCCATTCACATGATTGGATCTTAAAGATGAACGATTCAGATTAAATTCACATCAATTAGTCAAATTCATTCATTCAAATATCAATGGACAAATTTTCATCACATGATCAAAACAAATTTCACATTCAATGGATCAGATTTTGAAAGGGCATCATATTAACACGACAAAGAATCAAAATTCAGATTTTTATTTAAGCATATCATGATCATAGATTCAATCAATGGTCCATATTTAATGGAAAGATCAAGGGTAAGATGAGGAATGTTGATCCAATGGTTGGATGAGGGGAATTGTTCTAGGACTTGAAAAACAACAGGTTCGGGTATTGTAACATGGCTAGGTTCAGGTAAGTGGTGTAGGGTGTTGGTTGGTTCAGTAGGAGATGGAAATGAGTGGGGTTACGGGTAGGTGGTAGCACAAGGCTGATGATTGAAGTATGAGATGAAATCGGTTAGAGTGCTGGTTGTATAGGGATTGAAACCAAGTGTAGGCTAGATTGGTTATGAAAACTGGTTAATGGTGAGGTAGAGTGGTTTATGAAATGGAGATTTGTAGTTAAGCAAAACAATAGAAGAAAAACAGAGGTAAAGGTAGCTTACCTAGATGCTCGTAGGTTCTACTTGCTCCTCCCTTCTTCTTCTTTCTCCCTTTTTTTCTCCAAAATCGAGAGCCCAAACTCTATCAAACTTCCTTTTCACGTTTTTTCTTTTCTCTTTTTTCTGGTTTTTTTTTTTCTTCCTCTTTTTTTCTCTCTTCTTCCCTTCTTTTTCTCCCAAAAACGTGAGCCTCAAAGGCCTTTCACTTTTTTTTTTTCATTCCCCCTTTTTTTTCTCTCTTCTTCCCTTACTTTTCTCCCAAAACTTAGCTCAAAAGCCTTTCACGTTTTTCTTCCTCTTTCCCTTTTTTTTCTCTTTGGAAAAAGTCCTCTTTCTTCTCTCTCTCACGTCCCTTTTATCTTCCCCTTCTTTCCCTTTTGAAAAAATAAATCTAGAAACCCTAAATCCTCTCCCTTTTCATGTCCTCTCTCTCCCCCTTTTTTTTTCCTTTTTTTTTTCTCCCTTCCCTAAAACCGTGACTCCTAAAAACCCCCACGTTTTCTCTTTCTTCTTTCTTTTTTTCCTCCAACAAAATTTTTTGGATTATCTCCAAAACCGAAATCCCCATTCTCTTTCATGTTTTTTCTCTCCCCTCTTTCCTTTTTCTTCTCAAAAATCTTTTGGATTATCATTTACATATAATAATATATATTATATACATACATACACATATATTTAATAACATACATACATATACATATATATATATATATATATATATATATATATATATATATATATATATATATATATATATATATATATATATATATAAATATTGTGCACATAGATGAACTGATTCAAAATGGATTGAGACCGACTTAGGTTGACAACCGATATGGGTTGAGCTAGGTTGGACCAAAACGGTTTGAACCGAGTTGACCCGGACCGATTGGAATTAACCCGGGTTTCTCTCCTTGGTCATTTCACGGGTCATTCCCGCTGTTATCCCGCATGGAATTTTTCGATGGCCTCTATTCTAAATTTTTTGCGTTCATTTTGTAGAACATTAAAAATGAGGAATATAGGAACTTGAATCACCTCATTTGGAAGTAAAATGGTCAACCTATGAATTTTTGAAGTTTAAGCGGACCAATTATCGATAATTTGACTGATCATTCTGCATGAGATCCTTCGGAGGCTTCTACCGGAAATATTTTACGTCCACTTTGTAGAGCACTAAAAATGAAACATAATGAGAATGGAATCACCTGAATCCGATGTAGAACGGGAAAGATATGAAGCTTTGAAGTTCTAATGATCATTTTGCATGCAAGTTTGCATGGGACCCACAGGTGACTTCTACCCGGGATTTTTTACGTCCACTTTGTAGAACATCATAAATGAAGAATAATGGTCTTGGGATCATCTGAATCCGATGTAGAACGAAAAAGATATAAAGCTTTGAAGTTCTAACCATCATTTTGCATGCAAGCTTGCATGGGACCCACTGGTGACTTCTACCCTGGATTTTTTACGTCCACTTTGTAGAATATCATGAATGAAGAATGATGATCTCGGAATCATTTGAATCCGATGTAGAACGGAAAAGATATGAAGCTTTGAAGTTCTAACGATAATTTTGCATGCAAGATTGCATGGGACCCACTGGTGACTTCTACCCGGGATTTTTTACGTCCAGTTTGTAGAACATCATGAATGAAGAATAATGGTCTTGGAATCATCTGAATCCGATATCGGATGATATCGGATGATCAAGATATGATGATTTGAAATTCAAACAATCTGACTTAGGATAATTTGCATGAAGGCCCCTGGGATTATTATTTATAATAATTTCAGAAACCTCCCTTATATGTATCATCCGACTAAAATGGTCGTATCTTCCTCATTTGATATCAGAATTGAGCAATTCTGGTCTCGTTTCGAAGATAATTCTATGACCTATGCATCCCTACAGATAATAGCCCATGACCCTGTTGTGGGATTCAGTGAAAAATCACAAATCTTTGGATTAAAGGCCAGAAACCTGCCATATTGGTTCACTTACACAGAGGGTGGCAAAAATGGGGTGCTTACAGATGCCCCTCTTTAGCCGAGATTGTTACCAATTGAAGGCTGAAGATAAAAGAACCACATTTTTGGAAATTGAGGGAGATTGTTTATTGGGACGCACTTAGGGTAATTCATCCTAAACTGCCTATGTATTCTAAGGGTGTCCTAGAAATCAAGCCCAGAACGTAGTTCGACTGGCAAGAAGATTTGCTCTTCTTAGAAAATTGATGATTGTTCTTCTTGTATGAAGCTAGCTGTGAATACAAGGCTCATTTGTTGGCTGGAACCATTTCTTGCTGAGGTGTGACTCATGATGTAGATACGTGCGGGCTCGAAACTCGACTTGATCCATTTGTAGGCTGATAAATCTCTTCTTGTATGAAGCTAGGCTATGAAATACAAGGCTCATTTGTAGGCTAGAAACCTCTTCTTGCTGAGGTGGAACTCATGATGCAAGGTATGTGTGGGCTTGGACCCGGCTTGATCCATTTGTAGGCTGATAAACCTCTTCTTGTATGAAGCTAGGCTATGAATACAAGGCTGATTGCATGAGCTTGAGCTCAGATTTGATTTGTCTGGATGGAGGACTTGCTGTCTTTTCATTGATTGAAAATAGGCTCTTTTGATTGAGATTCTGTGATTATTTTTCTGAATAAGCTAGGGCTCTGCATTTGATTCATTTATAGGCTGAGATTGACTTGATCTTTGGATGCGCTAGGGCTCTACATTTGATTCATTAATAATCTGAGATTGATTTGATCTTTGGATGAGCTAGGGCTCTGCATTCACTTATAGGCTGAGATTGACTTGATCTTTAAATGAGCTAGGGCTCTACATTTGATTCACTAATAATCTGAGATTGATTTGATCTTTGGATGAGCTAGGGCTCTACATTTGATTCACTTAGACTGAGATTGATTTGATCTTTGGATGAGCTAGGGCTCTCCATTTGATTCACTAATAATCTGAGATTGATTTGAACTTTGGATGAGCTAGGGCTTTGCATTTGATTCCCTTGTGGGCTGAGATTGACTTGATCTTTGAATGAGCTAGGGCTCTACATTTGATTATGAAATGAGCAAGAACTCGGAATATCACTTTTAGGGTGAGGAATTTGCTATTGATTCTGAAATGAACAGGAACTCAGAAGATCACTTATAGGGTGATACTGAATGACTCTTCTTTGAAGTTCCTACCAACTTTGGACCTTTGGGGTTAAAAATTAGAATATCCTTCTTGGAAGCTCTATGGCTATGAACCTTTAGGATGCTTGAAAGTGAACCATACAGGAAGGCTTTTTTGATTTTGAAACTTTAGGGTTGAAATCTGACCCATCTTGGAAGTCTCTTGACTTTCAACCTATAGAGTGTTGGACATATTTGAAATGATGGTGAATTCCTTGGGAGTTTTCCAAGTTTTTTGCTCCTGCTTTATTGGTGAAGGCACAAAACATGACATCAATGGAAATGGTGTCATGGACTTCGCTGGCATGATACCTAGATTTGAAATTTACCATTTATGACCTGGTACTAAAAGTTTGACACAATTTCAGCATGGTAGTGATGACTTGGTTGCTCCCTTGGAAAGGTTCCATGTAATTTGAAAATGGTGATTTTCTTCAGCCAACATTGGTGTTGTTGGATTTTGGATTGAAAGAAACTCTAGCGAGGATTTTAGACAAGAATGAGGGGAGCTTGACAGTCTCTAACAAAATTGATTTATTGATTGACCTTGGTGTTAAACTGTCGAGGGACATCTGGTCAACTAAGTTCTTTGACTGTGCACTATGGTAGACCAAATTGGTAGAACAGCCAAGCGGCGATGAAATGTGACATGGGTTTGGCCCTTGATCTAGGCTCATGAAAAGCTCAGGGCTTTGCAACATTGTTGTGCCAATTTTGAAAGATGAATGAACCATGGCCCTAAAGTAGGCATGAAGAGTAAAGGATTCGAAATGTTCCTTCAGAGAATTTGGTGATCAAATCCTAACAGGTGAGCGACCACATTGGATTTTCTTCATCAACATGATTGGGAGAACTGAGAAATTGGCAAAAACCAACTTGGACGGACCTACTTCTGTTGACTAGGAAAGTAGTGACTTCAGACTAGACAATGGATCCTTATGATCAAGTTTAATTCCTCTACATAGGGTATATCTATGCCCTAGTTTCTGCATGTTGTGACAGACTTCTACTATAGAAGGAAACAAGAAACCTAACAAAGTTGGAACTAGGTTGAATCTGGATTGCATCAAGAATTTGACCATGCTTCCAAGGTCAAGGGAAGATTGACAGATTGATTGCAGAAAATGATTTCTTAGATAAACCCTTCTTGAATCTTGGAAAATGAGGGAGCTGATGATTTGATGAATTTGGCTACATCTATAACCAGGACATGAGAATTTGCTCTCTCCCTAACATGACCATAGGATTTGAAGATAGAATTCTATTGAAAGGCAATGCTTTGGAGCCCAAAAGGTGATGGTTTGTTCAACTCCTATGAGTATGATTCACTGGAGAGCAAGAGGGGTTCCTTTCCTTATAGAGGGTAAACTGGTATGACACTTGTCTATATGAACCACTGAATTTTTCTATGAAGGGCCAATGAGGGCAATGCTTTAGGGTTGCATCAGGTTGCCTATCCCCACTGAGGTATTATGGGTTGCCCATTGAGGTTTCTCGGGTTGCCATTCCCTGCTAAGGTTTCTTTTCTTCCCTTTATTATTTTTTGGATAAATTACACAGACACCCCCTCTACTGTAGTGAAATTACACAACACTACCCTGCTTTTTCAAAAGTTACACAGAATACCCCTATAATGATGCTATCATACAATCTCACCTCTACCGTTAGTTTCAACTTAACGGAAGAGGCTCACTTTTTTTTTAAGATGAAAATACCCTTATTAAGGGTGAAATTACACTTTTTTTTTAAGCACGATTTGTCAGAAGTCTCGCTAGTGACACCCACGTTCATGTCGTCGTCGCCACCATTGCTTCTGCTACCGCTCCTCGGTGACGGAGGTGGAGACGGAGCTTGGCCATCGATGCACATCTGTGCAATACTACAGGCAGTGTCATTAGAAACCACATCCCATAATCCGTCGCTCGCCAGTATCAGGCACTCATCTTCCTCCGTCCGTTCAGTTATCGTCACCTCCGGCTCCGATACCACGTACGGCTTCAAGTGGCTGTCTCCTATTGCCCTTGACATGGCCAACACTCCCAGAACCCTTGCTCTATCCCAGTATATCACCCTACCTCCGGCCTCCTGGATCCAATTTAGCTCGTCCGGCCGATCAGGCTGTGAACCAACACACAAAGGAATCCAAGTTTAGTATTCAATCCATCGTAGCTTCAAGCAAATCCAATCGAAATGATTTAGGTTTTACGCGGTTGAATCGTGAAATGAATAACCATTTTTTCCGATTTTCTAAGGTTTCTGATTATTCTTGAGTCACATTCTTTCTGGTTTTTCCAATGAATGAAACCTCGTCAGATCTAGCGAGGTTTCTGTCTTTCTGTTTGTTTTTACTTTTCTGGGGTATTCTTTTTAAGTTTCTTGTGACGATGAATGCAGAGATTTTACGAGAAAATTTCTATGAATCTCATTCTCACCTTATGATCATTGGAAAGCGGAACGGCCTTCCCACCCCGGTTGAGTACGACGCGGGAATCACCACAGTTAGCGATGATAATCTTATCCAGGGTGACGATGGCAACCACTGCGGTTGATCCTACAGCATCACACTGTGATGTCTGGAGCTCGCACCTGCAACTCGTGGTCGACACACTGGTACTCCATTCTGACACCTCTTTGTCCATGCGAGAGAAGCTTAGCTCCATCGCTTCCTTCCATTTTGTTGTAGATGTTTCCCGGTTTTCTAGCTCTTCTTTCACCAGTTGATGCATCTGCTCTTTACAAGATTTCACCACCTATAACAAGTCACAGATCATCATCAGGTAAGTTTTACAAAACCAGAGAGAGAGAGAGAGAGAGAGAGAGAGAGAGAGAGAGAGAGAGAGAGAGAGAGAGAGAGGATATATCATACATGAGAACATCCATGGCCATCGTAAACGCCGAAGAAATGCAATCCCGAGGGAAAGAGACTATCCCGCCGGCAAAATGAGGGATGGATAGCCACTGCATCTTCCATGTCTCTTCTCCAGCCACAGACAAATGCCATACCATACTTAGGGCACTGGTTGAACATCATCTTCTCGACCGGGAGAGGAACAGGGGGAGGAGGACAAGGGCTTGAGGTCAAACAAACCGGCGACCCATTGCAGAGATCGTCGCTCGATCGTCGCTCCAGCAACTCCAGCCATCCTAGCCCTTCTCTTAGCCAAATACTCTTTCATCCCTTAGTAAGGGTATTTTTGTCTTAAAAAAAAGTGAGCCTCTGCCGTTAAGTTGAAACTAACGGTAGGGGTGAGATTGTATGATAGCATTATTATAGGGGTATTCTGTGTAACTTTTGAAAAAGCAAGGTAGTTCTGTTCATTTCATAACAGTAGAGGTGTATGTGTAATTTTCCCTTATTTTTTTCGTTTTCTTCTTTTTGCAAACCCCATCTTGGGTTGAATAAAGAGTCCTAATATGGTGAGGATATTGCCAAAATTATGGTCCTATCCAATGGTCTGAAACCCTTAGGGGAAATCTGAATGGCATGACTTTCATGACAAATGGGTAGCCTTGCCCTACTGTTTAAGTTGACACCTACACGTATTGATAGGCGGGCAACTATTTGAATCATCACTAAAAGCGATCTTAGGGAAATACAGTCCCACACCAAAATTAAAAATGGTGCCAAATTATGTTTTCCTTTCTTGGGGATGTTCAGATGGAACACGTATCCCAACAAGCTATATCGAGATTCTGAATCAGTCACGATCATATCTGGGCCTCAAACCTTTAGGTTTGTTGACAAGTATTGATGTTGAAGGTCCAAGAGGACTGATGTAAAACTGTCCACATGGGTCTACCATTGGGAGAGTGTTTGGTTATTTATGTAGAATGGGTTTATCTTACCGAGAAGATCCCATTTTATTGGCTTGAGAAATGAAGGGCATATGGGAACCTTTGGGAAGCCGTTGGATGTAATGAACGACAGATGAGAGTTCCAGCGAGATTCATGAATTTGTACATAAAATGATTACATGATCACAAGATACAATGCCATAAAAAATGATAATCAAAAGAAGGGCTTGTGATAGAGACTCCTTGGAAGGCCGTCGGATTGATGGACGGGAGAGAGAGTCTAATGCCGATGAGAAATCTTTCTCTGATGATGAAGTGATGAGATCGTCTCTTGCAAAGGCGGGATGTAATTGGCCAAAATCAAAAGTCCGGTCCAACATGCTGTGAATCTTGAAGAACGATCGAACTTGCTATCAGGCTTTGATTGGAACTACCAATCTTCTTGAAGTGAGAGGGACAATTGACCTATTGTCGAGCTCCAATGCCATTCAACATCTTGCTATTTTTTTTTCTTTTCATTTTTCTTTTTTTTCTCTTTTTTTTTTTTTGGATGTAATGGTCACATAATGCAGTGCTTCGCTTGATCGCAAAATTGAATCATGACTTTCAATATTGAATTTGAATCTTCTTCTTCCAAACATTTCCAATAAGATAGAACATCTTTGCCTCTGTTAGTACTTTGATCTTTTGTAAACTTTATGAACATTTGTGACTGCTCATCTAGTATCTGCTTTTCTCTGAATGGTGAATCCGTATGCTGTCCTCTAGAAGTTACTCATCTCCTTCTTCTGATGTGACTACCTCCCATTATTGTTGTAGATAAAACATAGGCTTGAATTTTTATTTTTTTTTGGGTATCCCAATGACCTCATTCTTTGATTTTGAGATTGATCATTCATTATGTATCTCTTGCTTGCAGATGATGTACTTTGTATGAACTTCGGTATTTTCATCTTTTTGGTGGCACATCTATCCTCCACTCATTTGTACTGATTGGCTAACCTTGATATGATCTGTTATTATGTTTTCTTGGAATCTTTCACAGATAGAACAAATGGCAGCTTCTCCAATACATGTTTCTTGAGACTACTCGTGTCTCCCAATTGATCATTTAAAGCTTTCCTAGACGGGGTTGGACCTTTCTTTCTCAAGAGTCCGGGTGGCGTAGAAGTTCAGGAGACGGCTCATCGTTTCAATCATCTTCAGAGTCAGAATTGACTGCGCACGTAGAATAGGAGGATGTATGAAACTGAAAGAAAATGTATGGAAGAGACAAAGCACAGAGATTGAAATCCCAAATGGGATGATTTTCTTTTTCTTGCAGGACAGATTAGACTAGACTTGTCAACAAGCATATTGATCTTGGACCCAGAGATGGATGACCTATCAAATACCGATAATAGAAAGTTGAAACAACTAGTTCGTCCAAGCGGCTCCAGTTGGGCATAACGCCTTCGACGACCACCTTCAGTCGTTGTGGGAATAATTCTTCCTTCAGATCTCTAATAGCATGACTCATCATGCCCCTCTATCAATAGGTGCAAGATACCTACATTTTCCATATAATTCTCCCTCTTTTTTTTTTCAGTTTGGGATCCATTCAAAACTGGACTATTGCCTTTTAAGCTCAAGGTTACTCTGGTTCATGCCCCAGTTTGGGGTTTGATGGATTCATCAATGGACCACTTCTAGTTGAGTTCAAAATCATTCTAGCTTATGCCCCAGCTTATGGAGCAAGGGGTATCTCCATTGCACTACACCATTTTGAATCCAAGATTGGACTAATTTATCCCTTGGCTTGGGGGGTTCAATAGATTTCTTTGTTAGACCACTCTCAATTTGGATCCAAGGTCAATTTGGTTTATGACCAGCTTAGGGCTCAATGACTTTCATTAGACTACACTCAATTTGTGTCCAAGGTCCATCTGGTTCATGACCAACTTGGGGCTCAATGGCTTTCATTGGACCGCACTCAATTCGGGTCCAAGGCAATCCGGTTCATGCCCCAGTTTGGGGGTCATTGGCTTTCCTCATCAGACCGCACTCAATTTGGGTCTAAGTTCAATCTGGTTCATGCCCCAGTTTATGGGTTAAGGGTTTCATCATTGGACCATTCTCTAGCTGTGATTTTGGTTCCTATCCTAGCCTGGGGCATATCGGATCTCATCTTTGGTCAATCCTACTGCTCGGGAAAATTCCATTCCCTCTCTTTGAACAATGAGAAATATGAGCGCAAATCTTTGGATTCTAGCATTTCCTTGGCCAATGGGGCAGAAATGCCCGAGATGGGACAACACTATCATAGCTGAAGGTTCATGATTTCTTGATGACTCTAGAATCTAGAATTGATCTTTACTGACAAGCAATGATGAATGCTTCTCATTCACCATTCTTGACGGGCTATCCTAACTTGTAGCACTGGGCTATGATAGACATGGATCAGACTCTAATTTTTAGAGCTAGAGATTGATTTTGAATCGGTCTCTGATTGATAGAGATCAAGATTGACTTTGAATTGATCTCTGATTGATAGAGATCAAGATTGATTTTGAATTGATCTCTGATTGATAGAGATCAAGATTGATTTTGAATTGGTCTCTGATTGATAGAGATCAAGATTGATTTTGAATTGGTCTCTGATTGATAGAGATCAAGATTGACAGTCGTAGACTGGGCTGTAATTGCTAGTGGCAAGGATTGCTTGAATTGGGCTCTGATTGATAGAGGTATGACAGTCATGGGTTGGACTCTAATTGCTAGAGATGGTGGATTGATTGAGTTGAAATGACTAAAACTCTCTTCGATTCCTTTATGAAATGGAACATAGACCAAAGGTAATGATTGAACAGACCTAGAGGCTAACTCATGCTCACATTGAGTTCATATGAATGGAACCTTTCTTAGTTTTGACATGAATCAGAACTGAACTGGAGTTGACTATTGGACAAGCCTAGGGGCTAATAAAATTCAAATGAATGGAACTCTTCTTAGTTCCAACATGAATCATAACTTGAACCACAGTTGATGGTTGGATAAGCCTAGTGGCTAAATGAATTCAGATGAATGGGACTCTTCTTAATTCCAACATAAATCAGATTCTGAACCAAAGTTGATGGTTGGACAGGCCTAATGGCTAATTGAATTCAAATGAATGGAAATTTCCCTAGTTCTGACATGAGTCTAAACTCTAACCAAAGTTTGTGGTTGGATAAGCCTAGTGGCTAATTAAATTCAAATAAATGGAACTTTTTCTAGTTTCGACATGAACCGAAACCTTAACCAAAGTTGATGGTTGGACAGGCCTGGTGGCTAATGAATTCAGATGAATGGAACTCTTCTTAGTTCCAACATGAATCAGAACCCTAACCAAAGTTGATGGTTGGATAAGCCTAGTGGCTAATTGAATTCAGATGAATGGAACTTTTCCTAGTTCCGACATGTACCGAAACCTAAACAGGAGGTGAAGGGTGAAAAAGCCTAGTGGCCGAATGCCTTTTTCATTTTAGCATGATCTGGGAGTGATGATTGAACCTGCCTAAAGGTTAAACCCTTCTTTAATTCTGAGATGAACCAGAAATGGTGGTTGAATCTAGGGCTGAATATTTCTTTGATTCTTAGATGAACTGGATGTGATTGAATCTGCCTAGGGGCTGAATCATTCTTTAATTCTAGATGAACCAAAATAATGATTGGACCTGCCTAGGGGCTAAACCTTTCTTCAGTTCTGAGATGAACCAGAAATGATGGTTGGACCTGCCTAGGGGCTGAATATTTTTTTGATTCTGAGATGAACTGGATGTGATTGAATCTGCCTAGGGGCTGAATCTTTCCTTAGTTCTGGATGAACCAAAATGATGATTGGACCTGCCTAGGGGCTGAAATCTTTCCTTAATTCAAAGGTGAATAGGGAATATTGATTGGATTTGCCTAGGGGCTGAATCTTTCCTTAATTCAGAGATTAATCGTGAAATATGATTGGATTTGCCTAGGGACTGAATCTTTCCTTAATTCTGAGGTACATTGAGAACGGTGATTGGATTTTCCTAGGGGCTGAATCTTTTCTTAATGATTGGATTTGCCTAGGGGCTGAATCTTTCCTTAATTCAAAGGTAAATCGAGAAGGTGATTGGATTTACCTAGGGACTAAATCTTTTCTTAATTCAAAGGTGAATAGGGAATATTGATTGGATTTGCTTAGGGGCTGAATCTTTCCTTAATTCAGAGATGAGTCGAGAACTATGATTGGATTTGCCTAGGGGCTAGATCTCTCCTAAATTCTGAGATAAATTGAGAACTATGATTGGATTTGCCTAGGGGCTGAATCTTTCTTACAAAATTTGATGTTCAATCAAGATCTAGATTCATTACTTCCATTGATTCATTTAGAAAGATAATATGGATGGATCTCAAAGTGGGAGATCAAGACAATTCCCTAATTGTAGGGGCCGCTCACCCTAAAAAGGTGGATATAGTTGCAGTTTGATTCTCTTTTCCAAAGGCATTGAAATCCAATGGAGGAATATTGAGATTCTAGACATCTAGAGGAGTAGAAGTCACATGCACAATCAAGGATGACTCAACCAAACAAGAGTTAGATCCCTCATAAGGGCGATTGGGTAAACATTATCCAAGTCAATTTAATTAAATTTGATTAAGCCATGTGTTCAGTCTTGGGACCTCATGATTCCAAAATGGATAATTAGTGGTACCAAGGTCTGGCCAATTGGATTATCGAATTCGATGAAACTAAAATGGATATATTAATCCGTCGTCCTTATTAGGGATGGTTAGCAAAAGCGGTTCATAGATGAACAAACTAGTAAATTTCTTCTTGACTAGGGTATCTAAGTCTTGATAGGGATTTTCTGCTCATTTTTTGAAATTGACGTGTTAACAATGAGATATTCGACACATCGAGCTTACTTAATGGAGGGTGTATAGTGACCGTCTACTATGATGTAGAACAGGTGTATACATACCTAATACTCCCAATGGGTGAGAGTTCAAGATGCTCATCGTGTAGATTCTAATGTTGACCAATCAAGGACAAAAATGGGCAGAACTTCGACATCTCAAACATGGATGTCATGGTTAAGCAGACATTACTGGGTCGGTTTAGGGATGAACCAAAAATAACAAACATTGGGCTACAATCTGGGTTAGGACAGAAAAGCCCACCTTGACAAGGATGGGGTAACCTATCACCGAATGCTCGATGAATAATGGGCCCCCAATCCCTTTATATACTATGTTGCAAGGATCCAAGCGATGTAGAGTAGCATAACACATTCCCAGGCGGACCAAAGAAACGCTCGTTAGAGGCTGCTCATCGGTCGTGGTCTCACAAAGTACAGGCCAAGGCTGTGTGTTTCGCTTAGCGGGCTACCCCATATGCATGGGACCCGGTTCGGCTACTTGCACAAATGTGTGACTGAACCCATTCCCCCCAAAGCAATAATATACAAGCATAAATATAGTAACCTAAAATCTAGCATCCAATTCACACAAGGAAAGTTTTCATTTAGGAGTTTGACATTTATATCCCCAGCGGAGTCGCTACTGTGAGGGCAAAGATGGAAAATCTTTTGAAGTCGCCACCTAGATTTAGGTCTAGGACCTTAGAAATGTGAAATCTCACCCCAAGGTAAGACTTTGATTGACTCATGACCCTTAGATTGGATTTCTGGTCCATCAGAGATTGGGTAAGCATCAGGTTAAGGTTATGGGAAGGGGTTAGGCACCCAAACCGCCCGATCGAAATCGGTCTCCTATACGTTTCCTATGTTAGACTCTATTTGTTAAACCAAACCAAACCAAGTGGTTTGATATCATTGAACCGAATCTGTATCCATCAGATTGCCTACGTATTACAGATTTATTCCGAAAATCAGGTTCACCATCGTAGTTCAGGTGTGATTAAAGTTTATGGCTGTGATTTATGCTTATGCATGATTAAGTTTATTTGTTCAAGTTGAAGTTTATGCTTGAAAGGTTGAGAAATCCTATGGGTTAGGATCTGGATAGTCCATGTGGACTGATAGATAGTCCTAGTGGATCTAAGAATAACCCTATTTGGGTCAAAATATGGATAACCCATTCTGGGTCGAAATGTGGATAACCCTATCTGGGTTGAAATGTGGATAAATATCCTAGTGGATCTATGGATAGTCCGAGTGGACTAAGGTGTGGATAACCCTATTTGGGTTAAAATATGGGTAGATATCCTAGTGGATCTATGGATAGTCCGAGTGGACTAAGGTATGGATAATCCTATTTGGGTTAAAATATGGGGGATATCCTCGTGGATCTATGGATAGTCCGAGTGGACTAAATTGTGGATCCGAATTTGGGTTTCTCCCAAATGGCCTACGTATCCTAGGGTTTGACCTAGAAATCAGAATCTGCGTAGTTCGGACTGGATAACCCTATTTGGGTCAAAATGTGGGTAAGTATCCTAGTGGATCTATGGATAGTCTGAGTGGGCTAAGGTGTGGATAAATATCCTAGTGGATCTATGGATAGTCCAAGTGAACTAAGGTGTGGATCTGAATTTGGGATTCTCCCAAATAGCCTACGTATCCTAGGGTTTGCCCTAGGAATCAGAATCCACGTAGTTCGGGATGGATAACCCTATTTGGGTTAAAATATGGGTAAGTATCCTAGTGGATCTATGGATAGTTCAAGTGGACTAAGGTTTGGATAAATATCCTAGTGGATCTATTGATAGTCCGAGTGGACTAAAATGTGGATCCGAATTTGGGATTCTCCCAAATGGCCTACGTATCCTAGGGTTTGACCTAGGAATCAGAATCCGCGTAGTTCGGGCTGGATGGGTGGATATCCTAGTGGATCTATGGATAGTCCGAGTGGACTAAGGTGTGGATCCAAATTTGGGATTCTCCTAAGTAGCCTACGTATCCTAGGGTTTGACCTAGGAATCAGAATCTGCGTAGTTCAGGATGGATAACTCTATTTGGGTTAAAATGTGAGAACCTATTCTAGGTTTAGGGTTTAGAACCTATTCTAGGTTTAGGGTTTACCGAGGGGCAAATCATCCTAAATTATCCTTTGCATTCTGAATTCTAATTTTGGAAGGTTTGGCAAAGAATTCTCTTTCTTTATTAATGTTTTATTATTCCCATTATGCCCTTCCCCAGAATGTGGGTGTCTAAATGCACGTCCCCACGCCTAGATTGTCTTCTAGAAGTGTGCAGATATGGCAGTTTGACTAGGGTGTTGCATAAAATAAGTTATTCTCAAAAAATAGAATATTCTATCTAAATATGGCACATAAAACATTTATGGCAAGAAATTCACATACAGTAAGATTATTTAAAAATCTTTCAAATATGGCATGTATTGCAAATAAGGCAAGAGCCTATATGGCATGATCTAGTAGGCTATCTTCTAAGCATGTCAAGACCCTAATTGCTATTTTCTTTCCATATTTAGGGTTTTCTACCCTAATTGCTATTTTCTTTCCATTTTAGGGTTTTCTACCCTAATTGCTGCATTCTTTTCATTTCTTAAGGTTTCCAACCCTAATTATTATTTTCTTTCCATTTTAGGGTTTTCTACCCTAATTGCTATTTTCTTTCCATTTTTTAGGGTTTTCTACCCTAATCGTTATTTTCTTTTCATTTTAGAGTTTTCTACCCTAATTATTTTCTTTCCATTTTTTAGGGTTTTCTACCCTAATTGTTATTTTCTTTCCATTTTTTAGGGTTTTCTACCCTAATTGTTATTTTCATTCCATTTTAGGGTTTTCTAACCTAATTATTATTTCTTTTCATTTTTAGGGTTTTCTACCCTAATTGTTATTTTCTTTCCATTTTAGGGTTTTCTACCCTAATTATTTTCTTTCGATTTTTTAGGGTTTTCTACCCTAATTGTTATTTTTTTTCCATTTTTTAGGGTTTTCTACCCTAATTGTTACTTTCTTTTCATTTTAGGATTTTCTACCCTAATTGTTACTTTCTTTCCATTTTAGGGTTTTCTACCCTAATTGTTAATTTCTTTCCATTTTAGGGTTTTCTACCCTAATTATGACAATAAGCATTTAATATAGCATGTGAGTATGATCATTCCAATCATGGCAGTGTGATTATTCCAAATGTGGCAGTGCGTGCATATAAGCATCCAAATATAGCATGTGAACAATATAGCATCAAAATATGGCATGTGATAAACAACCAAGGCATGTGAGTCAATCAATCAAAACGTATTTTCAGATCTACAGTCTAGATTCAATGCATCGATTATCAACAATGTGACCGAAATCACATTTGATTGATGATTGAAAATAATTCAAGATCTTAAATCAACAGTTCAGATCATATAACATCAGTTAATCAGACTTTAATGGCTCAAATGAATTCATCATTAAATCATCATCAGATTAAAATCAATGGTTCAGATTAATTAACCATCCATTCACATGCACATCAATTAGTCAAATTCATTCATTCAAATATCAATGGACAAATTTTCATCACATTATCAAAACAAATTTCACATTCAATGGATCAGATTTTGAATTGGCATCATATTAACACGACAAAGAATCAAAATTTAGATTTTTATTCAAGCATATCATGATCATAGATTCAATCAATGGCCCATATTTAATGGAAAGATCAAGGGTAAGATGAGGAATGTCGATCCAATGGTTGGATGAGGGGAATTGGTCTAGGACTTGATGGACAGGTTCGGGTATTGTAACATGGCTAGGTTCAGGTAAGTGGTGCGGGGTGTTGGTTGGTTCAGTAGGAGATGGAAGTGAGTGGGGTTACGGGTAGGTGGTAGCACAAGGCTGATGATTGAAGTATGAGATGAAATCGGTTAGAGTGCTGGCTGTATAGGGATTGAAACCAAGTGTAGGCTAGATTGGTGATGGAAATTGGTTAATGGTGAGGTAGAGTGGTTTATGTGATGGAGATTTGTAGTTAAGCAAACCAATAGAAGAAAAATAGAGGTAAAGGCAGCTTACCTAGATGCTCGTAGGTTCTACTTGCTCCTCCCTTCTTCTTCTTTCTCCCTTTTTTTTCTCCAAAACCGAGAGCCCAAACTCTATCAAACTCCTTTTTCCCGTTTTTTCTTTTCTCTTTTTTCTGGTTTTTTTTTCTTCCTCTTTTTTCTCTCTTCTTCCCTTCTTTTTCTCCCAAAAACGTGAGCCTTAAAGGCCTTTCACGTTTTTTTTTTCTTTCCCCCTTTTTTTTCTCTCTTCTTCCCTTACTTTTCTCCCAAAACTTAGCTTAAAAGCCTTTCACGTTTTTCTTCCTCTTTCCCTTTTTTTTTCTCTTTGGAAAAAGTCCTCTTTCTTCTCTCTCTCACGTCCCTTTTATCTTCCCCTTCTTTCCATTTTGAAAAAAAAAAACTAGAAACCCTAAATCCTCTCCCTTTTCATGTCCTCTCTCCCCCTTTTTTTTTTCCTTTTTTTATTCTCCCTTCCATAAAACCGTGACTCCTAAAAACCCCCACGTTTTCTCTTTCTTCTTTCCTTTTTTTCTCCAACAAAATCTTTTGGATTATCTCCAAAACTGAAATCCCCATTCTCTTTCACATTTTTTCTCTCCCCTCTTTCCTTTTTCTTCTCAAAAATCTTTTGGATTATCATTTACATATAATAATATATATTATATACATACATACACATATATTTAATAACATACATACATATACATATATATATATATATATATATATATATATATATATATATATATATATATATATATATATATAAATATTGTGCACATAGATGAACCGATTCAAAATGGATTGAGACCGACTTAGGTTGACAACCGATATGGGTTGAGCTAGGTTGGACCAAAACCGGGTTTGAACCGAGTTGACCGGACCGATTGGAATTAACTCGGGTTTTTCTCTCCTTGTCATTTCACGGGTCATTTCCGCTGTTACCCCGCATGGAATTTTTCGATGGCCTCTATTCCAAATTTTTTGCATTCATTTTGTAGAACATTAAAAATGAGGAATATAGGAACTTGAATCACCTCATTTGGAAGTAAAATGGTCAACTTATGAATTTTTGAAGTTTAAGCGGACCAATTATCGATAATTTGACTGATCATTCTGCATGAGATCCTTCGGAGGCTTCTACCGGAAATATTTTACGTCCACTTTGTAGAGCACTAAAAATGAAACATAATGAGAATGGAATCACCTGAATCCGATGTAGAACGGGAAAGATATGAAGCTTTGAAGTTCTAACGATCATTTTGCATGCAAGTTTGCATGGGACCCACTGGTGACTTCTACCTTGGATTTTTTACGTCCACTTTGTAGAACATCATGAAATGAAGAATAATGGTCTTGGGATCATCTGAATCCTTTGTAGAACGGAAAAGATATAAAGCTTTGAAGTTCTAACGATCATTTTGCATGCAAGCTTGCATGGGACCCACTGGTGGCTTCTACCCGGGATTTTTGACGTCCACTTTGTAGAATATCATGAATGAAGAATGATGATCTCGGAATCATCTGAATCCGATGTAGAACGGAAAAGATATGAAGCTTTGAAGTTTTAACGATAATTTTGCATGCAAGCTTGCATGGGACCCACTGGTGACTTCTACCCGGGATTTTTTACGTCCACTTTGTAGAACATCCTGAATGAAGAATAATGGTCTTGGAATCATCTGAATCCGATATCGGATGATCAAGATATGATGATTTAAAATTCAAACAATCCGACTTAGGATAATTTGCTTGAAGGCCCCTGGGATTATTATTTATAATAATTTCAGAAACCTCCCTTATATATATCATCCGACTAAAATGGTCGTATCTTCCTCATTTGATATCAGAATTGAGCAATTCTGGTCTCGTTTCGAAGATAATTCTATGACCTATGCATCCCTGCAGATAATAGCCCATGACCCTGCTATGGGATTCAGTGAAAAATCACAAATCTTTTGGTTAAAGGTCAGAAACCTGCCATATTGGTTCACTTACACAGAGGGTGGCAAAAATGGGGTGCTTACACATAATCGAACGTTACCATCATTCTTCTTTACGAACAACACCGGTGCCCCCCCATGGAGATATACTGGGTCGAATATAACCCTTGTCCAGCAATTCTTGTAGTTGCACTTTTAATTCCTTCAGTTCAGTAGGAGCCATTCTATAAGGTGCTTTTGACACTGGTGCGGCTCCAGGTTTAAGGTCTATCACAAACTCTATGGGTCGGTCGGGTGGTAATCCGGGTAGTTCCTCCGAAAATACGTCAGGGTAGTCTCGCACGACGTCAATGTCTTCCATTCGTGGTGCTTCTTTGGTTAGGTCGATCACTGACACTAGATACCCGATTGCCCCCTTCTCAAGGCACTTCTTAGCCTTTAGTGCTGAAAGTATGAGCTTGCGTCTCCGGGGAAGCTTGGTTCCCAAGAAACTGAATTCTGCTCCTTCTTTGTCTTTGAACGTTAGCTTCTTTTCGGCGCATAACAGATTTGCAGAATGCCGAGCTAACCAGTCCATTCCCAAGATGACATCAAAGTCTGCCATCTCCAGTTGTATCAAGGTTGCATCTAAGGTCTTCTCTCCAATGAGAACTGGACATGGTCCATAACCTTTCTCTAATTCCACTTCTAACCCCATCGGTGATCGTACAAGTAATTTGTAGTTTAATGTTTTGATGGATAAATTTATCTTCTTTCCGAATGCCACTGATATAAAGAAATGAGTAGCACCGGAATCAAAGAGTACTCTGGCGGGCATGCCATTTATAGGTACAATACCTGTGACTTATTTTACTTAGTTTACATGCTCATACAATGTAATTACAACTTACAAGTTTCAGTCATACCTGTGACCACATCGGGTGATGCGGCTGCATCCTCGGACGTAACAGCATATACCCGTCCCTGATGGAATTGTTTCTTGGGCTTAGGGCACTCTCTTGCCATATGTCCCGGTTGGTTGCAGTTAAAACACTTCGGGCTTTCAGAATTTGGCTTTCGGAGGTTGAGCTGCTGAAGTAGTCTTGGTTGCAGCAGTAAAATTCTGAGGACGGAAAGGCTTATATGTCCTGTTATTGCCTCCGTTGTAAGAATTTTCGGCTGGCCTTTTGATGCCTCTGTTCTGAGTAAAATAACTCTCCTTCTGGCTGGATTCTATAACTCGAGAAATCTGGATAGCTTCATTATAAATTCTCTTTTCTAAGCCCAGAACATGTTCTCTGATGTTTCCTCTCAGTCCCGTGACAAACCTACGGGTTTTGGTTTCTTCTTCTTGCATACTCAGTGGTGCGAAGAAAAACAGCTCTTCATAACGCTGTTGGTACGCATCCACTGACATCTGTCCCTGATAAAGACTCAGAAACTCCTTCTCCATCGAATCTCTGAAGCTCCGTGGAAAATATTTCTCAAAGAAGGCTTCTTTATATATAGCCCAAGTTAGTAGGGCGTGCTTGGTCAGTAGATATGCCTTCGTGGATTTCCACCAATGATGTGCGTCGCCCTTGAGCATGAAGGTAGCACATAATACTTTCTCTTCCTCTGTGATAGTCATCATGAGGAAATTTCTCTCCATCTCGTCTATCCAGTGTGCTGGCCACAACGGATCAGACGGTTTGCCGTTGAATTCCTTAGGTTTCATCTTCAAGAATCTCTCCACTAGTCGAGAGTGGTCCAACTGATTTTGGGGATTTGCCCCAAACACATGTGGTGGATACTGGTAATTACCCTGAGCTGCTTCCAGAACCTGTATTGGAATCTGTGCAGCAGGTTGTTGAGGTGTCTGAGGAGCTGGGTGGTTACCCACCGGTGCTGCACTGGCTTGTCCTGTGTGCAGGGGTGCAGCCTGAGTGGCTTGAAACATAATGCCCATGGCAACTTGCATCTGAGCCTGTGCGTGTTGCATCTGCTGCAGCTGTTGTATCAGATTCATCACCACGGTTGTTAGCTCTGGTGGTGGAGGTGGCAAATTTGTAGGGTTTGCCGGTTTGGGATTACCCGATGCATAATCGTTGTCCTGACTGGTCTCCTCCACGGGTAGTGGTGGTGGAACTGCATTCTGGGTTTGTCGGGTTATTCTACGTCCAGACATAATTCCTTTCTGTGATTGGTGGTGCATGAAAATTATCCAAAATAGGTGAGAAGTCATTTATATTTCATGTAGGCACGCTAACCGATAATCAATTTCAATTCTAGCTCATTTTATAAAAAAAATACTGTCTTTTCTATGCAAGGTCAATGGTGAGGGTCGATGGTATGTCCGACCCTTGGTATCCGACCCTGGGAATGACCTGTTCTTCCCGAGAGCTGAGGGTCGATGCGAGGGTCGATGGGTATCCGACCTTCAGTTCCGACCCTTAGTTTTCTATCAGATTCCCGAGAGCCGAGGGTCGATGGGAGGGTCGATTCGAGGGTCGATGGTTCTAGTTGAATTGTCCGACCCTCGGACTAAAAATCAGATTTTTAAGATCCGATTTTGAGTCATTTCCTATAATTTCTCCTCCGTTTCGACTCGTCTCTCCTCTCTGAGTTGCTACAGTGCTACTCCACTGTTTTTGATCGGTTTGACTCCGGGTTTCGACGTCCACGTCATCCATACAGGTATGTCCTCTCATTTTTACCTGTTTTTAGGTTTTCTTTTCTATCTTTTCGTCCATTTAACTCGTATTTTTCAAATTAAACTTTTTCCAACCGTAAAAATTCGATTATTATTGGGGGCTTTTGTTATTGGTGTCTCAAGGAACGAAAGCCCTCAAAAATTTCTGAGTTTCATCGGTTGGTTATCGAGAAACTTGAATTTTTCCCCTTTTTGCCCTAATTTGTCGACATTTTCGATTTTTCTTGAATTTCTTCAAATTGGACATCGTCAGTTAAAATTTCCTACTGCATGTGGGTGGTAGGGTATGTTTAGACCTACGTAAATTCTCATGCCCACTTGGATGGTGAGGAATGGGGTTTTATGGTCAACTTACGTCGTTATCAAATCAATTTTGGACTTTTTTTTTATCCTATT
Organism: Protea cynaroides; assembly: GCA_028583415.1. Lineage (NCBI taxonomy): Eukaryota > Viridiplantae > Streptophyta > Magnoliopsida > Proteales > Proteaceae > Protea > Protea cynaroides. The sequence continues at coordinate 22,407,383 of CM053274.1, forward strand.
AACCCCTTGTCTCCCTTCCTCTTTCTTATCTGCAGATACCATGGCTCGTACCAAGATACCCAGAGTGTGTGATCCCCTGCGCTTCCGTTCTAATGAAGCCGAGGCACAGTATGCTGACTATGCCCGTAAGAAGGTGGAAGGTGGTCGTATGGTGAACTTGGCTGAGCTAGCCTTGTTCAACGTAGAGAGGGCATTTGGTGATATGGGGTGGCTCCCTGTCATCACCTACGATGCTTGCACATGTCCAGATTTGGTGCGCCAGTTCTATTGTAATCTCCAGGTGGTGGGGAATTACAATGACGTTGAGCATGGTCAGGAGTTGCGCATCACCAGTTACGTTAAAGGGGTGCACATTTCATTTGACTATCGGTAACTGGCCGATCTGCTGGGCATTCCTTATGATGGCCCCATGGTGTACTGTACGCCTGGAGAGCCACAGTTTGTTTCTATGGAGATGAGGGCAGAGATCGACAACCAGCTGCTACGACCTGATCGCTGGCAGATGAGAGCCTGTTACTTGCGTCCAGCTCCACGGGTCTTCTGCAAGATTATCCAGCATAATCTGATCCCACAGAGTGGGCACTATGAGAGGGTTTCTCAGCTGACCCAGTTTCTGATATACAGTATCTGCACCAGACAGCCGGTCTGCCTTCATTACATCATCATGCGGACCATGATTAGTGCTACCTTGTCCAGTCATAGGGGTAATCTACCCTATGGACGCATGATTACAGTGCTACTGACCCATCTGGGGATTGATCTGGTAGATGAGAAGAACCAGGAGAAGACCTTCTCGTCGCCTCTAGATTGGGAGGCAATCTGCAAGATGGGTATGCGGGATGCCCAAGTTAGTGATGAGGAGAGGAACGCGATGGTGCACCCTCACACTCGTATCGAGATGGCTGATGCTGATGCTGCTGCTGCCGCTGCTAGAGCTCATGTGGATCCCATCGACGATAATGACCGTATGTATATGGATGTCGACTCGATACCACCGCCTTCACCTACGCATGCGGCTGGTGTTGGTACTTCTTCTACGGCGGGTCCTGTACCGGAGACCGGTCCTTCTCATGCGGCTGGTCCTTCACACCCACCTACTGATGACGTGCTGAGTATGTTTCACGAAATTAGAGAGGCTCAGCGCGCATCAGATTTGAGGATAGGGGAGCTTCTAGACGCCCAGCGCCGGACTGATCAGTGGGTGGCTGATCTCACAGCTAGTCTGCAGACGACTCAGACTCAGGTGGCATGGTTGACTAGAGTCTATGCCGAGGACTACGACAGAGATCGCGAGGCCCCGCCTCCTCCTTCACCTCTAGCTTCTTGATCGTACTTTATTTTCTTGTACTACAGAGTAACTGTCCGGGTTGTGGACTATACTCTGCTTTACTTATGTATATACATTTTATTTCTCTCTCTCATTGTATGTAACTTGTTTCCCCTTTAGTAGATTCATTATTCTCTTTTTAAATTTGATCTCAACCATCACTTGGGCTTACAGTGTGTTAATATTACTGTTTTTATTTTTATCCTATCTCAGTTCACAATTGTCTTGAATGTATGTTAGTTTAGCGAAAAAGGCCTGAGATGCTCTGATACCAAGTTGTCACACCCAAATTCCGCACTATTCAGAATGGAGTGATGAACCGCTAATAAACCAACGGTTCAACCAAGATCTCGAGTAGGCTATCCCCGCGTTATCTAAACTTACACACATCCGTAATCATAATCAGAGTAAATACACAATAGCGGAAGTCTTATAATAAGAAGAACTGAGAATCTATGTGATATTAAAATTTAGATAACAATTTATTCTGTTTCAACTGAGACATAAATATTTAAATACCAAATACATGTCTTAATAAATCCAAATAAAGAAACCTATAAAATATCTAATCAAATACACACGAGTTGCACTCACAAGAGGAGTCGTGTGTATCCACTTCAGCTCCAGCTTCCATTGCTGCCATATTCCCGTACGCAGATGCATTCATATAATCTTCAATGGTATAACCTGGATCATCAACTAAAAATATTCGACGTCGAGGGGTGAGCACACATCACGGCTCAGTGAGTAGCCAAAACAATGCAACAGTACATATGCATGCAATCAATTTATATCTCTGGTCCGGTTTAAAGTTTGCAGTACGCAATAGAAAGGTTTAGGTAGCCAAAGGTCGCGTTTATTGACCCCGCCTCTATACACAAGTGTGTGACGTCACCCGAAGATCACGTTTACCGTCGACTCACATGCACCCAACCATGAACAGTATATAACAAAGGTTTAACGTTTATTGCTATATATTGCCATACCAACACGTAAGCCCCTGTTAGCGAGGGCTGCAGACTGGGCTCGCAACTAACCAATCCTAATGCCAAAAAGTTTATCCAAGGCCTCACCCCAGCATCCCTCAGAATGTCCATAGAGATAGAGCTAAGGCCCCCCGATAGAGTCAGAGACTACAAGGACCGAGACCACCTCCCCTGATACCCTATGGCATAATAGTTCTACTAAAGTAATGGCGATACGACGATGCTAATGCACAAGACTTGAGTTAGAGATAGAGATAAAGTGCAGAGACCCGCCAAAGGTTAACATTTATTGACATTCTCATCACACCTCCCCTGATACTCGCTCGCATCAAGTACATCAACCACACACATACAAGCACATGCCTATTCCTATCATCATCATCATCATCATGTTATAAACAATAAAGTAAATATGCATGAACAAGTAATAGCAATATTGGATGGCATGCTGTATGCACATTGCAAACATATTCGCATAGAATCAAGCATGGCATAGGACTCAAGAGAAAAGAAAATAGTGTTGTTACTAACCAATTAGTTTAGAGTTCTGGTTCCTCACCTTAGCTTGCTAATAGATATTTTTCCAAGCTTTAGAATCACCTTTACAATGTTATTATATTGCTAGAAGACCTAACAAAGTCGATAGAATTTAATTAGAATTAATTCCAGATTTAAAAACCATGCTGTTAACTGAGGGTCGGAGGTAGGGTCGGAGTCCTGATCGACCCTCGGTGTGACCCTCCCCAAACTCTGAACTTCCCGAACACTGAGGGTCGATGGTCAGAATCACCTAGGGTCGGATGGTCATCGACTCTCGGTGCGACCTTCTGTGCACTTTGGTCCAATACCCTCTTTTTAATCCATTCTTCGTGTTTGGGTCCTATGGCTTGCTTCTACATTCCATTTAACATTCATTCCATGGTCTAGAACCATGTACCATGAATCATCCACCTAAATAGCTTTCATGCATTCTTCTATGGTTTTCCATGAAAACCTAACCATAGATTGATGGTTTGGGTTTCTCCGAGATCAAAATCTCACCAATAACTAACCTAAGGTCTATAGAATTTCATAGAATCAGTATCCATACCTGATAAGAATAATCCTTCTCTGCAACTCTTCTCTTTTGGCTTAATTCTCTTCCTTGTTTCTCTTCTTCCTCTTCTCCTTCTCTTATCTTTCTCTCAATTCAATTAGGGTTGTAAAAGGAGTGAAAGTGGCTTAGGGACGTCCTTTAAATAGAGTAGGAACATCCTAAAATAAGTCCCTTTGAGATTAGGAAAGAATCCCAATAAAAAATTAGGAAATTTCCTAATTCTATTTCCTACGGTAACCGAGGGTCGATGATCCCGTCGACCCTAGGGTTCTAAGCTGTCCGACCCTCCCTTCAAAACTGAGGGTCTGACTTTCTGCTTTGGGAGGTCCGATCCTGCTTAGCTGGGTATGCGGCCCTCCCCCTATTTTAAGTGTTTTTGGGTCGATTTGATACCTGGAATCTCGATCTCCTTCACGCCCATGGTCCATTTGGCTCGACCATGACGCGTAAACCTGGTTCAAGGTGGTAAGACCGGGTTAGATTGACACGGGTCTTACATGAACCATCAATAAATCAACGGTTTAACCATGATCTCATTTAGGTAGTACCCACCATATCAAACCACACACACAATCCACGGTAATAATTAGAGATAATAAACAAATAAACGGAAGTCTTTATAATTAATGAACTGAATATCTAACAGTGATAAATAAATATTAAATCCAGTTATCTCCAAGTAACTTATGACATAAAATAACATAATCAATTACATGTCCGGTAATCCAAAATATAACTAAACTAATCAAAGACGCATTGATTGCACTCGCATGAAGGATCATGCGTATCTTCAATAGCTTCTACGTCCATAGCCGCCATGTGTCCATACAACGGCGCATTCGCGTACTCTTCTACAGTAGGACCTGCATCATCAATTAAAGATATTCAATGTTGAAAGGTGAGCATACATCACAGCTCAGTGAGAAAAATAAAACAATGCAACAAACATATGCAAGCATTCAATTCATATCTTTGGTCTGGTTTTTAAGTTTGCAATGTGTTATAGAAAGGTTTAGCGGCCACTGCACCTCTATATACAGGAGTGTATACCCACCGAATGGATCAAACACCATTGTCGTCCACATCCACCCTATCATGGAATAGAGATAGAGCTAAAGTGTTCGGATCACACACCGCCAATACTTCCCCTGATGTCTTACCCATACCAATACGTAAGCCCTTATTGGGGAGGGCTTGCAAACTGGGCTTGCAACTAACCAATCCTAAATGTCATCCAGTGTATCCATGGCTTCACCCAGCATCCCTTAATACGTCTATAGAGATAGAGCTAGGGCTCCCCGACAAAGTCAAAAACCACACTGTCTGAGACCACCTCCCCTGATGCCCTACAACGTAATAGTTTTGCTAAGGTAATGGCGATACAACGATGTTAGTGGACAAGACTTGAGTAGAGATAGAGCTAGAGTTTGGTGACCAGGTCAGATATCACAATGCCACGTCCTCTCCCTGATGCCTCACTCACATCCAATACACTAACCACACATACACAATCACATGCCTATTCCTATCATCATCAACCAACATGGTAGCAAATAGACATAAGTAAATATGAATGAGCAGTAATAACAGTAATATTGGATGACATGTGAGATGCACATTACAAGCATACAAGCATATAATTAATCATGAGATTGGACTCAATAAAATAACAGTTTGTTTTTATCCAATTAATTTAGGTCTTGTCCCCTCACCTATTAGCAAAGCTCGATCTTTTTCCATGCCTTATAACTCTCTTTGAATCAATTTAGTAGCCTAAACGTTACATGAATTTAAGTTAGGATTCATATGTACCATGTTACAGTAGTCAAAAATCGAAACAGATCACTGATAAGTGTTTGATTGGTCCTATGGTCTTATGCTGTGTCGACCTTACCACGTACGTTAGATACCCTACCATCGCACTATATGCGACCATACACTTATGACCATACGGTTCTTGGATTCTTCCCAAATGGCTATGGTCGATACCCTGGCCATGCTATGGTCGATACCCTGGCCATGCTATGGTCGACCGTAGCTGTGACCATATTGTTTTCTGACCAATTCTACTTTCAATCGGAATTCTTCCTCTTGACTCTTCAATAGGGTCCTTCCTAATGATCATTCCAAGACCAAATTTCTTAGTTTTACCAACTAATTACTCTAACCCATTCTCCATGGTCGCTTCTTTGAGATTCGCTCAGAGAATCCCCAAGTTGGATCCTTACATTGGATTTGGTATTGCAATTTACACTAGAAATTCCCACTCTTAATGTTCTAAGGCTACAGAGACAAGGTTCATACCTTACTTGTTGTAGAGAGTTTGTAAAACTCTTCTCTCAACCTTCTTCTTAGTCTTCTCTCCTTCCCCTCCTCTTCCTTATCTTTCTTTAGGGTTTGATGATGTTCTAAAAGAGTAAAAAGGGTTGAAGAACATCCTTTATATAGAGAGAAACTCTCCATATAAGGCTCTCTAACAATAGAAAAGAGATCCTCCTTTTGTTTGGAAAGTTTCCAAACTTGGAGTCTTGTTTGGAATCGTATAGTCGGATGTACGATCACAAAATCCATCGACCATACACTTGAAAACATTGATCGTACGGCTATTAGTCAATGGTCTTTCTTCCCTATTATATGGTTGACCATACCCTTGATTTTAAGTGTTTTGGATTGATTTTCATACCTGGTTTTGTGGTCCTTCTTCACCCGGTTGATCCACTTGATCCAACTATGATAGGAAGACCTAACACGACACGGTTAGGCCGGGTTAGTGGAGTGTGGTTCTTACATTAACGGATAGGATTTGGAAGCAAATCTAGTTTAACTAGATATGTCAGACTTTGATGTCATCTTGGAGATGGATTGGTTTTCCCAGCATTCACTAAACCTACTTTGTGTTGAGAAGAAGCTCGCCTTCAGGGACAGCTAGGGTAAGGAATTCAACTTTAAAGGAAGCAAGTTAACTAGAAAGGGAAAGCTTATCCTCTCTGCCCTTAAAGCAAAGAGATGCCTAGAGAAGGGAGGAGTCAGATACCTCGTATCTATTGTGGATGTAACCGCTGAGTTGCCAAAGATGGAAGATATCGAGGTAGTATGGGAGTTTCCCAATGTATTTTTGGAAGACCTACCCTAATTACAACCAAACGGGGTGACCAAGTTTATAATAAATCTTCTGCCAGGGGTAGCGCCAGTGTATAAGGCACCCTACAGAATGGCTCCTATAGAATTGAAGGAGTTGAAGATCTATCTACAATATATTGGACAAGAGGTTCATATGGCCGAGTATATCGCCTTGGGGATCACGTGTACTATTTGTTAAGAAGAAAGATAGTAGTGTACGTCTATGTATGCACTATCAGGAATTAAACAAGCTTACAATCAAGAACAGATACGCACTATCTAAAATCAATGATTTGTTCAATCAATTGCAAGGTTCAAGTGTTTTCTTAAAGATTGTTCTTAGGTTAGGTTATCACCAACTTAAGATCACGGAGGCAAACATTCCCAAAACAGCTTTCATAATAAGGTATGGGTACTACGAGTTCCTTGTGATGTCATTTGGACTGACCAGTGCTCCAGCATCATTTATGGAGCTGATAAACCGAATGTTCCATGATATGTTGGACACCTCGATCATTGTATTTATAGATGATATATTGGTCTATTCCAAGGACAAAAAGACGCATGCAATGCACTTGAGAGCGGCCTTACAATAGCTATGAAGAGAGAAACTCTATGCTAAATTCAAGAAGTGTGAATTTTGGTTAGATGAAGTAGCCTTCTTGGGTCACGTGGTATCTATAGGAGTCAAATTGGATCCAAGCAAGATAGCAGCCATAGTAGGATGGGAAGCATCGAAGACAGTTGATGAAATTCGTAACTTCCTGGGCCTAGCTGGATATTACAGAAAATTTATGGGAGACTATTCCAAGATCGCCATCCCAGTCACTAGGCTAACCAAGAAGGGAGAGAAGTTCATATGGACGGATTCCAAACCCTAAAGTCAAGATTGGTCTCAGCACCTATCTTGACTATTCTAGCACCAAGATTTCCATTTACACTATATACAGATGCCTTAGGTTTGAGACTAGGATGTGTATTGATGCAAGGAGAATAAGTGATCGCTTAAGCCTTAAGACAACTAAAGGAGCATGAAAAGAACTATCCTACGCATGACCTGGAACTGGCAGCGATCATTCATGTGATCAAGAATTGGAGGCATTACCTGTATGGTGAAAAGTTTCAAATCAAGTCAGATCACAAGAGTTTGACTTACCTCTTCACTCAGAAGGACCTGAATATGAGGCAATGGACGTGGTTAGAATTATTAAAAGATTATGATTATGACATCCAGTACCATCTAGGTGTAAGCACCCCATTTTTGCTACCCTTAGTAGAATGAATCCTTATGGAGGGTTTCTGACTTTTAACCCAAAGGTTTATAATTCTTTAATGAACCCCACAGCAGGATTAAATTACCTACTTGGATGTATAGGTCGTGAAATTATCTTCAAAATGAGACCAGAATCATTAAATTTTGACATTAAACAAGAAAGATATCACAGTTTGAAGTGCAAGGGCATTTACGTTATTATCGTATGATGCATGCATTATCATTTAAACTTCATGTCAACATATCTTGGTCATTTGATATCGGAATCGGATGATTCAAAGGCCAATATTCCATATTTTCAGTCCTCTTCAAAGTGGACGTGAAAAATCCCAGACAAAGGTCATTGATGGGCCCCATGCAAGCTTTCATGCAAAATTATCATTAGAACTTCAAAGCTTCATATCTTTGTCGTTCTAAGTCGGATTCAGATGATTCTAAGACCATTATTCTTCATTCGCTGTTCTACAAAGTAGGCATGGAAAATCTCGGGTAGAAGTCTCCAAAGGGTCCCATGCAAAATTACACATGGAAATGGTCATTTAATTTTTGGAAATTCATATTTTGGTCACCCCATATCCAAATCAGTTGATTTCAGTTTCATTATGTTCCATTTTTAGTACTCTACAAAGTGAACATAAAGGATTTCTGGTAGAAGTCCCCGAAGGATCCCATGCAGAATGGTTAGCCAAATTATTGATAATTGGCCTGTTTAAACTTTAGAAATTCATAATTTGGCCATTTTATTTCCAAATGAGGTGATTCATGTTTCAATATTCCTTATTTTTAGTGTTCTACAAAGCGAACGTAGAAAATTTAGAATGGAGGCTATCGATAAATTCCATGTGGAATGGTGGTAGAAATGGACTATAAAATGACAGAAAAAAGTCAAACCAGTTCAACCCAATTTAGTCCATCTCAGCCCGGCCCAGCTCAGACCAATCCAGACCAAGTCATGTTGGCCCATATGCATGCATTTCTTTTATATATATATATATATATATATATATATATTAGGGAAGAGAGAGGGAGAAGAAAAAAAGGAAAGAGAGAGGGAAAAGAAAAAAGGAAAGAAAAAAAAGAGAAAGAAAAAACGTGAGAGAGGAGAGGGTTTTTCTAGAAGAAGGAAAAAAGGAAAGAAGAGAAGAAGGAAAGAAAAAGGAAAGAAAGGAAGAAAAAAAAACATGGAAGAAGAAAGAAAAAGAAGAAAAAAACGTGGAAGAAGAAAGAGGAAGGAGAAAAGGAAGGAAGAGAAGAAGGAATGAGAGAAAGGAAAGAGAGAAGGGATTTTCTAGAAGAAGAAAGAGAAAAAATGAAAGAAAGGAAGGAGAAAAAACGTGGAGAAGAAGGAGAAAGAGGAAGGAAGAGAAGAAAGGAAGGAAGAAGAAAAGGAAAGAATGAATTTTCTAGAAGAAGGAAAGAGAGAAAGGAAAGAGAGAAGGGATTTTCTAGAAGAAGAAGGAGAAAAATGAAAGAAAGGAAGAGGAAAAAAAACATGGAGAGGAAGGAGAAAAAGGAAAGAAAAGAAGAAAGGAAAGAAGAAGAAAGGAAAAAAAGAATTTTCCAAAAGAAAAATAAGAAAAGGAAGGAAGAGAAAAGAGGAAAAGGAAGGAAGAGAGAAGAGGAGAGAGAAAGAGAGACGTTTTCTACTCTAGAAAATGCGAGAGAAAGAGAGGGAGAAGAGAAAAAGGAAGGAAGAGAAGAAAAGAAAGAAGAAAAAAGGAAAAAATGATTTTTAGAAGAAAAAGAAGAAAAGGAAAGAAGGATGTTCTAGAAGAGGAGATAAAAGCATAATTTATGCCAAGAGAAAGAGAGAAAGATCCTTTTTTTTCCAGACCACAAGAGAGAGGACATGAGGAGAGAGAGAAAATGTGAGGAGTGAGAGAGAAAAGAGAGAAGACGAAAAAAGAAAAGAGAAAAAAAAAAGAAAAAAAAGAGAAGAGAGAAAGAGAAGAGAGAGAGAAGCAGAGAAAAAGAGAAGGAGGATTCGCTTTTAAAGCGCTTAATACGATCTCTAAACATCCTACATCGATGGTTTCACTCCATTCGAGCACAAGATTAGTACACTAAACAAATTTAGAGGTCTTTAGAATACTCAAATGTCAATTGTGCTTGAAAAAGGCTTATTTCCATTAAATCTCGATCAAGAATGCTCTATTGCATGCATATTAATGTTAGGATGCCTATGTCTAATATTTTTTATGAATTATAATTTGTCTAAACTATTCAATGATGAAACTTGAATACTATATGATGATGTTTGATGTTTTTGGCAAGTTTCATAAAGTGGTTTTCTAATATTAAATTTCCAGATTTCTTGATTTTTTTTTAGATTTACAAGCCCAATTTTTATGGGAGTCTCTCTGATATGTTAGAAGACTACCCTAGAAATTTTGTTCCATTTTGAATTAGAAAAGTATATCAGAAAATTCGTCTTTGACATTGCTATTTTATTCAGATATAATACAATCCCCTATCAGAAAATCTATAGACAAGGGTCTTATGGCCATAATCAATAAATCAACTTCATATAAATTTTTTAGATATGAAAGTCTTCTCAAAAATGGCACTAGGTTCATATTTTTTTTTATTTTTTATTGAATTGATATTGATTTTTAAGTGCATAGTGCTTTGATTTTGAATTTGTCAAGATATACTAATTTGCATGATTGAAAAGATCATTTTTCACAAAGAAAGTATTTTGTTTTCATTTGTTTTTTTTTTTATGAAATTTTAGATCTGATAGTTATCTACATGGACATATGTCTGGATTTAATTTTCATTAAGTATGGTATTTTATATGAAATTTATGTTGCAACTGGTCAAAAATCTGGAACAGACTTGACCAGTGCACATATCCGGTCTTGGGGCATTTGTTTGACCTATTTTTGCTCTCTGTTGGGATTCGAATATATCATCTTGAGTCATCTTTCTGTAAAAAAAAAATAGAGATTGATTGGAGTTATAGAAGACCTACTTATGGTGAATTCTACCATATTTGATTGCATACATACCATATTTGGATAAATGACTACATTTAGAGCATTCACTTGCCATGTTTAGATTATTCACATGATCATTACTATATTTGGATACGCACTATCCCCTGCTATATTGACTCTCAAATGTTGTATTGGATTGTTTACATGCTATATTCGAAATGCTCACATGTCATATTGGATTTGATTGTCATATTTGGAATGATATCATTGTTGTATTTCAAATGCTACCACTGCTATAGTTGGAATGTTTTCACCTACCATATTTGTCTTGGAAAGAAATAAGTTGAAAAAATAATAATTAGGGTAGAACACCCTAAAAAATGGAAAGAATACAGCAATTAGGGTAGAAACTCCTAAAAAATGGAAAGAGCACAGCAATTAGGGTAGGAAACCCTAAAAATAGAAATAATACAACAATTAGGGTAGGAAACCCTAGAATGGAAAGAATAATTAGGGCAAGATAAGTCCTAGAATAAAGAGAATAATTAGGGCAAGATAAATCCTAGAATAAAGAAAATAATTAGGGCAAGATAAACCCTAGAATAAAGAGAATAATTAGGGTATGAAACCCTAAAAAATGAAAATCACAATGAAAAGGGATAGGAAACCCTAGAAACCTAAAAATGGAAACAACAAAAATGGTAGAAATTTAGGTATCATCCCTAAATCCTATTGATAAAAATGAAAACAATCTGAATGATAGGAATTTAGGTCTCATCCCTTGATCCTATTGACAAAAATGAAAACAACAAAAATAGTAGGAATTTGGTACACATTCCAAATCTGACACTTACAATCATTTCGAACTACGTCGTACTTGATTTTTAGGGCACACCCTAGATTACATAGGTAATTTGGGAATCCCAAATATGGTACAAAGCCACCCATCAATCATCCATTTAGCATAAACTTCAACTTGAACAAAGAATCTAATTGAAGCACATGCATAAATCACTTCCATAATCTTTAGTCACAAAACCCTTTTCGAACTACTTTTTTGGACTTAATTTTTATGATCGGAATAAATAGGTAGTTTGAGATGTCTTACACGTCTCAGATTTAGTCCAAGACCGAACCTTCTTTGGTCCGGTTCACTGTATAATATTATACATTACATTTGCTTATTTATTTGCTTCAGAACATGATTGGCTCCTAGGTTAGAATAACTTAGCAACTTGGTTTAGGACATCCCCCATTGAACCCTAGTCATCCAGCTAACCAAGCACAGTCAAAATTAGAGTTTAAGAAAAGTTTAGGAGGCTGATATTGATCAGGCGGTTTGGGTGCCTAACACCTTCCTATAATCATACCCTAAATACTTATCCGTTCTCTTACAGATCAAAGAATTGATACATTGGGTCATTAGTCAATAGAAGTCTTGCGTTAGGGTGAGGCTACATTTTTAGAGGTCCTAGACCTTAATCTAGATGGTGACTCCAACAGAACAATTGATCTTCATTGATATGGATATTTTTTATCCAGAGGAGGATCATCATTCCCCATTGTCCTCACACCAGGTAAAAGCAACGTTGTGGCTGATGCTTTAAGTAGAAAGTGGGCGTCGAAATTTGAAGCAGGACCTAGTAAAAATACTACATTATGTGTTGTAGTTTCTGACTTGATGGAGAATGAAGAACAACACATACTTGAGTTAGTAGAAGATCCCATGGAGTAAGGCTTGATTCACCAGTTCACTCTTATGTTTGCAGCATTGAAAATTTTGCCTAATCTGATAGAGGAAGTGAAAGTAGCTGTCCTACATGACCCACGCCATAAGACAGTGCAAGAGCATTTGGAAAAGGATGAAACCACTCCTGACTTGACCTTAGATGCAGACAAGGTACTTAGGTATCTTGGACGATTGTACATACCTGAGAATGAGAACTCAGACATTAGAGACATAATTATGATATAAGCCCACTATACCCCATACTCGGTACACCTTGGAGTAACTAAGATCTACCATGACCTAAAGAGATTGTACTAGTAGAAGGGTATGAAAGCAGATGTGGCTTGATTTGTCTTTCAATGAATGAACTACTAGCAAGTAAAAGCGGAGAGACAAAGACCTGTAGGTTTATTGCAGCCATTGCCTGAACCAGCATGAAAATGGGATTATATTATCATGGACTTTGTCACAAGACTGCCTATGGCTCCAAGGTCAATGAATGTAGTTTGGATAAATGTAGATCTCCTCACCAAGACAGCTCACTTTATCACTATTAGACCTCAATACATCATGGATAGGTTGGCGAAGTTATATGTGGACAACATAGTCAAACTTCATGGCGTGCCAGAGAGCATAGTGTCTGATAGAGATCCACGCTTCACATCTTGATTGTGGGACGAATCGTCGAAGGCAATGGGAATAAAATTAATGTTCAGTATGGCTTTTTACCCTCAAACAGATGGCCAGTCAGAAAGAACCATCTAGATCTTAGAGCACATGCTTTGAGATTATGCTATTGACTTCAAGGGAGCTTGGGATGAGAAGCTGTCACTCATTGAGTTTACCTACAACCATAGCTATCAAGCTATGATTTAGATCACTCCATATGAGGCCTTCTATGGTAAGAAATGCCAGACACCGTTTTTATGGAACGAGGTTGGAAAAAGACGGATTGTAGGCTTAGAATTTGTTGAGATGACTTGTAGAGAAATTGACCAGATCAAAGAAATGGTAAATACAGGTCAAGTTTGTCAGTAGCACTACGCTGATAACAGACGCTGAGATCTTGAATTTACGGTAGGCGATATATTCTTGAAGATATCACCTATCAGAGGACTGAAGTGGTTTAGTAAGAAAGAGAAGTTGTGTCCTAGATATGTGGGACCATATGAGATTCTGTCTCAATGTGGCAACATGGCCTATCAGCTCGCATTGCCACCAGCAATGTTAGGTGTTCACAATGTGTTTCACGTGTCCTTACTAAAGAAGTACAGGAAAGACCCATCACTCATTCTAATTGTCGATCCTATAGATTTGATGAAAGACTTGACTTTCGAGGTGGTACCAGTCAAGCTTACTAGTCAAAAAGTATAACACCTTCGAAGGCATGATATACACTGCATCAAGGTAGTTTAGAAGAGCCAAGACATGGAAAAAATCATCTGGGAGGAGGATAATGCAATAGGAATACCCTCATCTCTTCGACTCTGAAGGTACGTACAAATTTCGAGGATGAAATTTCTTTTAAGGGTGGGGGAATTGTGAGACCTACATGCAAATTTTAGGGATAAAATTTCTTTTAAGGGTGTTGGAGTTGTAAGGCTCATACTCTGAAAACCTGATCTAACCTAAGTTTCTCATCGTGACAGCTCTTCCAATCATAACCGGACCAGAAGACAAGGCTGGATGACAACTGCATAATTTAGGTAAGAGAAATGGATGATTTAGACCAAATTGCATATATCGGTTTGACATACCGATTACACTATTCATTCAGTTGGTATGTCCAACCAGTATGACTGTACGAGTGGAGATGGACTCCAGTGAGTCCCACACTTTGAATCTAATTCATAAAGATATTCTAGATGTAAGAAATCTTCCTAGAATAGTATTCCACTCTATAAATAAACCCTTCTTCTTCCTTAGATATCTTTTAGTGAATCTCAAACCCTAGAGCCATCTGGAAGGAGATATGAGAAGGAGTAGAGAGGAAGGAAGCCGTACGAGAGAGGATTTCCATTGGGAGGAGAGCACCACCATTCAGAGAGCACCGATAAGTGCTCTATCTTTGTAGGAAGGTTTGGTTATGGATCAATGCCCTGAAATGGTGTATTAATCCAAAACCCTAGTTCTGTAAAACCCTAATCCTCTGTGTGATTCAGTCTGAGAAGGTTGGGAATACTGTTCCTTGAGTTTAAACAAAGAATAACCTAAATCTAATGAACCTAACATCCTCGTAAACCTTAGAATGGTTTAGGAGAAACCCTGAAAACCAAACCAACGATTGATGAAAAAGGGAGGTTCGAGAATGGACTCTCAGACCCATACCGCTGGGATACCGGTTGGACAGGAGGTCGAAGCAGTATGCCATTCCACAGGGCATACTGGCTGGACTAGATGTCTAAGTGATATGCTATACCATAGGGACATACCGACTGGAATTTTGGTCTGACCAGCATGTTTGTCTGAGTTATGTTTGTTGGCCAAACTTGGTTCTGACCAACTTAAACCCTGTAAACCGAATATTAATAAATAAATATTTTCATGAAAGAGATGTAGATGGAATGAGTGGACTCTGTAATTCAGAAGAGACTTGCAATCACACGTCAGGTAAGGGACAAGACCCCAAACCCTAATTAACTAAACAGTAAAACATTGCTTCTGTATATGTTGATTGTTGTATGTGCATATCACTTGTCAAAACATTTATTTATTACTATTATCTATTCATGCATACTCGTTATGCTAGGATTATTGTTTGTTTAGACATGTGGTTATTTTCGTTGGTGTGTAATGTGAAGGAGAGTGGAGCCCTGGATATATCCTCACACTAATACCTTTTTGTATCACTGTCTACCTTAGTGAGCTGGGTAAGACTAGGGTATTAGGGGGAGGACGTGGCATGTGGTTTATCCTGGCTACTAGGCTCAAGCCCTATCTTTATGTCATAGATACTATACTGACATATAGGACTGGTTAGATACAGAATCCACTTACAAGCCCTGACCAATAGGGGTGTAGGTATTGGTGTGAAGTAGGATATTAGGGGGAAGATGTGGCATGTGGTTCATGCTGGCTACCAAACTCGAGCCCTATCTTTTTTTTGGAGTAAGTTTAGTGGGCAGCAGTGGTGTGTAATCCATTGAACAATACCACACTCTCGTGCATGGAGGTGCGGTGGCCACCAATCCTTACCATAACACCTTTGCAAGTTATAACTAACCCAATATAATGTTATCTCATGCATTTTTATGTTGCATTGTCTTGTTTCTTACTGAATTAAGTTGTGAGCTCACCCTTTGTATATACAAACTTTTTAGATGTGGATGCAGGTTATACTGTAGAGGACTTTGTTGGCACTCCAGCTTATGGGACTGTTGCTGCTCAGGATGCACAGGTAGGGGAAGACGAGCACGATGCTTTATGTGAGTATTCCTACTGTGTTTTTTTTCAAGGATAGTTTATTTATTTTCTTGAGTTAACTATCAGAGTTGTAATAACTATTTAAATATGTTTTGGTTCTTGAAAATAATTGGGATATTTATTTATTTATAACTGTAGAGCTCAGTTATTTATTTATGACTTTCGCTGTTAATTTTATTTTTCTGATTGTGGTTAGTATGCATAGTTTATTTGTTGACATGGTCTATTGAGATCCTGGTCTGAGCCGTTGGTTTAGAGGTGCTTCACTCACACTTCTAGTTTAGCTGGAATTGGGGTGTGACATTATTTGAAACTTTTCTTTGTACAAGTAGTATCTCTATGTCTTTAGCATAAACACTACAGCGGCTAACTCAAGATCATGAGTTGGATAGTTCTTTTCATGCTCCTTCAGTTGTCTGGAGGCATAGGCGATTACTTTACCTTCTTGCATGAGGACACAACTGAGTCCTAGTTTAGATGCATCAGAATACACTACAAGACCTTCTGATCCAGATGGGATGGTTAACATTGGAGCAGAAATCAGTTTCTCTTTCAATAACTAGAATGCTGCTTCACATTTCTCAAACTATATGAACTTTGTTTCCTTCTTTGTGAGCTGTGTCAGAGGAATGGCTCTTCTAGAGAAGTCAGCAATAAATCTTCGATAGTATCCTTCCAATCCAAGAAATCTTCTAACTTTGGTAATAGTTTTCGGAGCTTCCCAGTTGAGTACAGCTTTGACCTTGCTTGGATCCACTGATATTCCTTGGTAGATAAGTCATGACCCAAAGACATGACCCCAAAGGTAACTTCTCTTAACCAGAATTCACACTTCTTGAATTTGGCAAACAACTTCTCTTATCTAAGTCTTTGCAAGGCTTGATGAAGGTGTACCACATAATCTTCCACACTCTTCGAGTAGACAAGAATGTCATCACTGAACACAATGATAGAGTGGTCTAAAAAGTCATGGAACACTCTGTTCCTGAGTTACATGAAGGACGCTGGGGCATTAGTTAATCTGAAAGACATGACCAAGAACTCATAGTGTCCGTATCGAGTCTTAAAAGCATTCTTTGGAATGTCACATTCTTTAATCTTCAGTTGATGGTATCCAGATTAGAGACCTATCTTCGAGAATACTTGAGCACCTTGGAGCTGATCAAATAGGTCGTCAATCCTAGGCAAAGCATATCGGCTCTTGATAGTAAGTTTGTTCAGCTCACAATAATCGATGCACAATCGTACTCTTCTGTCTTTATTTTTGACAAATAAGATTGGTGCAGCCCAAGGGGATATACTAGGTCTGATAAATCCCTTGTCTAAGAGTTCTTGGAGTTGAACCTTTAATTCCTTCAACTCAGAGGGTGCCATTCTATAAGGGGCTTTAGATATGGGAGAAGCTTCAGGGACTAGATCGATCAGGAGGTAAACTAGGCAAATCTTTAGGGAATTCATATGGGAACTCATTCACTACATTTATCTAGTCGAGGGTTGGTAGCTCTATGGTAGTGTCAACCATAGATATTAAGTAACTGATACAGCCTTGTTACAACAGTTTGTAGGCTTGCAATTCAGATATGAATAACTTCTTACCCTTTTTAGGTTTATCTCCAATGAATTCAAACGGTCTACTATCATTAGTTTGGAAAAGCATCTTCCTTTCAGCACAAAGTTGTGAGGACAATGAAATATCCACCTATCTCTGATAGACGGTAAATGATTTGGAGTTGCCACCTAGATTAAGGTCTAGGACCTATAAAAATATAGTCTCAACATAAGAAAAGGCTTCTATTGACTCATTTGACACAATTTATTGACTTTTATCTATCAGAGAACGGGTAAGCCTTCAAGGTATAGTTTGAGAAGGTGTTAGGCACCTAAAGCTGCCCGATTCAAAAAATCGGCCTCTTATGTGATTCTACTTTCCTTAGCCTCTATGGTTCTGACTATTCAGGGTCAATGGATGATGACTAGGACCCATGGGGATCCTAAGCCAAGTTGCAAAGTTCTTCTAACCTAGGTTCAGCCAAACATGTTCTCAAAATAAATAAACAAGAAAAGTAATATACAGTAAACCAAAGCAAAGATGGTTTAGTGATGGACTGAATCTGAGACATCCAAGACATCTCAAATTGCCTACGTATTCCAATCCTGGAAATTAGGTTTATAACGTCGTTCGAATGGAATGTGATTAAGGTTTATGGATGTGATTTATGGTTAAGCTTTCTTAGATTCAATTGTTCAAGTTGAAGTTTATGCTTGATGATGATTAAGATTGAATCTAGAGATAGCCTATGTGGACTGAAGTGAATATGGATATGGATATGGGGGGGGGACCTAAGGATTCTAAGATGTGGTACCATACTTAGAGAGGTCCTCCAAGTTGCCTACGTATTTCAGAGGTCCTAAAAATCAAGAACAATGTAATTCATTGTGATGGGTTGTGGATATGAATAAATTGATGATAGATATGGATAACCTAAAGGAAATAAGAATGTGGTCATGCCTTCAGGAATCTATCCCTCTAGATAAGGTCCGAATGTGCCTTTGGGAATCTATCCCTTTGGATGGGATTTGAATATGTCCTGGAAAATCGATCCCTCTGGATAGGATTTGAGTACGTCTTTTAGGAATCTATCTGAACAAGGTCTGAGTACATCTTCTAGGGAATCTATCCCTTTGAACAAGATCAGAGTACATCTTTGGGAATCTATCCCTCTTGATAGGGTCTGAGTAGGTCTTTAGGAATCTATCCCTCTTGACAGAGTCTGAGTACGTCTTTGGGAATCTATCCTCTTGACAGGATCTGAGTATGTCTTCGAAAATCTATCCCTCTTGACAGGTCTGAGTATGTCTTCAAGAATCTATCCCTCTAGACAGGTTTGAGTATGCCTTCAAGAATCTAGCCCTCTTGACAGAGTCTGAGTATGCCTTTGGGAATCTATCCTTCTGGACGGGTTTGAGTATGTCTTCGAGAAACTATCCCTCTTGATATGTTCTAAGTATGCCTTCGGAAATGTATCCCACTTGATAGGATCGAAATATGCCTTCGGGAATCTATTCCTCTAGTTAGGGTCTGAGTATTTCAAGAGATCTAATTCATTAATGTGTGTTTTCAAGATCGAAGTGTGGAACTGTATTTGGGAATCTTCCCAAACTACCTACTTATCCTAGGGTGTTGCCCTAAGAATTAGGATCCGCGTAGTTCAAAATACGGATTCATTTCCTTCATGTTCTTCTTTCAAGATCATGGTTTGGAACTGTGTTTGGAAATCTCACCAAACTGCTTACGTATCTTAGGGTGCTACCCTAAGAATTAGGATCCGTGTAGTTCGAAAGCAGATTTGATCATTCATGTTCTTATTTCAATATCAGAGCGTAGAAGTTAAATGCTCTATGGCTCGATTCACTTCACACCTATCAAGTTCTCTGTATCCTAAAGGAAAATGAGCTGAGGGGTAGGGATCGTCCTAAACTACCCTTGACCTAAAACCTTAATTTGGTATTTGTTGGGCTAGGCTTTCTGATTCTTGATTAAGATTTATCATTTTCATTCTTACCCTTCCCGTGAATTTGGGTGCCTACATGCACGTCCCCACACCTAATATGTCTTTTAGGTGTACAGACATGGCAGTTCAACTAAGGTGTTCCAGAAATTAAATTATTGTCAACAATAAATATCATTCAAATATGGCATGTAACAATAGTACTCCATATTAAGTATGGCAGTAGAGCAAGTGAATCAATATAGCAGCAAACATGTGAGAGCATTGATCAAGCATCGATCATCAACAATGTGACCAAGATCATATTTGATAGACTACTCAGATTTGATGTAATCGATCATCATCAATGTGATCAAGATCATATTTGATCGATGGTTCAAATTCACTAAAAACATTCATGAGGTCAATCCAACAGTTCAAAATCAATTAAATCACTCAAAAAGGTAATCCAACAGTTCAAATCACTCAAGATGGTAATCCAATCATTCAGATTCATTTATATCACTAGTCAATAAAGATCTAATGGCTCATATCACTCCAAATGATAATTTATCCATTCAAATTCCTCTAAATCATTCGTAATCAAGATCCAATGGTTCATATTCATTTACATCAATTATCAAGACAATCTGATGGTCCAGATTCATGTATATTACTCAATGATGTCAATCCAATGGTTTAGATTCAAATAAGATGCTTATGATCAAGATCTAATGGTCTATACTTCATATTACTCATGATCAATGACTAGATTCATTTCATTATAAGATCCAAATGAAAATTAAACATAAGGTCTTGATCAGGAGCTGGGCAGGATGGGGATGTGTAGAACGGTCAAGCTTGCGGGTAGGTTTGAAGATGGTAGTTGGGTGTTGGGCAGATTTAATTCAGGAGGTGGCTGAGTGGTTCGCAATTACAGGTGGTTGGGTCTGGGTTGACATCTAGTTATAGTGAGTGATAAGTAAAGTGAGAAGCTTGAAAGGTGGACAGGTGGGATGGTTGCAGTGATCTATGAGATGTTCAGGTTGTAGCAAGGTGATTAAACAGATGGTCGGATGGTATTGTTGGCAGTTGCAGGGTAGTGTGACAAGTGGGGATATCGGGTGATAAAAAAATTAAAACAACAAGGGGCTAGACTTACCTGGCTTCCTTTCTTTTTCCTTTCTTCTGCTCCTCTCACTCTTGACCGAGCCTTCTCTTTCTCTTCTTCTTTTTCTTCTTTTTCTTCTTTTTCTTCATCTTCATCTTTTCTCTTACTCTCTCTCTTTGGTTCCCTCTCTGCCCGCCCTCCTTCTCCCTTTTTCTCTCTCTCTATTCTCTTTTCGTTTCTGATTTCTTTCTCTCAAGATCTCCTGCCTTGAATCACCCTCCTCTTCTTTTTGGCTCCCTCTCTTCTCTTTTCTGAATTTTTTTGTTCTTCCTATTTCCTCTCTTCTCCTCAAGTTCTCACACTTCTCTTCTTTTCTCAGTTTTTTTTCCTTTTTTTTTCTTTCCAAATTTCTCTTTTCTTTCTCTTTTTAGAGTCTAAATGACTCTTCTTTTCCTTTTCCTTTTTTTTTCCTTTTTTGAGTTTCCTTTTCTTAACTCTCCTAATTTCTTTCCCTTTTATTTTTTTTTCCATTTTTTTCTCTTTCTTTCTCCAATTCTCCCCATCAACTCTCTCCTTTTCTATTCATTCTTTTTTCTATTATTTCCTATTCTCCCCACTGACTCTCTCTCTCTATTCGGTCTTCCTTTTTAAAAATTTTTCCTTTTATTTATCCACTCCCTCTCTCTTGATTTCTCTCTTAGAACTTCATTTCTTCATTCCTTTCTAAAGAAACCTCAAAGATTCTCTCTTCATCTTGGCCCATATTTTTTTCTTTAGCCTTTCTATATTCTCAGCTCCCTTTTATGCTTCCATTTCATGTATATATATATATATATATATATATATATATATATATATATATATATATATATATATATTAATACATATAATATATCCATAAGATATGTATATCTATATATGTATACATATATATAAATGTATTAATACATATCATATATCCATAAGATATATATATGTATTATATATAATAATATATTATACATTATACATATATAAAATAAATGCATGCATATAGACTGACATAACTTGGTCTGGATTAGTCTGAGATGGGCCGAGCTAAGTTAGACTAAGCTGGTTTGGACTAAGGTTGACATTTCATAGTCCATTTCTGTCACCCTTCCATATGAAATTTTTCGATAGCATCTATTCCAAATTTTCTACGTTCACTTTGTAGAACATTAAAAATAAGGAATATTAGAGCTTGAATCATCTCATTTGGAAATGAAATGGCCAACTTATGAATTTTTGAAAATTAAATAACCATTTCCATGTGTAATCTTGCATGGGACCCACTGGTGACTTCTACCCGAGATTTTTCACGTCCTCTTTGAAGAGGACTGAAAATAAAGAATATTGGCATTTGAATCATCTGATTTCGATATCAGATGACCAAGATATGATGTCTTGAAGTTTGAATTATAATGCATGCATGATACAATAATTACGTAAATGCCCTTGCATTTTCAAACTACGATATCTTCCTTGTTTGACGTCAGAATTTGATGATTCCGATCTCATTTCGAAGATAATTTAACGACCTATTCATCCAAGTAGATAATAACCCATGACCCTGCTGTGAAGTTCAATGGAGAATCACAAATCTTTGGGTTTAAGGTCGAAAACCTGCCATATTGGTTAACTTACGCAGAGGGTGGCAAAAATGGGGTGCTTACAGATGCCCCTCTTTAGCTGAGATTGTTATCTATTGAAGGCTGAAGATAAAAGAACCATATTTTTGGGATATGAGTGAGAATGCTTATTGGGCTGCACTTAGGGTAATTTGTCCTAAACTACCTACGTATTATAAGGGTATCCTAGAAATCAAGCCCAGAACGTAGTTCAACTGGCAAGAAGGTTTGCTCTTCTTGGAAGATTGGTGAATGTTCTTCTTGTATGAAGCTAGGCTTTGAATACAAGGCTTATTTGTAGGCTGGGAACCTCTTCTTGCTGAGGTGAGACACATGATGCAAGGTATGTGCGGGCTTGGACCCGGCTTGATCCATTTGTAGGCTGATTAACCTCTTCTTATACAAAGCTATGCTGTGAATACAAGGCTCATTTGAAGGCTGGGAACCTCTTCTTGCTGAGGTGACTCATTATGCATGGTATGTGTGGGCTTAAACCCGACTTGATCCAGTTGTAGGCTGATAAACCTCTTCTTGTACGAAGCTAGGCTGTAAATACAAGGCTCATTTCTAGGCTGAGAACCTCTTCTTGCTGTGGTGGAACTCATGATGCAAGGTATTCATGGGCTTAAACCTGGCTTGATCCATTTGTAGGCTGATAAACCTCTTCTTGTATGGAGCTAGGCTGTGAATACAAGGCTCATTTGTAGGCTGAAAACATCTTCTTGTATGAAGCTAGGCTGTAAATACAAGGCTGGTTGCATGAGCATGACCTCGGCTTGGATTTGTTTGGATGGAGGACTTGCTGTCTTTTCTGAGGTTCTTCTGATTGAGATTCTGAGATTGATTTTCTTGAATAAGCTACGGCTCTGCATTTGATTTACTTATAGGCTGAGATTGACTTGATCTTTGAATGAGCTAGGGCTCTACATTTGCTTCACTAATAGGCTGAGATTGACTTGATCTTTGAATGAGCTAGAGCTCTGCACTTGATTCACTAATAGGTTGAGATTGATTTGATGTTTGGATGAGCTAGAGCTCCGCATTTGCTTCACTAATAGGCTGAGATTGATTTGAACATTGGATGAGCTAGGGCTCTGCATTTGATTCACTAATAGGCTGAGATTGATTTTAACTTTGGATAAGCTAGGGCACTGTATTTTATTCACTTATAGACTGAGATTGATTTGATCTTTGAATGAGCTAGGGCTCTACATTTGATTCACTTATAGACTGAGATTGATTTAAACTTTGGATGAGCTAGGGCTCTACATATGATTTACTTAAACTGAGATTGATTTGAACTTTGGATGAGCTAGGGCTTTACATTCGATTCATTTATAGACTGAGATTGATTTTAACTTTGGATGAGCTAGGGCTCCGCATTTGATTCACTTATAGACTTAGATTGATTTGACCTTTGGATGAGCTAGGGCTTTGCATTTGATTATGAAATGAGCAAGAACTCAGAAAGTGACTTTTAGGGTGAGGAATTTGCTATTGATTATGAAATGAGCAAGAACTCAAAAGGTCACTTATAGGGTGATATTGAATGACTCATCTTTGAAGTTCCTACCAATTTTGGACCTTTGGGATTGAAAATTGGAATATCCTTCTTGGAAGCTCTATGGCTATGAACCTTCAGGAATGAAAATTAGAATATCCTCTTAAGTAGCTTTGTTGCTATGAACCATTAGGATGCTCGAAAGTGACCCACACAGGAAGTCTTTGTTGACTTTGAAGCTTTAGGGCTGAAATCTGACCCATCTTGGAAGTCTCTTGACTTTGAACCTGTAGAGTACTGGACATATTTGAAATGATGGTGAATTCCTTGGCAGTTTTCTCAGGTTTTTTTGCCCCTGTTTTGTTAGTGAAGGCATAAAACATGGCATTAATGGAAATGGTGTCATGGACTTTGCTGGCATGATACCTAGATTTGGAATTTTACATTTATGACCTGGTACTAAAAGTTTGACTTAATTTCAACACGGTAGGGATAACTTGGTTGCTCCTTCGGAAGGGTTCCATGTAATTTGAAAGTGATGATTTTCTTCAACCAACATTGGTGTTGTTGGATTTTAGATTGAAAGAAACTCTAGCGAGGATTTTCAACAAGAATGAGGGGAGCTTGACACTTTCTAACCAAAGTCATTTTATTGATTGACCTTGGTGTTAAAATGGCAAGGGACATCTGGTCAACTATGTTCTTTGACTGTGCACTGTGGTAGACCAAATTAGTAGAACAGCCAAGCGGCGATGAAATGTGACATGGGTTTGGCCTTTGATCTAGGCTCATCAAAAGCTCAGGGCTTTGCAACATTGCTGTGCCAATTTTGAAATATGAATGAACCGTGGCCCCAAAGTAGGCATGAGGCACAAAGGATTCGAAGTGTTCCTTCAGAGAATTTGGTGACCAACTCCTAATAGGTGAGCGACCACGTTGGATTTTCTTCATCAACAGGATTGGGAGAACTGAGAAATTGGTAAAAACCAACTTGGATGGACCTACTTCTATTGACTAGGAAAGTCATTGACTTCAGACTAGAAAATGGATCCTAGATGTAATACTCATGATCAAGTTCAACTCCTCTAAATAGGGTATATCTATGCCCCAGTGTCAGCATGTTGTGACAGGCCACTACTATAGAAGGAAATGAGCAACCTAACAAAGTTAGAACTAGGTTGAATTTGGATTGCTTCAAGAATTTGACCATGCTTCCAAGGTCAAGGGAAGATTGACAGTTGATTGCAGAAAGTGACTTCTTAGATAAATCCTTCTTTAATCTTGAAAAATGAGGGGGCTGATGGTTTGATGAACTTGACTAGATCCGTAACCAGGCCATGAGAATTTGCACTCTCCCTAACAAGACAAAATGATTTGAAGATAGAATTCTGTTGAAAGGAAATGCTGGAGCCCAAAAGGTAAACAGATGATGGTTTGTTCAACTCCTCTGAGTATGATTCACTGGAGAGCAAGAGGAGTTCCTTTCCTTATGGAGGGTAGACAGGGTATGACACTTATCTACATGAACCACTGAATTTTTCTATGTAGGGCCAATGAGGGCAATGCTTTAGGGTTGCACCAGGTCGCCTATCCTCACTAAGGTATTATGGGTTTCTCATTGAGGTTTATTGGGTTGTTTTTCTTTGCTGAGGTTTCTTTTCTTCCCTTTATTTTTTTGCAAACCCCATCTTGGGTTGAATAAAGAGTCCTAATATGGTGAGGATATTGCCAAAACTATGGTCCTATCCAATGGTCTGTAAACCCTTAGGGGAAATCCAAACGGCATGACTTTCATGACAAATGGGTAGCCTTGCCCCACTGTTTAAGTTGACATCTACACGCATTGATAAGTGGGAAGCTATTTGAATCATCACTAAAAGTGACCTTAGAGAAATGTAGTCCCACACCAAAATTAAAAATGGTGCCTAATTATGTTTTCCTTTCTTGGAGATGTTCAGATGGAACACGTGTCCCAACAAGCTATATTGAGATTCTGAATCAGTCATGATCATATCTAGGCCTGAAACCTTTAGGTTTGTTAAAAAGTATTGATGTTGAAGGTCCAAGAGGACTGAAGTAAAACTGTCCACATGGGTCTACCATTGGGAGAGTGTTTGGTTGATTATGTAGAATGGGTTTATCTTACTGAGAATATCCCATTTTATTAGCTTGAGAAATGAAGGGCTTATAGGAACCTTGGGAAGCCATCGGATGTAATGAATGATAGATGAGAGTTCCAACCAGATTCATGAATTTGTACATAAGATGATGACATGATCATGAGATGCAATGCCATAAAAATTGATAATCAAAAGAAAGGCTTGTGATAGAGACTCCTTGGAAGGCCATTAGATTGATAGACGAGAGAGAGAGTCTAATGCCGATGAAAAATCTTTCTCCGATGATGAAGAAGTGATGAGATTGTCTCCTGTAAAGGCGGGATGTAACTGGTCAAAATCAAAAGTCCGGTCCAACATGCTGTGAATCTCGAAGAACGATCGCACTTGCTTTCAGGCTTTAGTTGGAACTACCATCTTCTTAAAGTGAGAGGGACAATTAGCTTATTGTTGAGCTCCAATGCCATTCAATATCATACTATTTTCTTTTCTTTTCTTTTTTTTTTTTTTTTTTTTTTGGATGTGGAAGCCACATAATGCAGTGCTTCACTTGATCACAAAGTTGAATCATGACATTCAATATTGGATTTGAATCTTCTTCTTCCAAAAAATTCCGATCAGATAGATCATCTTTGCCCCAGTTAGTACTCTGATCTTCTGAAAACTTTATGAGCATTTGTGACTGCTCATCTAGATCTGGTTTTATCTGAATGGTGAATCCGTATGCTATCCTCTGGAAGTTAATCATCACCTTCTATCTGATGTGACTGCCTTCCCATTAGTGATGTAGATAAAACATAGGCTTGAATTTTCTTTTCCTTTTTTTATTTTTGTTTATTTTTTGTTTTTTTTTTGGGGTATTCCAATGACTTCATTCTTTGATTTTGAGATTAATCATTCATCATGTATCTCTTGCTTACAGATGATGTACTTTGTAAAAACTTTGAAATTTCTATCCTTTTGGTGGCACATCTGTCCTCCACTCATTTGTACTGATAGGTTGACCTGTTGAAATGATCTGTTACTATCTAATGCTTTCCTTGGAATCTTTTCACAGATAGAACAAATGACAGCTTCTCTAATACATGTTTCTTGAGACTACTCTTGTGTCTCCCAATTGATCATTTATAGCTTTCCCAGACGGGTTAGACCTTTCCTTCTCTAGAGGCCAGGTGGCGTAGAAGTTCAAGAGACGGCTCATCATTTCAATAATCTTCAGAGTCAGAATTGACTGCGTACGTAGAATAGGAGGATGTATGAAACTTGGAGGAAGTGTATGGAAGAGACAAAGCACAGAGTTTGAAATCTCAAACGGGGTGATTTTCTTTTACTTATAGGACAGATTGGACTAGACTTGTAAGACCCGTGTCAATTTAACCCGGTCTTACCATCTTAAACAAGGTTTACCCATCATGGTCGAGTCAAATGGACCAAGGGCATGAAGGAGATCGAGATCCCAGGTACGAAATCGACCCAAAAACACTTAATTCTAGGGGAGGG